>CM060846.1:345045511-345645511 GCA_030762175.1 Metallyticus violacea | reverse complement strand
TGAACTACACAATCTTAAAGCTTCACTTACTTTTCATAAATGTGTGGAACCGGTTTCGAGAACATTTAGTTCCCATCTTCAGCCAGGCTAAAGTTCAACTGTCTGATCATTCATTGAACTGTGGGAATGTATATTCTGCTTTGGTGGCAGTGGGATAAATTTGTAGTTTATGTTTTCATCCCAGACAATGTCGAAGTTCATTATGCTGTCTTTGTATTTGTAGATGTAGATTTTCTCCCAGGTTGCTAATTCCATAGGTCCTTGTACTGATTTTAATAATTTTGCTTTATTTATTATGTCGTGATTTTGCTACTGCTGATTTCTCTATTTGCTTGTACTTTATGTTCCTGAAATGTTCCTTTAACCATGTGCATATGTTTCTCTTTGTTTTTCCAATGTAGATTTTTTCACATTCTGCACAGTTTATTTTGTAAATACCTGATTTTTCTTCTTGTGGAATACTGTCATTAACATTATCTATCAGTAAATTTTTAACATTAAATCTATTAATTGGTGCCAACCTGATATTAAAATCTTTAAGAATATTCTGAAATTTTTTTGTGGCCCATGGATGATATGTGAATTTTTTAAAAATTAGTTTATCTTTTGTTGCTGAAAGTGTTGTGGTTTCTTTGATATGTTTTTGTCTATTGAATTTCTGCACCTTTTTATGTACTAGTTCTTTTTTAAAACCATTTTTAACTGCTGTTTCTTCTATTTGTTTGTATTCCTTAAAATATTCTTCTTTGCTAATTTGTAGGTTAACTAGCTGGTGTGTTAAACTGTTAATTACTGTATGTTTGTGTGCTGTGGGGTTAAAACTGTCAGCTTTGATGTGATTATCTGCATGTGTATTCTTTCTGTATATTCCAAATTTAAGTTTTTCTTGGCATTTCATTATTTTAATATCCAAGAATGGCAGCATGTTATCTGTTTCTATTTCGTATGTAAATGATATGTTTTTATCTTGAATATTTAGAAGTTTTAAGGCATCATCAATGAGTTTTTTGTTAACTATGGTAAATATATCATCCACATATCTGTACCATACCTTAAATATGTATGGAAACGCTGTGTTGATGTGTGTCTCAAATCTACTCATGAAGAGGTTAGCTAGAAATGGAGATAAGGGGCTGCCCATTGTAAGTCCTGCTTGTTGTTTATAAAATTTTCCTTTAAAAGTAAAAAAAGGCTTGGTTTATGCAAATTTCTAATTTTTAAAAAATTCACATATCATCCATGGGCCACAAAAAATATTTCAGAATATTCTTAAAGATTTTAATATCAGGTTGGCACCATTTAATAGATTTAATGTTAAAAATTTACTGATAGATAATGCTAATGACAGTATTCCACAAGAAGAAAAATCAGGTATTTACAAAATAAACTGTGCAGAATGTGAAAAAATCTACATTGGAAAAACAAAGAGAAACATAGGCACATGGTTAAAGGAACATAAAGGAACATTTCAGGAACATAAAGTACAAGCAAATAGAGAAATCAGCGGTAGCATATCATTTTTGGACACAAAATCACGACATAATAAATCAAACAAAATTATTAAAATCAGTACAAGGACCTACGGAATTTGCAACCTGGGAGAAAATCTACATCTACAAATACAAAGACAGCATAATGAACTTCGACATTGTCTGGGATGAAAACATAAACTACAAGTTTATCACACCGCCACCAAAGCAGAATATACATACCCACTGCTCAACGAATGATCCGACAGTTGAACTTTAGCCTGGCTGAAGATGGGAACTAAATGTTCTCGAAACCGGTTCCATACATCTATGAAAAGTAAGTGAAGCTTTAAGAGTGTGTAGTTCAACTGATCATACAATGATATCAATTAATATGATTGGCTTCACTGTGCAAGTTCAAATTTACATTTAAGTAATGAAGAAAAGTATTATTTTTGTAAGTCCACCACTTGTAATTATACCAGGAGAATCAGCTGCCCCATTTTTTTTTAATCTATGCCACCTGTCTTGCTTGAAAACATAACTCCTTTTGTCAAACAACAATTTCTTTTGTATCTCTGATTTACCATTTAAACTTCTTATGCCTATCTAGTATCAATAATGAAAAGTTGCAGGAATGCTAAGAAGCTGTCTAAAGCTTAGAAGCTTTACTTTTTCGTTGACTTGAAAACAGCTGGATATGGAAATGTTTCATTAAGACAGAGGTTTAGAAAAGGCTTGCTGTGGTTGAGTGGTCTAGCTGCTGAGTTGTCATGAAATCATTTTAATGATGAAAAGTTACAGGAATGCCAAGAAGCTGCCAAAAGTTTAAAAACTTTACTTTTTCATTGACTTGACAACAGCTGGATATGGAAATGTTTTGTTAAGACAGAGGGTCAGAAAAGGCTTTCTGTGGTTGAGTGGTCTGACTGTTGAGCTGTCATAAAATCATTTGGAGTTTCACAGATTCAAATCCTGTACAGCATCTTCTCCCTCTTTTATTTTTAATTTTTTTTTTTTAAAGTTTTGTTTTGTTACTTTTTTCTTTTTGTTTCTTTATTTTTGGTTCATTTGTCTATACCATTAGTTTCAGGTGTTTGTCTTTCAATAACTGTAATTACTGTAAATGAGCTAAATGTCTTTGACTTGGGATAAAGTATGGAAAAACAAATAGCTGAAAAAATACTAAATTAAAAAGTAAATGCTCACAATGGCACTCTCTTTGGTTAACACAGATTTGAGTATACTGTTGCAGAGAAATTCTTGTATGCTGCAACATGCCTGCATGCTTCACTAAACAGCAGTATAATTGGTTTTGGGTAATTTCATATGATTAGTCACCAGTGTGGCAGTGCTCCATCTTGCTGGAACCACATTCTTACCTGTTTAATCTGAGAGACATTTTGTAATAAGAGCAGTGGAAATTGAAGATATCATGGTCCTGTGAGGATGTCACAGAAAAAAAGGTCCTATTAGGAGATTATCTATAATCCCACACAGCACTCCATTGCCCTCTTTTACCCAGCAAGTGTTACACTCAAGTAAGTTGAATATTACATTGATTCACAGCACTGTTGTTACGGAACGTGATTTCATCATTAAAAAGCACATTGCTTAAGAATTTGGCATCAGTTTCTACCTGTTGCAATAACCATTGCAAAAATCCCATTTGCACTTGGTAGTCATGTTTATAGTGAGCCTCATAGTTGTACATGGTAGGGATGAAATTTATTGTGGTGCAATATTCTGAAAACTGATCCCTGGCTAATGTTTATATTCTGTATTATGGCCCCAGAGCTGGTATCCTGGATGTTTGCAATTGCATTACACAACATTTTTCTTAATTATTTCAAGAAGCCACTAGAGCATCCTGTACAGGAGGTGATTTTTTGACTGCCTATTTCACAGAGGTGTCCTTCAACCCTTTGAAACATATCTGTAGTTGCTGTTCTTCCTGGAAATCATTCCTCATGCAAGCTTCTTGCTTTTGTTGTGTTACATCTTGCTTCACCATAGAGCAACAGCATGTTCACTTATACAGCATTTGAATACATTGTTGTGTATACGTGAGTAACAACTGAGACTTGCAGAAAGATTAGAAGTACCTAATGCAACGCATATGGAAGTTTCAATCATGCCACATTTTGGCACAGCTACCTGGACACTTTGCATTTTGAAGGTTTTACAACAAGGGTGATTGGGTGAAGTTTAATACCAATATTAAAAATGTACCTGCAGACTATGAATTTGTTACCATGTTCATTATATGCCAGGAAAAGGCATGAAGCATTCTCTTCCATTTCATGTAATTTATTATTTTTACATAATTTTTGTCAGTGCAATTTTCTTCCGGGCTGTTATCCTGTGGTCTGCTGGAGATGAACTTTCCAGACGTTTAGTCCACAGTTCAGTGGTGTGAATGTAACTTCCTCCATCGATTCACTGTGCCTGAAGCATTGGCCGTTGGTTTTGGCATGTAGTAGGTTGCAGAGTAAAGGACTACATGCCAACAGAACAAAAGTCAGGTATTTACGAAATAGAATGTGCAGAGTGCGACAAAAAATACATTGGAAAAACGAAGAGGAATTTGGGAATCCGGGAAAAAGAACACTTCAGAAATATTCACTTAAAACAAATTGATAAATCAGCAATAGCAGCGCACTTTTGGAATAAAAATTATGAAATTAAACCAGAGATAAAACTACTTAAACAACTTCATAATGCAATAGAACTTTCCGCTTGGGAAAACATTTTCATTACAAAAAATAAGGATAATTTGATGAATTTCGATTTCCCTCCATTGGATGAACTCAGCAAATTCCTAATAGAACCAACAGATGCCGCCACAAGAACATCAAGAGACCCAACCGCCACGTTTAACAACAGTTTGTCAACAGGCTGAAGATGGGAGGGATCGCTCCCGAAACATATGTCCAAATTTTATGTAAGTGAATGGAGTTAGTGTGAAAAAAACTGCATACATTGTTTATATATATATACCACTCCATTGTCAACAGCTTCGTAAGTACATTTAATTGAGATGAATATAGATCAATGATTGGTATAACAGTATGGATTTAGAAAAGGCAAGTCAACAGAGGATGCCATTAATGAGGCAATAGAGACTGCAAAAACACCTAATAAAAAATATGTAATAGCAATATTTTTCGATATTGCGGGGGCATTTGATAATTTATGGTGACCAGTACTGTTTCAAATTTTAAGGAAAAAGAAATATCCAAAATGCATCTATAATTCATTAATAGAATATTGTAAAAATAGAAGAGTGTATGTCAAGGGTGCAAATCAGATTATTACAAAGGAAATTACCAAAGGATGTTCACAAGGATCAATTTTAGGGCTGATATTATGGGACATATATTTGGAATCTTTCTGTCAGTTTGATGTATTCTTTTATGTGTGTATCATTAATTCCACTTGTTTTTAGCCAATCATGTAGATAAATCAGGAGTTTTCCTTTTGGTATCCTTGGAAACAGAGATTCCACGTTGAAAGATATAAGAGTGTCAGAGAGATGCAATTTTATGTCTTTAATTTTTTCTATTAACTGATATGAATTGTTTATGCTCCTGGTTTGAAATTTTGGTAATGTCTTGAATCAATTAATTCATTTTTGCAACGACTATAAGATGGAATACACAGACTCAAGAGACAATAACCTAAATAACTTCAACTGCAATTTTAATAATTTAAAAAAGGACATTAAAGGGTGTATAAATTAAAAAAAAAGTCGACTCATTTCTGCAGATATTCATTTTTCAAACCGCTGACTTAGACATAATGTGTGTCCAAAGTTCGTCCGAAAAATTGTTAAATGTAACCACAACAGTCGCGAACAGTTAGCTCCCGAGAAAAAAAGTTATTCAAATAGGAAAGTCAAAACATTATACTAAAATGGCAAATATTGATCTTAAACTATACGGAAAACACTTACAGATTTCAAAGAGGTTAGGTTGCATAATATGGGATAATTTAATTAGAACAGCCTTAGAATAATTTCGAGTAAACAAAAAAGTCAGCAATCAAAAACGAAAATTTAGTAATCTTTATCATAAACCAAAGAAAACTCCAAACACTAAACAGAATTATGTAGAAAATTTCAAAAAAGCAGAATTAGCATTTCTAAATAAAGGTTTAAAAACTTGTGTACAATACTTCACTAAAATACAGGATTATTTGGTAGATTTGGAAGTGGCCATTGAAGGATTGAAGCACAAAGAAAAAGAAATAGTTAGAATTAAATCAGAAAAAGTTTTTAAAGACATTGTTAAAAAGAATACAGCAGTACACAAGACTTATAAGAATACAATAAAATCCTTAAATGAAAAAGATGTTGTTTATACTAAAGCAGACAAAGGAAACAGAGTAGTAATATTGGATAAAGAAGATTATAATAATAGAATGCAGAATTTATTAAATAAAAAAGAATATGTTCAGATCCAGTCAGACCCATTGAAAGGGTGTGTTAATTCCATCAATGATGTTCTGAAAACATGTACAGTCATTCCAAAAGAAACAATATACAAAATAAAACAGAGCAACCCTAAAATAGCTAAGATATATGGTTTACCTAAAATTCACAAGACTGGAAATAGTATGCGCCCCATCATTAACAACATCAATACTCCCTCTTACTATTTAGCAAAATGGTTAGTTAATAGATTCAAGACATTAACAAAATTTCAAACCAGGAGCATAACAATTCATATTAGTTAATATAAAAAATTAAAGACATAAATTTGCATCCCTCTAACACTCTTATATCTTTCGATGTAGAATCTCTGTTTCCGAGAATACCAAAAGCCAAAGTCCTGATTTATCTACATGATTGGCTAAAAACAAGTGGAATTAATGATATACACATAAAAGAATACATCAAACTGACAGAAATTTGATAAACCAAGCCTTTTTTACGTTTAAAGGAAAATTTTATAAACAACATGCAGGACTTACAATGGGCAGCCCCTTATCTCCATTTCTAACTAACCTCTTCCTGAGTAGATTTGAAACACACATCAACACAGCTTTTCCATACATATTTAAGGTATGGTACAGATATATAGACGATATATTTGCCATAGTTAACAAAAAACTCATTGACGATGCCTTAAAACTTCTAAATATACAAGATATAAACATATCATTTATATACGGAATAGAAACAGATAACATGCTGCCATTCTTGGATATTAAAATAATGAAATGCCAAGAAAATCTTAAATTTGGAATATACAGAAAGAATACACATGCAGATAATCACATCAAAGCTGACAGTTTTAACGCTACAGCACACAAACATGCAGTAATTAACAGTTTAACACACCGGCTAGTTAACCTACAAATTAGCAAAGAAGAATATTTTAATGAATACAAACAAATAGAAGAAACAGCAGTTAAAATGGTTTTAAAAAAGGACTAGTACATAAAAAGGTGCAGAAATTCAAGAGACAAAAACATATCAAAGAAACCACAACACTTTCAGCAAGAAAATAAACTAATTTTTAAAAAAATTCACATATCATCCATGGGCCACAAAAAATTTCAGAATATTCTTAAAGATTTTAATATCAGGTTGGCACCAATTAATAGATTTAATGATAAAAATTTACTGATAGATAATGTTAATGGCAGTATTCCACAAGAAGAAAAATCATGTATTTACAAAATAAACTGTGCAGAATGTGAAAAAATCTACATTGGAAAAACAAAGAGGAACATAGGCACATGGTTAAAGGAACATTTCAGGAACATAAAGTACAAACAAATAAAGAAATCTGCAGTAGCATATCACTTTTCCACACAAAACCACGACATAATAAATAAAGCAAAATTATTAAAATCAGTACAAGGACCTACGGAATTATCAACCTGGGAGAAAATCTACATCTACAAATACAAAGACAGCATAATGAACTTCGACATTGCCGGGGATGAAAACATAAACTACAAGTTTATCACACCGCCACAAGAGCAGAATATACATTCCCACAGCTCAACGAATGATCCAACAGTCGAACTTTAGCCTGGCTGAAGATGGGAACTAAATGTTCTGGAAACTGGTTCCATACATTTATGAAAAGTAAGTGAAGCTTTAAGAGTGTGTAGTTCAACTGAATCATACAAAGATATCAATTAATAAGAAAAAGTTATGTTTAAGTTGGCCAAATTTGAACAGAGATATTTCAAAATACAAGCTAATGGAATAAAAATCTATCATAATAGCATCTTTGCAGTCATATTTAACTATTGAGGAGGATTTGGGGGGAAACGGCACATTAGATGCACTTTATACAAACTTTAAGGAGCTCCCAAAGGAAAATTTTATTGAGATGTACAGGGGCATTTTCCGCGTTCCCAACAATGGGAATATTGATTATTTAGTTCAATTAATAGCAATCTCTTATTGACTTAAAAACAAAATAACTAAAAAATAATGGACAATATTGGTAAAAAAATGTAGAAATAAAAAAGAAATCAAAGATTCTTTATTACAAATATGGCAATGAGAATGGGATAAAATAAAAGAAGGTAGAAGAGTGCATGAAATCTTCCCATCCATAAAGGAAAGATTACAATTTAAGCATATTCATTCCAATAAGGGTTTAGTGCATTTAACAGGACATGGTCCATATTTCTCATTTTTGCAAAAATTTAAATTACAAGCAAACAATACATGTACAGATTATGACGTGATCGATACACTGGAACATGTCTCATTTGAATGCCCTAAATACCAGTCAATTGTACCAGAGGAAAGACGACTACTTGCAGGAAAACACATCTGGAACATCACGAGAGATGAAGATGATTTTAGGGTATTCAATGAACTAACAAATAAATTTAGTGCAAAATGGCATAAGAGTATATAAACAGCAAAAATCGTACAAGAGAAAAAATTCAAAGTTTGGAAACCATATATTCCCCTAGAAGATCCCAGAGAATCAGGGAAAGGCAAGAAAGATACAAGTACAATTAGTTGAAGAAAAAGATGATAAAGAAGATAACACTCAATTAGAATCAGATGAAGGGAACAGAATTGACAGAAGAAGGGAATAATGGCAGTTTTCAGGCAGAAAAGAAGTAGTTCAGAGAAATAGAAGTACACAGAGATCAAAGGAAGGAGACAGAGAAGGATACTGCACTGTCAACACACATAGGTCCAGTATAGCTGCTGCTTGAGACCAGCAGCAACTCCATTGGGATCCAGGTCCTGATGCCAGGAATTCCAGTGTGGAGCTGTGTGAAGAAGATAACACTCAATTAGAATCAGATGAAGGGAACAGAATTGACAGAAGAAGGGAATAATGGCAGTTTTCAGGCAGAAAAGAAGTAGTTCAGAGAAATAGAAGTACACAAAGATCAAAGGAAGGAGACAGAGAAGGATACTGCACTGTCAACACACAGTGGTCCAGTATAGCTGCTGCTTGAGACCAGCAGCAACTCCATTGGGATCCAGGTCCTGATGCCAGGAATTCCAGTGTGGAGCAGCCCGGATACCGAGAGTTAGCAGAAATGAAGATTATAGATATTAAATTGGATAAAATTGTAAATTAATTAATTTTAAATGTAATTAATGCTATTGGGTACCAGTAGCAATTGTAGATGTAATTATAAATCATAGTAAAATAACCATAGTTCTGGATTCTAGTACTGATTTAGTTTATTGAAATTTTAGTTTTGTTTATTTATATTAGTATTGTAGATTTTAAAATCTGTAGAATTTAAATTGTATTGAAAATGTAAGAGGAATAAATAAAATAAATCTGGAGTATTATGTCCTGATGTAGAAACAAGATATGAGGTTGCATTGCAGAATACAAATTAAAAAAAAACTAAAAAAAAAAATCTATTATTTAGATGTGCATGTCTTAAATTGGTTGTAGCCTATCACTTTCTGCATTGTATAGATCTGCCATTTTCTTAAATAAGTTTGATATTTGATGCATATGATGAGTGGCTTGTACAATGGGAGTTTCCACAGAATAAGTAAGAATGTATGCAGTAGAATAAAAGTTTATAAAATCCAGTGCAGTTCTCAGTGTGAGAGAGTACAATGTTTTTGAAATGGATTTATACTGCAAGTATCTTCTGTCCTTTGTCACTTATTCACTGAGTTTTCAAGCCATCTACATATATCTGCAAGGTGACATATATCTGTGAGTTGTAGAGTGAAAGGTAAAGATAGACCCAAAGTTCATCTCTCATTATGCATATTGCATAAATTTGAAAAAAATAAGGGCAGGTGATTTACCTGGTATATTTTAATAATACATTCAGGTAAAGTTACATAAATGGGGTAATACATTCCTAATGTGTGTATGTTTCTTTGTTTATACTTGTTTTGCAAATGTAATCAGCATTGAAAAAAGATGGTAAATGGCTTATATCATAGTTATCAAGCAAGTAAACGCAGTAACTCTATATTCCTGAACTCTTCTTTATTTTGTTCACAATTTGTGCAAGGATAAAATATTATATTCTCATTTATGGTTATATTTCTTTACTACAGAGTTCCCCAACAGCCACAAGAGATTGTTGCAATAAATATCTTGTGGACTGAGTGTCTTTGCTTTATTTGACAGTGCTTGCCTGATTTGTATCTTTAGAGACCCTCATAAACAACCCATGGGTTCATTCTCCATATCAATTTCTCTCTCATCTCCTTGGCTAAGACCTAAAATCTTACTGAAACAAGTCAACATATTCCTAAACTCCAGAGAATTTGGTTAATTTATGAATACTCTATAACATCTTAGGTCATCGGTGTCCCATTCAATTCAGGGAGTGGAATGACCAATAAATTTTGCTCAGAGGCTTCTTAGACATAAATCTATGATATGGCTTATGACTCTGAAGGAAGCCATACTTAGGATTTTTACACCTGAAAAAAATCCATCAACCCTGTACTTGTCTTCTCAGGTCTATGATGCAAGTATGGTTACCACTAGATCACCAGGACTGACAGAGCATTTGGTACATCTACCTTGCACTACTATATGAAGTTTCTCTTAAATGATGTTCAAAACAATAGTTGCAGAAGACTTAACTTTGCAGATATTCGATATTCAGTCATTTTACATTGAGCAGTTCCTCCTTGATAAGCAGGATATTTTCCTTGGCCATCACTTTCACATGCTGACTCTCATAAGCACTATCTTTAATGCTCTCTCTTCCTTGTGTTTAGCCCATTTCTTCACCGTGAAATATGAAGGAGAAGTTTCCCCACAAAAATTATCCAAATACTGTTTACAGCACTTGGAAAAGGCCCTACTTTGGTGAAAAATGTTATCATGTCATGGTTCTAAACTTTTAGCCATTTAAAGAGTCACACATAAGTCAAATAAAGCCCTTAGAGAGCTGAATATGGTATGCTAACCCCCCATAATGATGATGCTATCAAATACATGCAGTGTTTTAAAATTGGTGCAAATGTATGCCATTCTAGAAACTTCTGAAACCTATCTCATATGTGGTGCTTTGTCTCATGACTTGTTTCAATCAAAGAAAAGGAAAGCCATTTCATCATCTTATGCTCACCTGTTTTTCATATATACTCCTCAAACACATTGCACAGTCCATTAGGGCTACTTTAGAATTTGGATCATTAAAATCAAAGGATGGCTTCATTGGAGCTATGATGCAGGCAGGTACTACATGATTATACAGATAAACATCAAAACCATTAATATGATGATCTCTTCCCCATTGATGCACTAACTTTCCCAGTATCTGGAAGCAGATTTTCTGTGCCTGCAATCATAAAATACATTGAACAGTATTGTTATTTCTTAACCAGAATATTGATAGTAAGATGGCTACAGTTATGATTTAAATGCACATGGAACAGGAATAAATATGGAGAACAAGTTCTAATAAAAATCATGCTACAAAGTACAAATAATATGAACTTTGAAATTGTTACAAATTGAGAACTTATATATGCATGGGTCAAAATTATACAGCTAAAGTATCAAAGGAGGTAATGGCTGGGACAGTGGTCAGTCATGAAGGCTGTGTTGTTAAGCTACAAGAGAGATATAAAAGGTTAATAAAATAAATGCTATGAATCAAAAGGGTCCACATTACATTAGTACAGAAAAGCTAGTGTACCAAAAAGGAATCAGTAGCTTTAATATCAGTTACTGAGTACATAATACAACAATGAAGGAAAGTTAGATTAAAATTAATTATTCCATTTTTTTTTTTTGATTGCTTTATTTAAGGACGCTCTTCAACAGCTCAGGTCATCAGCGTCCCATTCAACTCAGGGCGTGAAACGGCAGATAAATTTTGCTCAGAGGCCTCTCTTTCAGGCTTGAGGTTCTTTTGCCGTAAATGTACGACACGGGACCCATGGCTTTACTTCCCTTCCGAAGGAAGCCATACTTAGGATTTTTACGCCCTGAAAAAATCCATTGGTCCTGTAATTATTCCGTAAAATAATATAACTGCAGATGGAAAATTGTATGGTTGACAATCATATACATCATATATTTTACATTAAAAAAAAAAAAAAGAGCTAAATATGTAGAAATGAGAATGAAAGAATATTTTAAATAAAAGCAAAATTATTAAGCATATGCCCCAATAACACTAAAATGTTCAATATAACAAGATATAATTAGTAGAAAATTCACATGGCTCAAACACAAATGTTCTAATCAGCGTTAGTGTATATATATATATATATATATATATATATAAATTAACAGTAATTATAAAAGCAGAAAAAACACAAAGAGAAAGTCACAATGGTGTAGTGACCATCTTTTGGTTAACTGATAAAATAAGTCCTCTTTGCTATGTGCTACATTTGTTCATAATAAAGGAAAATGTTAATTAAGAAAAATTTAAAAAAAAAATGATTACCTGTGAGTCAGTGTAGTTTATAGCACCTTCTGTAATCCCCACTAGAATTTGCTCCTGAAACCGAGTATCCTGAAGCTGAAGAATTTCAGTCACATTACTGGCTACTATAGCTGAGATGAATTGCAGATAGTTACGAACCAATAATTGACTGTCCCTCTTTGCCTGCTCGTCATTATCTTCTATAGGTTGACTGAGAATTGCAAAAATGGCACTTACAATGGGTCGGAACAGCTGATGCAGAACTGGAATGATTTCCTTCTGAAAAACCCAAGAAAGCTATTTCCTTCAATGTTGCTGAACAGGTTCATAAATTCATAAATGTCCACAAATATATCTTGAATAATTACTTTTATATGATTTTTAATCATGAACAAAGATTACTGAATGTTTAAAAGAGAGAATATCACATAAAAAATACAAAACTTTATAACTTTTCTCAGCAGCAAGTTCTAAAATTGATAATCAAAATTGCCCATTAACACTTTTCTTAAGGACTTATTTCCAACATTTAGTCATATTTACTGGCATAAGCCTTAGCATAATGTACATAAGAAGATTTTTTTATGTAGGCTGGATTCTGAGATTTGTTCCTTCTTCCTTCCCGTTTTAACTCTACATGTGCATAATTTTAATTTAATATTTCAGCTGACATTTAAAAACTCCTGAATCAATAACCATTTCTGATTTGAAATATTTAGAATGTTTAATTAAATAAATTGTACTTATGAGTGTATAAACAATGTAGGTAATATATACTTCACATGTATTCCACTTGTTTATACTAAACTCCACTTACATAAAACAGATATTTTGGGAGTGAGTTCTCCTGCAACATGTCTTGGTTTTACGTAAGTAAGTGGAGTTTAGTGTAGGCAAGTTCAATACATAAGTGTAGGATATTTAGAACATTCTTTATGGTTTCACTTACATGAGATTTACTCAGTACATATTTTGTGTCCACATCCACAGCTGTTAAACGACTGTTGGATATTTCATAGAAGTTGAATAGGTAGGTATCTGGGTTGACTCTGGTAATATCTACCTACCAAACTTCTACGAATGATCCAACAATTGTTTAACAGCTGAGAATATGGACAATTGTTCCACCAAACATGTCCTGAGTAAATCTCATGCAGGTGAAACTAGCTAATTAAGAATATATTAATCGCTTCACTGTATTAGTTCCATAAAGAAATTTTAAATTTAACTACTATGAAAGTTATACTAAAACACCATAAATTAAGTAAACATACCAAAAATGTTTAATACAAATTAAAACTGTTTTCTCAACTATTCATTGCTCAGATGAATAGACAGAAAGAAGGGCAATGATCACTAAAACACCATAAATTAAGTAAACATACTACAGACAATAATTTTAAAAAAATTAGAACTCTTTTCTTAACTATTTATTGCTCAGATTAATAGATATAAAGAAAGGCAATGATCACATGATTCATACTATGTATGTACTTGTAATGCACAATGCATTCACCGCCACGGGTGGCCGAGGTCGTTAAGTCTCGGACTCGTGAGCGGGAGGTCTGGGTTCGAATACCGCCAGGACCGTCCTTCCTGACTGAGGTTTTTTCCAGGTTTTCCTCAGTCCTCATAAATGGCAAATGCCGGGGAGGTACCCTAAACTTAGGCCTGGAACGATTCCTTCCATAAAAATAAATCCTTTCCCAATATATCATTTCATCTCATGTATCATTAGAGTTGTCCATCGCCTGTGGTGCCTCTGTAGCAAAAGCGGGCGTTAAACACTATTCATTCATTTCACGATGCATTCCTCCCGCATTTAGCCACAGCAATTTGCACCAACAACCGTTTAATTCCTTGCTTTACAAAATGTTACACATCACAAAGATGGAAGTCTTGTTATTTGAGCTACAAATCCCTACTTGTGCCCAAAATAACTCAATGGCATTAAAGTGACAATGGTAAGGTGGCAGCCTAATAACAGTGTGGCCATGAGTAACGGCAATGTGTCTTTTTTGTAATTGTAATTGTATTATTTTACATTTTCCAATAATTCTGCTATGTCATAATTGCTGAAATTCCTGGAACATTATTTTGGCACAGTTACTGCAAAATGACTTCTTCCTGTTCTTTGTTTAATTGCACTGCATGGTAAGGAGCATTGTCCATTACACTAATTGAATAGGACTTATGATTGGAAACAAAGCATCCATAAGTCAGCTGGTGAAAGTATTTCCATTCCTTTCTTCTGATAATCATGAATGCTCTTTAACTTGACATTTGCATCACCTGCATGGAGCAGAATTAGTCTATTTCCCTTTCGAATGGGCCTTTCATTGATCCTGCTATTGTATCATTTGTCCAGGCCATTGCTTTTTTATGTTCAATGTTTACCCAGGTTTACCCATACAACATTTTCTGCACTAATGCTTAAACTTTACCTCAGAAGAACTGCATAATCCTGAAAAATAGAGGCCAAGTCCTAAGAAAACACTGGATGTCTTTCTGAAGGACACAATAAGGCAGCTTATTTACCAATTTTAGTAAGAAAGGAATTTCCCACTGTGAGAAGTTTCTAGTTTCTGTGAAAGAAGCCAGTATAACGATGAAAGTAAAATCTGAACATGCTAAAACAAATTGGTTTTAAATAAAAATTTTTCAGGAAGGAAAGCTGTATACAATCTGTATCTTTACATCTGTCACCATTGTCAGCTTCACCAACATTTTCAATATGTATGAACGATCTTACATCATCCAAATTTAAGCCAGTATTGAACATATAAGTTTAATGTTTTACCTTCTCTAAGTGGTGACAAAATTTCTTTGATTTATTTTGATATGAACATTCCAAATGCTATATAGACACTAAATTTATAAATGACAGTATTTCAAAATGCATAAATATATAGCTAAATACCTATGAAAACAAGCAAAGACCTATTTACCTTAAATTTGCTTATGATTTGCACCATAAGAGGAACATATTCTTGAATACTTCGAATATCATTAGATTTTAACAGCCCCTCTGAGGCTTGTGGAATGATGGGTAACAAGTCTTCTCCCAGGCACACAACCATTCGATGTAAATACTGCCGAACTGCACCTTGAAGCATTTCTTGTTCATATGGAAGCTATAAATATCAAGTTTAACATAATTATTAAATTATACTTTTTGCTGTTTATTCCTATGATTTTAAAAATAATGCACTAAGCCTTCAATTTGATGATAAATTCATACATATTTCTGGTATTGATGAGCTTATTTTCACCTGCAGTAGGCTTGTACTTCATTCTGTCAATAATACTTTTTTTCCCAATATAGCTTTGGGAAAAAAATTGAAATATTATACATGTAGGTGAAATGATACTCCAGTGGAAGAACTGATATATTCCTGGCAAACATCAGCAATAGTTTGTAGCAAAAAGGAATATCAAATGAGAGAGCCTCAGTTGTCTAAAAACATTGATAAATGCTGCATTCCGACAGGAGTACACATACTTGGTAAATACATACACAACTTAAACAAATAACTGTAAATTAAAGAAAATAGTGTGCTATAAAGATGTGATATTCCCCTCTACCAATAAAAGGCACAATCAATATGGGAAAATAAGACAAATATAAATTAAGCTTTTTTTTATATACATGCTATTCTTTTTAGTTTAAAATTGCTTTGTTTAGTTTATATTATTTAAGGATCTTAAACAACTTTGGTCATTAGTGTCCCATTTAAATTAGGGTGTGAACTGGCCAATAAATTGTGCTCAGAGGCTTCTCTTTGAGGCTTTAAGGTTCCTTTATGTGCCATAAATCAATGACATAGGACCAAAGTCTTTACTTCCCTTCCAAAGGAAGCCATACTTAAGAATTTTACGCATTAAAATGCCATCAACTCTAGCTGCATAGCTATTATCTTTATAAATGAAGGTAAATAAACCATGTAAGGAGTCAAAAAATATCCAATTTAACTTACTACCAATCTAATTATTAACTACAATACATTATAAACTACTCCAATCTTCATTATAAAAACATATACCCAGAGTATGCCAAACTCCCCTAATTTGAATGATACATAAACAATGTATACAGTTTTTTTGACACTAACTCCATTCACTAGAACCAACAGATGCCGCCACAAGAACATCAAGAGACCCAACCGCCACGTTTAACTACAGTTTGTCAACAGGCTGAAGATGGGAGGGATCGCTCCCGAAACATATGTCCAAATTTTATGTAAGTGAATGGAGTTAGTGTGAAAAAAACTGTATACATTGTTTATATATATACCACTCCATTGTCAACAGCTTCGTAAGTACATTTAATTGAATGATACACCTGAACCCGTGACCACGAGGCAGCAAATATGGTTACTGCTAGGCCACCAGGACTGACTGCTAAGTTTGCCCTTAGGGGGATGTGGAAATTAAGGAACATGAAACGGGTGTAATGTATTAAATTAATCATCAGCTCTTGGTATCTTCCTCTCAAAGAGCTTTCAGGAGAAAAATTTTTACAAGTGCTGTATCATGGGAATGCTCAGTGAAATTTACACCAGTTCTGGACAGAGAATGAAGTGGCTCCTCAAGTTGCTCTAGATATGATTGAACACCTGGCACCTGCACAGAGATGTTGCAAAATAGGCATTATTATAGGCATTACTGTCTGGTTCTGGGGCACAATATCACTAAGAAAATAGGGCACGCTCCAGCTCATGAGAAGTAGAACACTCCCAGTTGTCAGAGCCAGAGGAGAAACCCCCAGATTCCACCATGCCTTAAAAACACAGAATGCCAGAGGGAAGATTGTGGAATTCGATACTGCTAATATTATCCAAATAGTGTCAGCAATGTCAAAAGGAGAAACACAATACGATTCTGAAGTTCAAGACTGAGTGTGGGTGAATGGCCTGGCTTACCAACCACAACAGGTACTCTCTCATAGCTAGAATAGTGCATCAAGCTCTCATTTCTGTAAACTGTTCATTGGGTTTAAGTGACTGCATTTCTAATGCATATGAGCTACTGCTTTCTGTCCATCAAGGCTTCAATAAATGCAAACAAATTTTTCAGTTTAAGAAAGTTAGTTGAAGTGTTGTGTTATCTCCCGTTTTATATTAAAGTGTTTGTGCTTTGTAGTACATGGGATCTTTGATTAAACAAAATCATAATGTGTTAACAATAGATACAACATTTAAAATTAGAAAAAGGAAATGGTAAATTTTCTCTAATAAGTGCATATAATATAAAAAATCCTATCCCTAATATATCTATAAAATGAAATCAAAAACTATTTTATAATTTGCATCCAAACTTGGCTCAGAGGGTAATTTAAGTAAAAGAAAGTTTATATTTGCTTGGATTTTTGACATTGGAACTTCACTACTTCGTTATATTCTGAACATGGTTAGAATGCACTTGCATTCATCTTATCAGGGAAGCAAATATGTATTTTAATGGTTAGCACTACCTTACTGAACCTTTAAAAATTTAATGATTGTTATTTCTTGGTTTGGATATTTGAACAACCAAATATCTGAACAGTAGCTGACCCCAATTAATTTGGATAATTCACACTCTTCTGTAAATTAATTTTATTGTGAGAGATATGTCCATTGTCTGTACATAAAAAATTTGGAATGCAGCAATAGCGAGGAAATACAATCACTGCATATTAAGAGCCAATGATCAATGGGTCTAAGTATAGTAATTAGATCAATTAAATGTACTTACGAAGCTGTTGACAATGGAGTGGTATATATATAAACAATGTAATACAGTTTTTTTCACACTAACTCCATTCACTTACATAAAATTTTGGACATATGTTTCGGGAGCGATCCCTCCCATCTTCAGCCTGTTGACAAACTGTTGTTAAACGTGGCGGTTGGGTCTTTTGATGTTCTTGTGGCAGCATCTGTTGGTTCTATTAGGAATTTGCTGAGTTCATCCAATGAAGAGTAAGTGAATGGAGTTAGTGTGAAAAAAACTGTATTACATTGTTTATTTATATAGTAATTAGATATTTACATGGGAGAAAATTCCAAAGCATATTAAGAGCTAATGATCAATGGGTGTGATCAATGGTTCTAAGTATAGTAATTAGATGTTTACTTGGGAGAAAATTCCAAAAAAAAGAATCTTCTCATAGCATACCTATAATTCCAAGAATTCTAGCAAGAGTTTTAAAATGTGCATATTTTGTGTAAACTGTTAATGAGATAAGGCGATTTTAAATTTGAGAGGGAAAGTGTTTAATTTTTGCACCAATCATAACAAATGTATAAAATGAGAGTACTGATGCTAAAATTTAGAGAAGATACCAGAAACAAGAGATGGGTCTCTCTGGGTTTTGTTTCAGCAGACAGAGATGTAAATGAGTCACTTGAGTTTGGGGCTCATTCAAATAAAAGGCATAAATGGATACATATGGCTGAATTTCTACGCAATGAAGGCAACAGTAGCAAGTTATACAGGATATAAAATATTTATGCAAATGAAATTGTTACATTTAACTGCATATTTTGTTTTCATTGCCTATGCAACATTTGTCTTGAGGGAGTAATCAAAGTCTCAACTATGAAAATAAAATAGCCAGCAAAATAATCTTACGATTTTAGATGTAAATGCAATGCTAAAAATGTAATTTTTTAATATATTAACAAACATTTTCCATACTACTTTAACTTTGGCTTACACATCTGAACATTTCATTATTGTATCCATGTCCAAATATTATAAAGTTCAGTTATGGCATTCTTAAATAATGGTAACAAATAACTACTACTGTAAACAGATTTTGAGACTGTCATGACAAACAACAGTGATGATTAGCATGTATCACCAAGCGAACTAAAGTGATCCAATCATCACAAAGGCATTAATACTTGCATATAATACATAAAACACTTTTATATATTCTGATCAGATTTTTTAGAGAAAGACTAATTAGTATATAACTAAGATTGTTTCTTTGTGCTTACCTCAAGGCATTTGAGATATGTAGTGAGGGCTTCAGTGAGAATACCAGTGCAATTGCAAGCTTTGGGTTGCATGTGCCCACTAAACACCTTGCTGGCACGGCTCGTTACAGCCATTGCATGACAGATAGCTCGAGCCAATTTCTCTTGTTTTTTCACATCTTGTTCAACTGCAAGTAGCCCCATAAAATGCCGGAACTTCTCCAAAACAGGTGTTAATAGTTCATTAAACCATCTTCCCCTTTCCTGAAAAATGCAGAATTCATTAGCCTGTTCTGAAAGTTATAATTTGTTATATATTAACCGCATTAATCATTTACAATGCCTCTGTCTCCAATTCTTTCTTATTGTTTTGTCCTATTGCTGAATTCAACTTAACAAATGAAAAGGCATGAGCTACAAACAACTGCAGAGGATGACAGATTTAAACACCACAGTTGTGGATGCTACAGACTGTATAATTGCTTGGGTGCATTTATTACCTTAGCATGAATTATGTCACCATATGTATTACCTATTTTATGCTAAGCAGCACAGATTGGTATTACACAATATACACAAAAACATAGGTTTTTCATTGTTCACATTACATCACTTAATCAATTGGGGTTTATTTTCAATCTCTTCTCATGACACAAATTGCATAATTTTATATAGATGTGTCTCATTAAACCTTTAAATCAACGCTGGTGATGCAGCATGATAGGTATTTGCAGACATACTGCACATATTTTTAGAATAGGTAGGTATGTCATTGCATATTTTTAAATCTATTCAAAATTGCTTTATCTCTGACAAATCATTGTGTTTGGTTGACTACATAAAATACTTCAGAGCATTCTGAATAAACAGTCCATTACATTTAAACATTATTTGCTGTTAATATGATGTGATTATTTTTTTCTTGTCAATGCCTCAACATGATTTTTAATGGGCTTTTATTTTTAATTACACATTCTTTGAGTTACCTATGAAATGCGAGATGTGAAGGACATGTTGGGAGAGTGGGTGTGAAGAAAAGTAATGGGAGTTCATACTAGCATTTACAGAGGCAGAATTGGTCTGTTTAATGCAATGAAAGTACAGTTTTATAATGGGTGAAAGAAGAAACATGGAATGTGTTTGACTTCTGGTTGGTGCAATTAATAGTCATCGTACTCAAGATAGTAAATATGTTTGAATCCATAACCTAGGATATAAAGAACCTGAAACAAATGGAAAATAGAATAGAAGATAAATTAAATATGAAATTGGAAGATATTAAACCACCAATAGTAAACTTCAAGGAAGGGATTGAACAAGAAATCACAGATTGTAGAGATTATTCCATTTGGAGAGATCAGAGGAAGGTAGTAAGTGTTTATCTAGCAATTTTTGGAATACAGGAATGACAGGAGTGCAGAGTTTGGCAAGAGATAGAAGAACCCTTTAAACAAATTTGGAGTTATAATTGGCCAGTGGGAGATTTTTGATACTTTCTCACAGGAAATGGACGAAGACCTAGGCCTATTATAGTGAAGTTTTTTTTTTTTTATTAATGTTTAATGCCCGTTTTTACTACTGAGGCACCACAGGCAGTGGACACTGATGATACATGAGATGAAATGATATATTGGGAAAGAATATATCTATTTTTTGAAGGAAGGAAGGAAGCATTCCAGGCCTAAGTTTAAGGTACCTTATTTGTCATTTATGAGGACTGAGGAAAACCTGGAAAAAACCTCAGTCTGGGAGGACGGTCCTGGCGGGATTCGAACCCCAGACCTCCCGCTCACGAGTCCGTGCCTTAACGACCTCGGCCACCCGTGGCGGTATTATAGTGAAGTGAGCAACATCAGAATTCAAATGGACGATTTTAAGAAAAAGCAAAAAAATTTAAAGGTATCATAATATACATTGAGCAAGATTTGAGAATGGACAGGGAAATGAATTATTTGGCAATAAAGGAAATGAAGAAAGCCAGGGAAGAAGGTAAGTAAGCTTATATGAAAGGGATAAACTTATGGATATATGGTGTAAAACAGGCTATCTGTCCTTTTTTTTTTTGTTTGTTTGATTCGAACCCCAGACCTCCTGCTCACGAGTCCGTGCCTTAACGACCTCGGCCACCCGTGGCGGTATTATAGTGAGGTGAGCAACATTAGAATTCAAATGGATGATTTTAAGAAAAAGCAAAAAATTTAAAGGTATCATAATATACATTGAGCAAAATTTGAGAAGGGAAGAAGGCAAGTAAGCTTATATGAAAGGGATAAACTTTTGGATATATGGTGTAAAACAGGATATCTGTCCGTTTTTTTGTTTGTTTATTTATGGATGCCCTTTAACATCTCAGGTCATCAGCATCCCAATCTATTCAGGGAATGAAATGGCTGACAAATTTTTGCCCAGAGGCCTCTTTATTCAGGCTTGAGGTTCTTTTTTGTGCTGTAAATGTACGACATGGGATCCACGACTTTGCTTCCCTTCAGAAGGAAGCCATACTTATGACTTTTACACCTGAAAAAACCCACCGATCCTGGCCTGATTTGAACCTGCGATCGTGGGTTTAGGAGGCAAGTATGATTACCACCACACCACCAAGACCGACAATATCTGCCAATGAAACAAGAGAAGGAAATGTTGCCATGAGTCAGCAGCAGGAAGTAACCTAGACCAGAGAGATAGAAGGAGTGTGACCACATCTCTAGGAGAGGGGAGGAAGAGAATACAAACAGCTGATATGACATCACCCAAAAGACAGCTCAGATGATTTAGGACACATGACGAGAGGCCTTGGGAGCATCAGCTTGATGTATGATGCAAAGAGGGACAGTGTGGTGCCAACACCTGCAAGCAGTATTTTGAAGGTACAGAATTGAGGCAGTCACAGTAAAGAAACTGTGAGAATGACCAGAACAAAGTGAAAATGCATCAATTTAGGTTTGATAGAAAAGGCTTTATATAGGGATTTATTCTGTTATTCAGTTGGAGCAAAGAGGGTCTATTAGGAAAAATGCTAAGTGGTGAATTAAATAAGGTATTAAAGTTAGGTGAGGAAACATGGTTGGTGAAAAAAAATCAATTAATGACATAGAGGCATTTGACTTTTATGGAATTTGTGGTGTGAAGAGCAAAACATGAGGTCAAGCAGCAGGAGGGTTGGAGAGTTCTGACAGGAAGGAAAGAAAACTTAAAATTGAGGAAAAGGATTTGGAAAGTTATTTGGTGCCGTGGCTAACTTTCAGAGATGTTTGAAAAAATAATGGTTGGGTGAAGGTTGGAAATGTATATAATTTTCCAAGCACATTAGAATATTTTGGCCCAAATTTATAGAAAATTAAACCGGAGTATGGAGTATATTTTTCACAAATATGTACCAGCAGAAATAGTGTCAATGGGTGATTTTTGCACTGGAGTAGAAAAGGAGTTTGCTAAACGATTGCTTTTAAAGAAATTGATTGAAGATTTTGATTGGGGATATGCAGAGGAGATATGAAGCAGTAAAGGTAAATTTTGTAATAATGAAGGGGAAAAATTAATTTTGTGAGGAGAATATAAATAATGGCATGAAAAGCAGGGATGAAGTATGACAGTTCACCTTTGCAAACAGAAATGGTCAGTGTGTGTGTGTGTGTGTGTGTGTGTGTGTGTGTGTGTGTGTGTGTGTGTGCGCGCGCTTTTATAGTGTTTAACACCCATTTTTACTGCTGAGGCACCACATGCAGTGGACACTGATATGATGATGCATGATATCAAATGATAAATTGGGAAAGGATTTTTTTGGGAAGGAAGACTTCCAGCCTAAGTTTAGGGTACATCCCTGGCATTTGCCACTTTTGAGGACTGAGCGAAACTTGGGATGAAAAAAAAAAAAACAGTCAGGGAGGAAAGTCCTGGAGGGAATCGCACCCCAGACCTCTGTTCACGAGTCTGCACCTTAATGACCTCAGCCACCTGTAGCGGTAATGGTCAGTGTGGTGGACTACATTTTATGTTCAATATGATTGGAGAATCTGCTACAAGGTTTTGAAATTTTGAAGGATTTTACAGAATTTAGATATAATGAGTTGCCATTTCCTTCTAAGAGCTAATTTTGGAACTGCAAAGGGGGAGAAGTTGGTATTGGATAGCAGGCTGAGAACAAAGTTCAAACTTTACAAATGGAGGCAAGAGTAATGTGAGTTATTTACCAAAGAATTACATTTGGAGGTGGCAACAATTGGGCTGATTGGCATACAACAATTAATTGATGAAGGTGTAGTTGAAGAGGCAATGGATTAGAGCAGAGAATTAAAGTGGCATGGAGTAGTATGAGACTTGGGGTTGATGAGAATAGTAACAAAAGTTTCATGAAGATTACCAAGTGGCAAAGAAAAGGGTAAGCAAGAAATGAGGTGGAGGCAATCAGGGGGTAACGATGAAAGATAACATTTCTTAGTTTAGAAGTGGAGTTATAAATGCTTCTTAGAAGTGAAGAAGAAAGAATGGGGAATGAGAATGAGTGCAAACCCATTTGGGGATTCAAAGATACATGATAGTCAAAAGATTTGGTTAGTAGTTAAAATATGTGTATGCAGTTAAAGAGAACAATATTGGACCAGATAAATGAAAGGGACTACTAGGATGGGACAGTACTATTAGAAAACAAATATTAGGAGGCAAGCATCAGCAATACACTCAAAATCCTGATAAGGAAATAGTGTAATAGAAATCTGGGAGCAAATTAGAAAATTAAAATGGAATAAGATGAGTGGTATTGACGGAATTTCAGGGAAATTTTGAAAGTCGGTGTAAGGATAGCAATAGTTATTAACAAAGTTATTTATTAAAATTTTAGAGAGTGGTGTAATTCCAATCAAATGGAGAAGAAGAGTGATAGTGCCTTTATACAAAGTGAAAGGTGACATTAATTACACAGTCAATTTTAGATGTGTAAGTACATTGTAATAGGAAAGGTCTTCACTGGAATTTTGGCAAATAGATACATAGGTAGTGAGTTGAAAGGAAGAAAAGAAATTATCAGAGTTACAGTGTGGATTCAGAAAAGGAAAAGGAGCAGTTGACAATATTTTTGCAATATTTAAATGTCAAAAGGGGGAGGTATATGTAGAATTTATATATTTGGAGAAGGCTTTGGATACTACAGACAGAACTGTACATTAAGTTATAAATGAAAGGAGTAAATAAGAACTCAAATGTATTACCAACATCTATTTAGATAACAAATTTTGTGTGAAATATTTAAGAGATGAGATAACAGAGTGCATGCAGAGTTTATCAGCAGTAAGACAGGGATGTATATTAAGTGCAGTGCTATTTAACTTATTTATTTAAGGGATTTAAAGAGAAAATGTACATTCACCAGTAATTAATCAGGAAATACCAGCTCTATTGTTCGCAGGTGATTTGGTAGTTGGTTCTATCTCAAGTGGAGGTTTAAGAAGAGCAACTGGAAGTTATCCACAACTTTTGTAAAGAATGGTGCTTAAAAGTGAACAGTAGAAAATCCAAAACAATTGTCTTCAAGCACGGCTTTAAATTGAGAAAGAATAAGAAATGGTGGTTAGATGTCCATGAAATGGAAGTTGTTCAGAAATTTCATTATCTTGGGGTGAGTTTAAGTGTTAATGGTAATGGTAATGTTTCTGAGAAAGTTAGTATTAATTAAAGAAAATTGCCTATAGGGGTTGGATGGATATGTTTAAGCAAATGCAGGAAATAATCATGGATGGAATGGATATAACACCACCATGGTGGAGGTGAAAATGATGTATGGAATAGAAATTTGGGGATATTATGACAGCTGGAAGGTCTTGGATTTAATTAATAGATCATTTTGTAAGCTAGTACTGTGAGTACTGAAAGTGTCACCCAATAACACAGTCTTGATAGAATTGGGTACGTCAACTTACAAAGGTAGAATAATTGAAAGAATTACGAAATACCTATATAGAATAAATATATTAATGATGGAGAATTTTAATGAATGCTTCGATGCACAGGAGAAACTTAAATAGAAAGGTAATGGGTGCTTGAAACTCAGGAAAAGATTGGTATGGGGAATTGTTGGGTAAATAAGCAATTTAGATGTACAGGGTTCTGGAAGGAAGTAAGAGATAAAATTGAAGATATTGAGAAAAACAAATCTTTGCAAGTTTTAGAGAAAAGAGTTCACTAAGAATTATTGAGAGAGAAAAGAATTTGGAAGGGGGAGTAGTACTTAGACATTTGTGATAAATTGGGGAGGGGAGGATTTGTTTGGGCCAGAACAGGAATAAGGAATTCAGGAGAACTGAGAAATATTTGTGGGAATGAATGTCCCATGTGTGGTGAACCTGATGAGTTATAACCATAGCATATTATATTGTGAACAAAAAATTGTTGGAGACTACAGGCATGGAAAGAAAAATTAAATAAATTTAAGAGAGAAACATTTATAAAGAGGATTTTAGAAATTAAAGGAGATAAAAATATATAAATGATGGGAGAATCCTTGGGCAAAGTTAATATATATATAGGATTAGTAAACATTTTATTATTAGAATAAGTAATGGGAGAGATAAAATTGTTTATGGTTTTGTCTCTAATCATCAACAACCATGAGTTATGATGCATTGGGAATGGAAACAGTTTATGTAGGTAACTTTTGAGTAGGTTGTAAGATACTGGGTATGATGTCTATTTTGTAATATAATTGGTGCAAAATAAATAAACATAGTGTTGGTTGGTATTGGAGCCTGATCCTCAGGCCAGTCCAGTAAGTTACAACTAATGAACCAGGAACTTTAATAATAGTGTTTGATTATTTGTGAAACAACGAAAAGATGTAAATTTGAATTGTAATATTGTTTGTATTTGACGGGAAATAAAACTAAACATTTTTTGTAAGATAGCTAATGTGTTTTTTCCTTAACTGGAGATGGCACCTGTGGATGGAGCTCTAGCTCTAGCATTCTCATCTACAGTAGCTACCAGCTCTTCAGTCATTGTTGGTGTCAGATGGGAAGTAAAGCTAAACATTTTTTGTAAGATAGCTAATGTGTTTTTTCCTTAATTGGAGATGGCACCTGTGGATGGAGCTTTAGCATTCTCATCTACAGTAACTACCAGCTCTTCAGTCATTGTTGGTGTCAGATGTGATACAAACCTAACATGTCTAGCATTATAACAAAATTCCAGGATTGCATTTAATATTTATTGGATTGAACAGTTTCTTGGTAAAGCACTAATATTCAACATCTACTTCTTTAATTCATCATATTTTGCTTCTACTAGACTAATATATTTATTGACTTTTCCTGGATTGGAGATCATATTTTAGTATAAACCCCAAGAGTTTTATTTTACATAACATATTGAGTATATTTTCATATACAGCAGCCAGAATGCTTTGTAAAGATGAAGCAGCAATAAGTTAATTGTACGTATATGTATGTGTGTGTGTGTGTGTATATATGATTATACAATATTGTTCATAAAGTAATGCAAAAAAATCAAAATGAGCAATTATCAGTTGATCACATCATTTGGTGATGCAACATTGCTCATCATGTGCATTTTCATTAAAATCTGTAGCAGTAGTACAATTTACCCTTGTTAACATGTCCTGTTTTAATAATTCTCTCATTCATCATAGGGATTGTTCTAAGTTTTGTAACTGTTTCTCAACAACAAAAGTGATGCAATGTCACATGCCAAGGTTCATATAAGCTAGTCTCAAGTCAAGCACTAATGATTAAATTCAGGTGATGAATGGTTATTTCCAACTCTCCTTGCTGCAATTATACTCACTTCAAGCCTCTATCTGCCAATTGATAATATTGATCAACAATGGGCCCTAAAATGGTCAGATCCTTTTGAAAAAAAAGTCTTGTGAAGTGGATTATTTTAATTCTCTGAAATACCCAATTTTCTTATAATGCATACATTCTTTCTTTCCTTTCATTACGGATAGGTTTTGAGGTTTGTAACATTTGAAAATTAGGCTATTAAAATTAATATGTAACAATGTAATTAAACCAAAATGTACAAACAATACTTCCTATACATTACTAAACGTCAATGAGTTCTAAAAGAATTCTGAATATGGAAATTTAGTTGACATGAAATAAATTTTAAGATCCTCTATGGTAATTGCACTTTGTAGGTATATAAAACAATAATTTATGGACCAAACACACCATAGCTCTTTAATAATGTATCACAATTTGCTGGAATGCATATCTGACCTGGTCTGTGTTAGATCCAAACATAACAATGAGTCCTGCTGCTTCATACAGATAAAGCTGATCATCTTCTTCCACCCACTCATTAGGCACTTCATTTACAAGAGATGGCAATTCCAATAAGCCCACTAACAATGGAAATACTTCTTTTATATATGGTGTTACTGAAGTCCTATATAATGAGAGAACATTTCCTTGTTAACAATCAGCAGTTCAATAGAATACCTAAAATAATTTGCTATCTAAAATAGTCTTGTAAAGGTAGGTCAAATAAAAGTTGCAAGCTGCTACCAAGTTACGAAACACAATTACTTAGCTCTTCATGCCAACGCTGTTCTATTGAATGATTTTATCATATTTAATATAAGCTCTAAATTGAAAGCTAGACTGCACTACACACTGTTCATATAGTTGTTATGTACACAATTTTGAAGGAATCATTGCTAATATAAAACTAATAAAACATCATGTAATGATAAGTTTTCAGCTTATGGCATATAAATGAATTAAAACAGTTAAAAATGTACCTATCAAAAGGACTTTACAACCCTAATCATCTGGTGTGTTTTAATCTATCAATCTACCAAGTGGGCTATCAGCAATCCCATTGTGTAACCCTCCTTCCCATTCTGGCAATGTCAGATCTAAAGAATTTTATAATAATGGGCATTACTGTCATTTTTTCTGCTATAAAAATGTTTGTGGCATATTTTCCATCTACCAGATACTTTTCTGTAAATTCTTTTTTGAAGCATATTTCTTCGTGTGATATCTTAAGAAGTAATTCTAGTGTTGATGTGCTTACTGAAGACCTGAATTTGTCTGATTTTTACTCACAACCTAAAAACTATTTCTGTAGGAGAGTGACTGTGAAGTATGTTTAGTACTGCAAACAAATTTATGTTTCATATTTAATAGTCTGGTTTTATTTCTAATATCTGCCCATTTTGCCGCAATTCTCACCTATTCTTGATTCATTTAAAATATATCCACAGAAAAAATCACATTTGCTTTCATTAACCAAAGGTGAGAAAAACTTTGAATAAAAATTCCAGATATGAATATTAAACACTTTTTTTTTTCTAAGTGAAAAATTCACAACTTCTGCATATTAATATATAAAAAAAAAAAATAAAAATAAAAAAAAATAAAAAAAAAAAGAGTGGACATTTTTTTTTTAGCATATACCTACGAACCCCCATATAAAACACTCTAATATAGTTATGAAATAGCTCTTCATCATAATCATTCTCTTTCAAGAATGCTCTGGATTTTGCTCCAATAATCAAGTCCTCATTGGCTTTCTGGTATTTCCTCTTTTTTAATTTCATACAGGAAATTGAGATACAATCAAAATGAAGAGAAGATGGCTTACTCAATTTATCAATAAGTCATTAGAACACTAAGAACTTTTCTTCTAAGAAGATGTACAGCTGAGTATTATCTTGTAGAACAATTTCACAGAGTTAAAAATAAAGAAGTATATTCTGAAGGAAATAATACAATTTTGTGTGTAGATCATATTGGACAGTTTTCATGGTTTCAAACTGCTCAGTAATATCTGTTGAAATCCATTACCAAATAGAAGTGGCAAAGCTTCTCACTGCTCAAGAACTCATTAATTGATTCATAAAGGGATAGCCAATGGAATGGGTACTGACATACTTCAAAATTTTATGAGACTCTGTGCTACACATATGTTGACATACTTTTAATGTTTTCTGTCTTTTTTTCCTTGCAACTGAAGACTGCTTTTTGAGCACATGTGTCAGATGACATGAACAACCCAGAAGATTAATGGATGATATCATAAAGAAGTATGCTTCTCCTTCACAAATCTGATTACACCTTTTGTTGCAGCAATCCATCGTAATTACATGCCCAGCGATGATAATTCATTATCACTAACAGAGAAAATACCTTACCCTGCATTTTCATTACTCTAGCAACGATAGAAGAAAAGTAGATTTTGCCTTGTTGGGAATTAAAAAAAAAAAGATGCAACTATAGGATAAATTTTTACTACATTTGCATTACTACCATCAGTAACTAAGGAAAAAATTTCTTTAAAAAATTCAACTATTTCATTCTTTGTCTCACCTGTCATGTACTGAAGTAAAGCAATGGGCTTTATACTTGCCCTATGATATTTCTGTGCTATTTTCGAATCACAGAACATTGCTCTGAATAAATTTCCTGCATGGTCGGAAACAGCTAATGAGATTATAATAAAGTGTGTCAGTATTAGGTGACACAGTACTTGAATTATTTATTTAATTTCAGTACACGGATACCTCTGGTGGTTCCAATATGATGTGATGCAAGTCTAGTAATGGGATATCAAAATTATCGAAAGTTTACTTTTTTGGATACAGATCTTCTCCCATATTGCTAACTCCACTACTGGGATTATCAGCAGCCTTCAATTGTTTAGTTTTCCTTGTGAGGTAATTTTTTATCCAAAAATATACTGCAATTACTGATTTTTCCCTTTGTTCTTTTGACCTGTTTGCCAAATTCTTTATTGCCTTGCCCATGTATATTTTATTACAATTCAAACAACTGATTTGAAAAATTCCACATTTTTTGTCAGATGGCATTACATGCTTGGTTGCACTATTCAACATGTTTCTAATGTTATATATATATATTCTGTAGGACCAATGCAACATTATATTTTTTAAGAATACTTATAATTATGCCCATGGATGGTATGTACATTTTAAACATTTTTTGTCGCCTTTCACCCTGGAGAGAATTTTGATGTCATTGACATTTTTTAAATCTTTTATAATGTTTAACCTTCTTATCTACTCTGAGGATTGTTCAGAAAGTTCTTGGCCTGAGAAAGAAAACAGAAAATGTAACCACCTTTTTTATTCATCAACATAGTCACCTTTTAACTCTATACACTTAGACCAATGATAGTCTAGCTTCTTTATACCTTTAGTATAAAAATATTTTTCCAACTTGCAAAATAAGTATTTTTTTCAGCCAGATCTCCGTATCTTAAGTTAATCACTGTCCAGTCATTTCTTCACATTTGGGAAGAGGAAAAATTCACTTGGAGCCAAATCTAGTGAATATGGTGCATGTGACAGTACTTTAAAGTGCACATCATGAAAAGTAACAATCACAGTTTAAAAAGTGTGTGCTGGTGCATTGTTTTGGTGGAAAATAACATTTTTCTTTAACAAATGTGGACATTCAGCCTTAATACCATCCTTGAACTGTTCCACCGATGCTGTATAATATTCCCCATTGAAGGTTTTGCCCTTTTCCAAATGATCTACCAACCAACACCCCGACAGAACAAGACAGTGTCCATCACCTATCCTACTGAAGGAACACATTTGGCCTTTTTAGGGGCCCTTTCACCTTCTTGAAAGCATTGTTTGGACTGCTGCTTCATTCCTGGCATATGATGATGAATCCATATTTCATCAACGGTGATGTAAAAATTCTGTTGAGTCGGTCTACACATGTCCAAACTCTCCTAAGAAATGTTCATTCAGACATGCTTCTAAGCAAATGTGGCACCCATAGCACTGTGAGATTTTGCTTGTGAAAAATGTTCTACACATGATCTATTTAGGTCTTCGCAATCTCGTGCACCTTGATTTGTCTCTCCTTTAACATAGCATTTTGGATTTCTGCAATGTTTCCTTCAGATGTTGTGGAAATCGGATGTCTTGAACATTCATCATCAAATATTGAAAAACTACTGCATTTATACTTAGCAGCCATTACTGTACCCTAGAAAAAATGAAGAGTCTTTCAAAATGGAATCTAATTACTTTTTTATGTTAAACCTTTTAAAACAGAGTATTTTATCATTGCACAGCATTTGATGGTGTTCATTTTGCTGAAAAATCTCCAACTTGTTTCTTTTGCTGGACTATAGTAGCCAAACAAATGAAACACGTATATGACAATGCATGATGAGCCATCTAAAGGATCATACTTATGAGTTATCCTTGCTATTTAGTACTGCCAGTGCCATCTCTGTGTCAGACCAAGAACTCTTTGAACTGCCCTCATAGTGTGTGGCCGAAACTATTACTAAAAGCACTGCACTGATGATATATTGGTATTTGATTCATATTCTTCTTTGTTTGTTGATATGTTCATCAACCTTTGAGTTAAGCTGTTTAGGTCTGCCAGCTGATGGGATCTAAGGTGGAATTATTTATAAACAATATATATAAATAACTGTCTGTATGTGTGGGTTTTATCTAGATGCCAAAAGAGCTATTGCTCTCTTTTTTGCAGGTCTTCAGATTCAGAATGGGTAAAAAACCATCTTTCTCAACTTCCAAAGTAAATGTGACGTGTTGATCTTATAGGTTTAGAAATATTAAAGCATTGTTGACTTGTTATTTGGGCGCTTATGCAAAAATGCCATCCACATAGCAGAACCAAGTATTGAAAATGAGTGGAAAGGCTTTTGTTATGTGTGACTCTAATGCACTAATGAACTAGTTGCCTAAAAATTGAGAGGGCTATCCACAAAATTACAACCTTACAAGGGAAATGAAATTATTGAAGGCTACTGATAAGGAGTTAGCAATATGGGAGAAGATTTTTATTAAAAAAAATTCAATAAATATCGAGTGATGAATTATGATATCACATCGCTGGACAACTTAGATTGCATCATAGTGGAGCCAGTAGAGATCTCCACATATCATGTCAACACTTGTTAGTTGTCAGCTGAGGATGAGAGCAAGAGCTCCTGAAATATGATTAGAAATAAATAAATAAATAAGTGAAGTATTGTGTTACCTAATACAGATGCCCTTTATTGTTATAACTTCTCTACTTTACTGTTATTAACTTCTAATTTAGTTCTCAATAAGCTAATGAGATATCGTGCTCTAAAAGAAATTATATAAATAACAATTAAGCATTCGTAACATTTGTTTCACAATTATAAAGAATGAATGATGAAGTTTGTGTTCTGATTTCATTTGGCATACATTTTATTCTCCTTTGAATCAATGTGTCTTCTATAGTTATCTCAAACACCATGTGTCACAGAAATATCACATGAGCATACATTGCCAAACACATTCATTTAAGCATGACCATTCCTATGAATAACCAATAACCAACCATTTTGATATTTTTGCAACATTGTTTTAGTTTTTGTCATATAATGTTCTTCTGTTACAATTTCCCCTTTGATCATAATGCCACAATAGTGGGGGAAATAAGTAATAATTATGGACAATCTTGAATAGTTAGCAGGTCTATACATGGCATAAATACAAAACTTTACCATAATTAACTCCAATCATTAAAGCCCATGTCAGAATGCAATGAGAAATTCTTTCTAAAAACTCAATTATACTAATTACCTTTTATTTACAGATATACAAAAGGAAAATAAGCAAAAGTATTTAATAAAACCACAGAAATTGGTAGCTTCTTCAAATCTTTGTTCAGAAAACTATGATATGGGGGGGGGGAATCCATATAATAACTCATGTGTAGAAGAAAACCATTGCTGCTACTACCAAAAGAACAGCTGCAAAAAATATCTGCTGGTATGAATAATCAAAATATGCTCACTAAATATTAGACACCCTGACCTAAGTTTTGTACAAAAATGTTACTCTTGCACATTACTCTAAAGTAAGAATTCCAGTTTTCAATACAAAAAAGTATGGCTGGATACCCAAAAAATAGTAATCTCTTAAAACTTTTACAGAATTACAAAATTAATGTGTTAATATAATCACAATACAATCAACACAGCAAAAAATGAGTTTGGTTATGGGGAACTATTACATATTCTGGCTAGCCATATTTTTTTCACCCTCAATAAATAAGATACCTAATTTACACTCTGATATTCCACTTACAATATGTCTAAAGCACAATGTATTTATAAACACATCGTACTAGAACTGTTTAATAAGATGTTCTCAAAAATTAGAAATTTATTTGGAACAATTTAACAAGAGCATGAAAAACTGACTAATTAGCAAGACCATTTACCAGCTTGATTTGCACCAAGCGCAATCTACAGCTCTCATGTGGCATTCTTATTAGGCAAGTCAGTTATCTTATCACTGATGCAAAGTATTCAGGTTCCTTACCCCAGAATTCAATACGTCTTGTTTTTTGATAATTTCTTCTCTTCTTCTAAACTGTTATTGCAGTTGCCTAATATAATCTGAAAGAAATAGGTACTGTTGCAGAAAACAGCCTACAAAAATGTCCACTACTATCATCATCTGACATAAAGAAGGCTATCAGAATTATAATTAGCTGAATCAAGTATCTATATCAACTACAAGCCTTTAGAACTAATAATGGACAACTATTAGGGATGGGATAGGGGAGGGGAGCTCAGTCACAACCACTCACTAAATATATGAGCTTCTCTTGGTTCCACTATCAAGTAGCCAAGATCCATCCTTTCAATGGGCAGACATTCAATAAAACATTTTAAAATGTTAATAAACTTAAATAATGCAGATTTATATAATGAAGTTGGAGAAACAATTAGAGTTGAATTCAAAATGAATTTTCTTTTGAATATTACAAAATAATAAAGCATTTCCTGTTGCAAAAGAATAAAATTAATAAAATAAAAGCACAAAATCTTATATCATACACTAATGTATTCAACATGTTCACACCAACACCAATTACTTATATAATACTAGTGTTATGTAGGTAAGTGCAGTTAGTATGAACATGTTGAAGTAAATGGAGTTAGTGTGAACAAGTTGAAATAGTGTTATGTAAGTGGAGTTAGTGTGAACATGATGAATACATTAATGTCTTCATTGTCTACAGCTTCATAATTACAATTTATTTAGTGAATCTTATGTTTAAGTATATTTTAAGGCTGGTATATACTAGCAGTGCAATTAACAAAATAGTAATGCAATATATTGTTGAAAAGAATGAACATTAATTCAGATTGCATGCTATAATAATAAAAATTCAGATAATCAAATAAATACATTGCACAATTTTTATGTGAATGTTTTGGGTTAAATCCATATCTGAATATCAGAGTATTTACATACAGCTGTCCCACTTTTTTATTTTTCCCCCCTCTTGATTGTTCCCATGTCAGTAAAGAGGCAAAGCACAGTTATGTATGAATATGAGTTTAGGGATAAGAAAGTGAATATATTTATAACCTTTCATTAATATTAAACAAAGCAAAAAGCAGTAAAGGAGTTCATCGTATGAAATTAATTATCAATGGTGCAACATACTTGTAATCCACAGAAGTTGTTCTACAATACAAGATGCTTTTGCATACAGATCAGGTATATTTTCATATTTAAATTGGTATTCTTATGAATGCCTCCAGAGAAGGCCTTTAAAATATGTTAATTTATTGTGTTACATATGTGTTTTATTATTTTGATATGAATGATTATCGTGCCTTTAAATTATTAGATCTTAAGATGTGTGGTGAAAACAAATTGGAAGCCTGTAGGCATTTGGTGCTTAATTTATCAAGATTAAGAAAAATTACGTAATTGTCCTAAACAGATTAGCTAGTACATGTGTTCTGCTATCAATATTAATGTATACTGAATTGAAATTATTTAAAACATTTTAAAATACCAATACAGGGAAGATCATGATAACTAATAATCATAGCTAGTAAAATATAAATCCTCAGAATTTACTGTTAATGATTTAATGTTGACATATCCACCCCATTATGATGGAATCAAGTTATTTATAAAAATAAGTTGATTTGTCTTCTGAATCATGTATGGTAATGCCTATAAATATGGCATTTAATGCACTTTATATAATTGCTGCTCATAAATATTTTCTGTACTAACCACATTATTACAGAGTCCAATTAGTTCATGTAAATCAGAAACAGGCCTTAAGATGGAATGGAACTGGATATAGATAAATATTTATTTATATAAAAATAAAGTCCTGCTACTTTAGCTAATAATTTGAAAAAAAAGGAGTATATTTAATAAATGTAGTAAAAGGTAACTGAAATTGATGGTCTATGAGGTCAATGTAGGAGTGTTGACAAGTATAGAAAGGGAAAAAGCTTTCTTTATATTCTAGTGAAAGAAAATGAATTCTATAATTTGACTTAAAAATTTCTTTGAAAATTCAGAGATTGAAAGGCTTTTAGTTTGTGGTTCACCAGTCATTGATGACCTAGGCTTCATTTAGTCTTCTGGAAAGATGAAACTAAAGAGCTGCATATTTGGGGTTACCTTCTAATGTTCTCACAAACGTAAAAAAACATGGTTTCTTAGAGATGCAGTTGTGCACCCCTACTACTCATCTCAATCTAACATCATCATAGCCCAGGTGTTCTCTATGGGATTTAGGTCTGGAGATTTTGTGGGTCACTCCAAAGTTGAACTTTTAGGGTGTTATTTTATCCATGATCTTGTCTTTGCAAGCGGTTATCTTGAATGAAGAGAATATAATAGGCATTTCCAAGCAGGATAAAATGTACTCAAGTTTGGGAGCATGCATTCCTCTAGATTTCCGATATATTCCTCGGAGCTCATCCTGGAGATAATTTCCACTAATTCTCCCACACCCAATGTGCTCATCCATCCCAGAAAGGCCAACGTAAAAACTTCTAGTCATACCAACAACTTGCTCACAATTATAGCAGGTATTGTTAGAGCACTACAGGACCATCTGCCCTTTCTTTTGACTTGATTATGTTCTCCCTGAACTGTTCATGAGGTACATATTCAAGAGCAAATGTGTGAATGCTTCTCAGTGTGCTGCAGTTAGAGCCTTCTTTCTGGCAGGTCAGTGATGGTGAACACCAGTAACATGAAGAGAATTTAGGATTGTGCAGTCACTTACTATGAGGTTTAAGTTGCATCTTTCATATTTGCTGGAACAATTGGCATGCCTTTATTTGACTCCAAAAGCACATTGCCTGCTCCTTGTTTATCTTCTGGGGAGCATCGAATTTGGGGTTTGTCCTTAGCCCTTCTTCCTCATCTTGGTATTGGCAAATATATTGTCTCATGGTTCCTTCTGATTTGTCTACTGCATCAGCTATGTCAGAAACTGAGTGGGCATACTCCACATACTCAGAATCACTCTCAGTGGTTTATGGCAAGAAAATAGTGATAAAAATTTCAGCAAACTCAGCCCTTATATCTTTTAACTTGATCTAAAACTCCATCTATGATTCTGGGATAAACTTATAAACATGGGTGAATGTCATATGATATTCCTATGGAAAACATAAATAAAAGATCTTCCTGCTTTCTGTTTCAAAGCTAAGTCTAATCAGCACAGTGTGAAAATGTGCCTCAACAAAACAAATACAATAAAATAAAGTGCATAAAACTGGTAATCAATAAAAAATATTATGTAGTATATCTCTCCATTTGTTTTGTAGGTATATGGAATCAATTACTTCTTTAACAATCATTAATAATTTTTGTATTCATTACTGTGCCATCTATCAACAGTAACTTAATTAATGTAATTACTCAAAATGCACATGCCCTTCATTAAGTTTCTTCATTGATCTTGTTAAATTTATACCTTAAATTTATGTCAAATTTATTAGAAAATAATTACTTTCTAGAAGCCCAGCTGTGTTATATGAAATTAACTCTGTTTATTCAGATTTATATATTTTTAAAAAAATTTTCCACAATACAGCAATTTTCCTTAAACCCAAAGTAATTTTACTTCTCCACAAATTTCTGTCCAGCATTTCTTCTGTTAAATTCCCTCCTGTTCATACTCCTCCTGATGCCATCCATTGTTATCATCGTTGTGCTTTACTCTTCCTGTCTTCAGCATCCTATTCCAAAATATAATCTTTGGAATTTTCTCTTTCCCTATCCTTTTTATGTGCCCAACTTTCAATGTTTTCTCATCAATTACTTCAATAATTAAATATAACATTTAATTTCATGTCGGAACCAATACAGTAAAGTGACTATTATGTTCATAATTATCTGCAAAAGCCTGCGAAACTAGTTTTGCATAATTCAACAGTAAGTGAAGCATAAGATAATTTAGAACATACTTCAATAATATTCTTTTCAGCTTTCATAATTTCTATAATTCTTTGATTTTTAACTCTCTCTGTTCTTTAATTTCTTGCTGTTCACCAATAGTTCATTTCCGTAGTAAGTAATTTATTTGCATTCTGTATACGAGGTGAGCTCAAAAAAAAGACTAAATTTTTGCAATAACATCTTTATTGCTCATTGTAAACATTTTAAGCACTGTCTCCCTCAGAGTAGTCACCTCTACTGGCAACATACTGTTCCCAATGTTTCTTCCATTTTTAGAAAACTTCCTGGAATGCACTTTCTGGGATGGCCAGCAGGTCTCTTATCTCATTGTCCTGAATCTCCTCTATGATTTGGAAATGACATCCTTTCAACATGGTTTTAAGTTCGGGAAACAGGAAAATTCTGCTGCTGGGGCTAGGTCCGGAGAATAGGGTGGATGGGGTGCAATGGGAATCTGATGTTTTGCCAGATAACTATGGACAAGGAGCAGCACATGAGCCAGCACATTGTCATGATGCAGCATTTAAGTCTGGTTTTTCCACAATTCAGACCTCTTCCTGTGCACAGCATCCCTCACACATGCTAAAATTTCCTGGTAGACTTCCTTGTTTACCATCTGACCACATGATACAAATTCCTGATGGACATTGCCTTTGCAGTGAAAAACCACAACCAACATCACCTTGATCTTTGACCGATTCATGCATGCTTTTTTTGAACAAGGAGACCCTTTACCCAACCAGCAACAACTGCACATTAGTTTTTTGTATCGGGGATTTTTACAGTGAAATATAGTATAATTATGAGTGGGACCAAACTGTAGATAGGGGCAGATGCCTTTGAAACATGTCCAAATAAGTGAAAAAAATTAGTGAAACTTGAGTGATTTCGTAATAATAATTTGTCATATTAAACTGCACATTAGTTTCAACATCATAGCCATAAACCCACGTCTCATCTCCTGTTATTATGTTCTTAAGGAAATTTTCACTGCCATTTGCAATCTTGGCTGATTTCAACATGGGTCTGTTTCTGATCATCAGTCAAGAAACACGGCACAAATTTTGCACTGACATGACGAATCTCAAGTTTCCACTCAAAATTTGATGGCATGAACCTACACTGATGTCCACTTTGTTAACAACTTCTTGAAATGTTAAATGAAAATTTGTAATCTCAGCACAAACTCTCTTGATATGGTCATCGTCTATTAATGTGGACGGTCTTCCAGGTCTGAGATCCTTATTGACAGACTTTCTGTTGTATTCAAAATGCTTAAACCACACATAGCACTGCGTGTGACTCATACAGTCCTCCCTGTATGCTTGGCTAAGCAATTGAAATGCCTCTGTAGAAGTTTAGCCAAGTTTGTAGCAAACTTCCACACATGTTCTTCAAGCTCTTTTATTCTCACTTTGTCACTAATCTGATGAACAGTTTGTGCATGTGCTCAATTCAGCAGCTGTCATTTGGCAACTAATAGTCATAGAGAAACAAGTTAAATGGCGGTTTGTCATCTAAACCTGCCACTAGGTATGCTCAGTAGCCACAGCGCATTCCCTGTGCCGGTTGATGCACTATTTCAAAAGTTTGGTCTTTTTTTGAACAAAACTTGTATAATCAGAACACGTTGATTTGGTTTATTTACAGATGCTCTGTAACATATGAGGCTATCAGTGTCCCATTCAATTCAGGGCATGAAAGGGACAATAAATTTTGCTCAGAGGCCTCTTCTTTTAGGCTTAAGGTATTTTACATGCCGTAAATATAGTCGGAAACAATAAGAGATATGGAGACAAGGACGAAAGAACAGTTTAGAAATTTAAGATAACAACACGCGGGTAAATCAGCAGTTACAGATCATTTTTGGATGTACAATCATAACATCACAAAAGAAACCGAATTGTTGAATGCTACTAACAATCCCACGGAATTAGCAATAGGGAAAAGATTTTCATTTTAAACAATAAGCATCATGTTATGAATTTTGATATCCTGTTAATGGACTTCCTCTTTTACTGCATATTGAAACCACCCACTTCATCACCTGCCAGCATTAGTTGGTCCCCAGCTGAAGATGAAAGAGAAAACCCTTGAAAACATGTTCTGACAAATGAATCAGTTAGTGAAGAATAGTGACACCTAATATCAATTTCTTTATGTGTATAATCTTTGATATGCTTGTTGTTTATCATCTATGATAAATTAAAACAAGTAATACAATAGTAAAGGAGGCTCCTTATAAACTCAGGCAGTAATAATGGAGCATAGTAGTGAACAAGTTTATTTTAAACTTTCGGAACACATAGACACAAAAATGAACAAGTTTATTTTAACTTTCAGAACACACAGACACAAAAATAAATAATGGACACATTTAGCCATCTTAATTGTCAAACCTATTTGCTCTAGGATCATGAATAAAATAAAGTAAAATAATGTTGATGGTAAAAAAATTAAGAGCAGACAAAAGGATTTTTGCTTTTCAATTAAGAATGACATTAAAATCAGTTTTAATTCTACTTTAAATTACAAACCAGTGCCAAAATTACTGCCCACTATGCCATGGCAAAAGTGAATATTTATGATTCAAATGAACTGAAAAATAGTTGGCACCTAAGGTTACCCAGCATTAGGCATTTTTTTACTGTGAGGAACAACTTTGGAATTCCCAATTAGGCAATTTGTGCTCATTGGAATCTGCATACAAACACATTTAATTGTGAGATTACCTGTTCACGATATTCCAGCAGTTTCATTCATTCATATAACTGGATAAGATGATTGTATAAAAGAGTGTACAACAGTGTATAACATATAGCTAAAGTTGTTTACCTAAATGCCAAATGATTTGGAAGGAAAGGTGGTTTTTTCACATGTATGTATTATGTCTCAAACTATGGGTGGTCAAGTGATGGCTCATTTCTCAGGGATGTACAAAAGTCAAAAAGAGCTGTAATGACGGCCCCAGGTACTTTAAAAACAATGATCCAGTTGCAGTTTTCAAATGAGGTTGGTGTTTATCCTGCAGGAAATGGGCAAAGGCTACAAACAACCATTGATTCATGGAACGATAAATAAAAGAGATACGTTGATGCATGTATCATAATATTTATGATCTTCAGAATTACTCAGCGAGATGTTTTACAGCTGCTGAAAAGAAAAACTCAACCTATTTGTTCAAACATTATATGGGCAGGACAGATCAATTGAACCAATACACAGCAACATACAGAATTAGAATCAATGGTAAGAAATGATATATTCCTGTTGTATTGTGGTTACTTGATATTGCTATGAACAATGCTTAGATTCTAGCAAAGATGATAGGAAGTTCAATGTACAACTTGACTTTCAGGGGGAAAGTAACCCAATATTCTTCAAAAGTATGGTGTTTAATTCTTATTTCTTCATCCGTCAAGAACCATGAACTTAGGGAAGAAAATTTCCATATAAAACATATTTCATAAAAACATCCTGAAAAAAAATTGCATGCATAAATGGGTTAAATTTTAATTTAATTGAGAAGTGATATTTCTACTATATATATTAATATTTCATACCCGAGTGCTCTTATAAAGCGTGAAAACAAATATGCTCCACGACTCCTTACTCTTGGACTTGGATTTCGCATACAGCGATGGTCCAAAAAGAAGCGCAGCACATCCTGAACATACTCAGATTCCTCTTCAAAGAACTTTTCATAACGAACTACAGTTTCCATATATTGAAGTTTAACCACTACATGCTGATGATGACTCACACCACATGTCACCAAAGCTTTCATCATTAACTTCAAAGCACTTGCCTTAACCTGAAATGTTATAAATATTATACCTATATTTTCAGTGCTTTGCGCAATTCAAAGAGAATTACATAATGTAATTTAAAAAAAATGTTTAAGATTGGTTACTGCATATTTACTAATCAATTCTTTCAAAAAAATGTAATCCTTTAAAACTTGAAGTATTAATGAAATTTTAATATTAATTCATTTGGATTCAAACACAGCGAAATACCTTAATAATCCCTTCTGAGTCAGATGTTTAAAACATTCTTTATGGTTTCACTTATTTAAGCGAAACTATAAAGAGTGTTATAAACATTCGACTTAGAAGAGATTATTAATGAAATGTTCACAAATGTTCTGCAACACATTCAAGGGGCATTCAGATTTACAACAGTCATGTTTTACAAACACCTCGCAATCTATGGGCACATTTATTTATACGGTGATGGACTGTACTAATATCATGCAGATGCTAGATGATAATTGTAAGCAGTGTGTGTAGCAAAAGGGCAATGTTTATATGTTGTCAAATAGAGAAACATGTGGACAAGATGGAAGGTGACTATCATAGACAAAGATGGACTGCATGGCTTTTGTGGAAGGAAGGCATCAAAATCGCACAAATTCATGAAGTTTAACTGCAGTATGTGGTCAAGAGCTTCTGCAAGGAAGACCATTTATAACTGGGTCAATGAGTTTGCCAGCGACAGGGAATTTGTACACAAAAATGTGATTACTGTTCGTCTGTCAATATGGTGATCTCCCAAGAACATTGAAGTTGTGTCTGAATAGATTATGGCTGATAGGCCTTTGATGAAATGGAATGTCAAACAGGCCTCAGCTATGCAACCTTGCACACCATTATTCATGATGATTTGAATATGAAAAAGGTATATACACTCTGGGTTCCATGGGACTTGACACAGTCATAGAAGGACAAAAGAGTTTAATTCTGTCATCAGCTATGGGAAATGCACAATTTAAAATAATTGTTTTTTGAGAAGTGATCAACAGGAGTGTTTCTCCTACATGACAATGTGCAGTATCTTCATTGTTGTTACCACTATATTCACTGAATAATGCTCCATTTTGTTTATGCCTTATTTAGCAACATAAATGACTCACTGCGAGGTAAAACATTTAGCAACAATGAGGAAATCCAAGCAGCTGTCTACGGGTGGTGGTGTGGTACTCCCAAGGAACAATTTTGCAATGCCATAATGTAGTTACCAGGTAGATGGCAACGGTGCATTGATGTTATGGGGAGTATATTGAGAGATCCCATGTGTATGAACCATTTTTCATAATAAATAAGGTACAATAAAAACTACTATTGTAAATCATTTCTGAATGCCTCTCATATAAACACACTTAAAATGTAAGACTAAATGCTCTACATATAAAGGGAGATAAAATGGTGATTTTCATAATATTATTACATTTTCAGATTTTAGAATTATTTGAATATTTTCTATTTCTCACTTATTTTGATATATATTTTAAAACAGCAGAATAATTCTATTTAAAATTAGTTTTGGAAATTGTGTGCTACAGATTTAGTTTTACACTGTTCTGGTTTATGCACTGGTTAATAATTTTGTAAAGATTTTCTCTAGAGAGATCTTTTTTCCATTAGTTTGTTAAATAAATAATTACAGAGAAGAAAAGTCACCGGGATCAAGAAGAAGAGATGGGGAACTATCCGTATGGAGGGCTTTGAAGTTCTATTTCTTTCAAGAGTTTTCTTTAAATTTTTATGTTTAACTACAATTTCTGAAAAAATGCACTTCATCATATTTAAAAATTTGTAACTTTTTTACCCAGCAATCATAATAAAATGTGTCTATAAGTAAACCATGCAAAAATTAGCTAGTTATTTTTAACAGTTTCAGAGATAATAGGTGATTTGCCAAATTTAACTTTAGCAGGGATAGGGCATTTTGATTCCCCTTAACAAAAAAGAACAGCTTATGTTTATTGCTCACCATGTCACCAGCAAAATGGTTTCCATCTGTGGCAGGTAAAGCTTCAGCTAATAAGTAAAGGAAATATATTGCTACTTCCACATCTTGAAAAGGACTGTTTTGCCAATCATTCAGCACTCTAGTGGTGTAGTTTTGAATTACTTCAATTGTCAGTGTTTTGCATACTGGTGCTACATTGTCAAATAAAACTTTTAACTGCTTTCTGAAAAAATTAATAATAATAAAAAAAACAGTATAATTTAAATGCAGTGCAATCATACTATTGATTTGTACTTATTTTAATTAATATGTTCAACACTTCGTAAACTTAGAAATAGAAAACCTCACTTAGAAAATCATTATCCAAAATATGAGTTAATTCCATAACATTTCATATGACAAATTGTTTCACCTACTCAAGTTAGGACTCTTCTTTAGAAAGGTTTGTGCATATCAGATATTCAAAAACAGTGTTATTAAAAAACTACTGTTTAAGTTAGCTAACATAATCTAATCAACTATATGCATTAAAAATATTTTTGTGTAGTTATTCCAGCCAACCTTCACAAGCCACCCACAGAGCAAACAGCTGCCATCATTATTATATAAAGAACCATCCATATCACAGCTGATGCAAAAAGAGCTGCAAACAGAGCTTCAAACAGTCAAAGCTAGATAACTGTACAACAGTACTTCCTCCCAACAAGTGATTTTATACTGTTACTTGGCATTTTGTTAACATTTTTTTTTTATAAAAATATATTTAGATTTTTTAACTCTTGTTTATTAAATGAACACTGTCATTGCTACAGTTTGACCAAGTATGCAGAAAAACACAGAATAACTTCTATTGCATTATGAAAATATTTTGAAGTGCTTGCATATATACTTTCATTTTTACTGATATAACTTTGGCAGCTCAGTGGCAACAAAATGTAACCTAGCAACTTTGAAATTCCTGCAGGTCTTTTGCATTAGAAAACTGGGTTTACTTTCCTTGAATGAATGTATAAAAAGTTTCAAGTGTTACAAAAGTAACTGGGTAATTTGTTGTGATGTCTATGTTGAAAGAGTGTTCTCTTTAATGAAATTTAATTATCAGACATTATAAATAAGCACTCTGTGAATTTTATAAATTCTAACTTCCATTAGTAATCCAAGAAATTTTTCTTGAAAAATAAAATTATTTAGGCTGTCAAATCATCTGTTAAATATAGGTGACATTAAAATACAGCACATTTTCACAGGTAGAATGATTTTATTATACAGCAAACTTGTGTTTAACATTAGCTTACTGCTATAGAAAAGGTATTTAGTAATATTAAATGTCTAAAATAGAGGTAAAATTGGTAATGAATAAAACTAAAACTGAATATTCATATACTGATTCACAATACTAAGCATTTTGTTTATGCAAATGCATAAAATATAGCCATTTCTTGAAAATGTACATATATCTTTCTAATTTTTGTAAAACCTTCCTTCCTCCCAATCACATTCTTTATTTCAGAAAAACAAATCTGGTAATATCATGGTTGGTAGATAAATTATAAAGAAATAAACTTATAAGATAATAATTATCACCGCAGTGCCTTTTTATTTTGGTAATTTTTTTCCTTTTAATGAGCAAAACAATAAAAGAGACTACTTCTGCCATATGTTTAGAATTAACTGAGTCCTAATTTCTGAAACATCAGATATCTCTTTGATAAGTGTTTCTGAAATGTTAAATAGAGTTAATCAAATTCTTCTGACAACTAATCTGATGAAAAATCATCAGATATCTCTTTGATACATTTGATGTGTAAGAATTCGGATAGTATTTTACATGTACTGAGATGTCACTTGCAAATTTTAAACAAGGAAGACTGGAATATATTTACATGGAGAGCATGCTATTTATGTTATAATGCTGCACATCTTATATCTGAGCCAAAACAAAGAAATGAATTCCCAATTTTGAATCTCCAGCAGAGAAAGATGTTAATGCCCTCATTTCTTTTATTTTCAATTATATATTTTTCTTTGCATGCTAATTCAGTTAATATATTCTTTTCAATTCATCAAGTTTCTGTCATGTTTAATGTTCATTTTACCATCAAGTTAATTTGTGTAATTAAAGTATAACATGTGACTGACATTGGCCTGTAAATTCAGATGCATGTTTCAGTCCAGCATCTAAGTTTATGTTTTTTTAAAGGTTGTTAGTACATTTCACAAAAATAATTTATTTCCTTTGCTCATACTCTTAAAAGAATCTGTTTTAACAATATTTTCACTATTTTTTTGCTTGTAACGAAAATGTAATTTTCAAACAATATAAATAAACTATATAAATAAAAATTATCAAATAAATATTCAAGCGCAGTAAGGAAGTTCGGTTCTTCTGTCATCTCTTGACAGAAATTGATGCTGTGACATAGCCTTATACATGAAAATATATGACAGTCATCTAAAGTGGAAGATTATGCTTACATGCTGACAAATACACAACGTATTTAAATGGTTAATTAAATTGTACTTATGAAGCTATAGACAATGGAATAGTAATTGTATAAGTAAGTGGAATTAGTGTGAACATATTTAATGCATTTTTATACAATATTTAAATGGTCATTATTTCTGAGAAAAAAATCCAAACCCATATAGCAGGAATAATAATAATAATAATAATAATAATAATAATAATAATAATAATAATAATAATAATAATAATAATAATAATCCCTGCTGCAAATTAAACCATACAAATTTATTACTAAGAAGTTGACATAACTTAATTCAAGGTTGCAAACAGCTGTTCCTCCATCTTACTCTTACATAATGTTACTTGTTATTTTTTACTAATACATTACATTCTTTTATAGAATAAAAACTTGCACTTCCATGCTTTAGGACATGTACTATACACTTATAATATATTAAACCATACCTTTATGGAATAGGACACTTATGTTCTACCTTTGATGTTCTATTGTTTCACAGCTATAAGAATATAAAATTCAATGGTATGCATAATGCTGCTGGCAACAGCTATAATAACTATAGAAAAAAAAATGCAAGTTGTCATATGTTGGACTATTCTGAACTTCACTATCAAACAGACAGTTATTGAAATGTTAAATTCTAGATCAAAAATAGATATGTTATCTGCCTGATAATGTTTATGGACCAGATAGATATATGTAACCAAGTCTGAGTCCGAAATATCAGCTAGCAGCATTAGCAGCAATTGTTCAGCATTATATTAAAAATCATGTACTTTAAAATGCCAACAGTCTTCTTTTTTTCATCTGTCCCATTGGGATTGCTTAGGTCCATCCATTTCCTCCAATGACTACTGTTTCTACACATTCTTCTCTTTTCCATCATTATTTTCCCTCTCCTACTTTCCAATCTCTCCATTGTATCCTCCCATTTATTTCCTGGTTGTCCTCTTCCTATTCTTCCATCAACTCGCATTTCCATCATTTGTTTTGAGTTTCCTTTCCTCTGACATCAGATACACATGCCCAAACCAATTGAATTGTCATTCTTTAATTAATACCTTCTCTTTTACATCCTCTCTTATTCTTTCATTTCTCATAATTCTATCCTTTGACATGTATTGGGAATTAAATGAGTCCCAAAGGATGTACTATTGAAGCTATAATTAAAAAGAGAAAACTTTTTAAAAAATTGTGGCCAGAACTTTTTTTTCAAAACAGTCTTTCTTTCTCCTAAAAAGTAGAAAAACATGACAGTTTCTTCTTCACTTACAATCTTCCCAGTCATTCTTCTAATGTATTTCATTTCTACTGCTGCCAATTTACCACAGTGTTCAACAGTTAAAAATAGTGTTTTGTGTTATGTAAGTTTTCCCCCTCCTGAGAAAGGTAAAATGAATAATATAAATTCCTTTTCTCCTGTCATTCTGAGTTGCAGAATTGAAAGCACAAGTTTCCTGTAATTACCAACAATGGGTTGGAGCGATATTAAAACTGTTTCACTATTAACCCTGCATAAGGTACAAAAATCTTGACTGGAATTTTTCCAGACACTTAAGAAAGTGAAAATCAGCAAAAAAACTAATACATTTGATTCTACAGTGTTGCACTGAGGCTGGGATAATAAAAGACCATTCAAAGCTTTGATCTTTCTGAACTGTGAGGTTACTACCATGTTCTAAGCCGAGGTGGCGTGGAAGAAGTCAATGATGGATTGTGGAGTGAAAATATCTAGAAGAGCCATTGTTCATGGTTTTGACAGAGGACTTTGGAATGAGAACTTTATGATAGAGCACAGACCACGAGGAAGCAAAGAAAGCTTAAAGCAAGACTCTTTCAGTGTTCAGCTGATAATGCTCATAAGACATGATTTTTGAGTAGTAGGGACCATTTACCAATATCTATTGAAATTCCACCTGGCTCTTACTTCTAGCTTCCATTGCACACAAATAAACATAATTTGTAGCCACACTGATCGTGTGTGCATTTCATACTGTTGATGGAAATGTTTTAAACTTATTGAGCAGTCAGCCATTTGTGAAGAGCATAATCCCAATGCTACGAGTGATGGCAAAGCTTGTAATTCGGGAGATTACACAAGGAAAATCAGGAAAACATGCATAAGAAACATGCCAAGGCTGAGTCATCTGCAATCATTGGTGATGTGCATGCAATAGACTTCAAAATTTGTGAAAATTAATGGTTCATAATTTACACACTGCTATTGCATTCTCCATAACTGTACAGGTCCATTTTCCATTAAAAAGTGCATCAGAAAACTTGGGCTACAGGAACTTGTGTAATCGATGTATTCCAAAACTTCTTAGATGCATCTGTGGTAGGTTTTCTTCTTCAGACCATGTATGCTGCAATTAGCAGTGTTTATACTCAATGCTTTTTATTAAATAAAGTTATATCTTTTGAAACAGAACCTATGTTCAGGTAAGGTTCACTCAACAACTATGGTCAACATAAGTTCATTTGCTGTGCTCAATCATAGAGTAGTTGTTTAAATCACTCCCCCTCCTTCATGTTGACTTAGGAACTCAGCAATATAGTATTAGACATTTTCAATAATTTTTCTATATATAACTTTCGAACTAACTGATATATTTCAGTGAAATTTGACATGAACATGCCATGGTGTACAAGAAGCATGGTTACGAGAGTAGGAACATTGTTGGTGACACCACTTTCCTCATGAGTTGCACATGCCTGTGAAGGTCCTTGTGCTTTTACTGTCATCAGCAGTATTGTGAAACATGTGAGACTGTGCCATAGTTATACAACTGTAACAGTTATTGTGCCTTTGTGTTGAAACATAGGGGAACATGTACAACTGGTACATGTTGCAATGGCATATGCTTTTTGTCAATACATGTTGAAAAACTGCATTGATAAAAGAATGCCAAAAGCAATAAATTGCACAGTTTGGGCTTTGGAAACTACAGGAGATGAAATTTCTACAAGCACATGCCAACAAATAGGTAAATTTGCATCCATATTGTGTTATTGCTGAAACCTTCAGACAAACAGAAGAGAATCAGTTACTTTCGCTGGTTTCAGCAAACTGTGTTGGGCTACACATGGTTTTCATACAAGGCATGGTTCCATTTAAGTGAAAATGCCAATTCTCAGAATAGCTGCATTTGAGCAAATGAGAATTCTTGCACTATGCATGATACACCTCTACATTAGCAAAAAAAAATTAAGTGTGATGGGTGTTCTAAAAGTTCTCAGCCTGTCTCCAAAATGTGAAGATTCCCAAATTACTATAATAGTTTTTAAGTATTATCCATCAGTTTTAAGTATCATCCTTCAGTTCAGTAAATGTAGTCACTTGTTTGTAATGATAATGTAAAGAAATTAGTGCTAACATTTTATACAAAATGGATAAAACTGACATAGAAAACACGATAAAATATTTAGTTTTGAAGGGTTTAACCCCAACAGAAATACAAATGGAGTTAGATTCCACATTAAAGAATGCTTCCCCTTTGATTTTGATAGTTAAAAATTGGGCTGCTGAATATGAGCATGGTTATACATCCTTTCAAATTGGTGAGAGCTCAAGGAGTCCCAAAATTGCTAGGACCTCCATGATTGTGATAAAAATTCACAATGCCATATTCAGTGAATGCTAATTGAAGGTATGCAAGTTGGTTGACATTATAAAGACTCGATAGACTACATTCACTAATTTTATATGAAGTTTTTCACTCAATGGGTGTCACAATTGTTAAAAAGGACCAAAAATGCATTGGAATGAACATTTTGCAAGAGTGTTAAGACTTGTTTAAATGCAATCCCAGTTAGTTTCCCCAATGTTTCATAATAGTAGATTAAACATGGATTCATCACTACATGCCAAAGATGAACAAGCAGTCCAAACAATATCTGGCAACAGGTAAAAGTGCACCAAAGAAAGCAAAAATGGTTCCATCTGCAGGAAAAGTCATGGCTAAAGTTTTCCGAGATTCTCATGGTGTGGTGCTTGTAAACTAGCTCCAGAAGGGCAAAGCCATCACTGGAGAATATTATGCTTGACTACTGGATCAACTATTCAGATACTATTCAGACTATTCTGAACTATTCAGTCGACCAGGAACTGATGATAGGAGCGATGGCTCCCGAAACTAGTCTTCCATTTTATTGAATTTTAGTGGTGTGTATGTTACAATTTCAACTCCATTTTTTAAAATGTTAATATTTGACACCACTGTTACAAAAGTTCACTATATTTTATATAAACCACCACACCTTGAGAAAATTAAAATTCTCTTTTATCATGATAATGTGCCTTCACACATGCCTGGAATTGTTGCTGCAAAACTGCATAACCTTTGCTTCCAAATGCTTCCACATCCACCACACTTGCCAGTTTTAGCTTCAACTTTTTGTTCCCAAACCTGAAGAAATGGCTCAGTGGGCAAAGATTTACATCAAATGATGAGGATGAAGCTGAGACAAACACTTTATTTTCACAGTTGGATATATTTTATTTAAAAGTTGGAAAGTCATACTAAATGTACTACATTTGGGGGGGGAATATATGTTAAAAAAACCCTGCTCTATCTTCTGTTTTCTTGGTCAAGATGAGAACTTTTAGAATGCCCCTCATTCATGGGAATTTTCTGAACCAATTGGATGACAAGTAACTTCTGATATCAGCATGGTTGAAATTTACATTATTGTATGATTTAGTTGAACTACACGTTCTTAATGCTTCACTTATTTGTCATAATATATAGACTATATATTATGACAGGTAAGTGAAGCATTAACTAAATCATACAATAATATCAATTATATGATTGGCTTCACTGTGCAAGTTCCAATTAACATTTTAATTTAATGGTTGAAATTGTTTTCTTCTTTAAAGGTCCTGCCATTTCTGAAGGAATTTAGCTACCAAGGTCACCTGATCTTATCCAATCAGATTTCTTTTTATGGAGCATGCTGAAAGGGAAATTTCTTCTCACCAAGAATATCTGTAACATGGAAAGACATGTGCAGCCATGTCTTGATGCTAATGGCAACCATTTTCAACATTTTTATGAGATCATCAAACTTCATACAGCAACTCATGTCCACGCTAAATTTCACTAAATCTTGTCCATCAGTTTAAAAGTAATTAGGGAAAATCTGGGGCCAAGAGCAAGTGAAACACCTCTATAAGTAAGTGATAACTTACCTGTATTCCAGAAAGGTAACTTCATCCTCCCCTTCCTGTTCAAAATTGTAGCTATCATCATATTTCATTTTATGGATCACAGTAAGCAGTAATGTGTGTGTTAGGCCCATTTGATGCTCAGAAAGCATTGGTCGCCCTTTTAAGAGCTAAAACAAAAGGAATGGTCTTATTTGTGTGTGTGTATATATGGTAATGTACATATACATACATTTTAATTTGAGTATTTTACAATAATGATGGGAATTGGTCTTAAAAATAGAAAAGGAAAAATGATATACATTATGACTAAGAGCAAGAGGTGCTGAGGGAATTGGACTAGATATTATGGAAATAGAAGGTGAAAAAAATGATTATGCTCTCTCTGGGGAAAAGACTGTAACTGCCAATTTTGCAAAGGTGGATAGATGCATGTATGAATTTTCCTCCTGAATTAAGTCAAATCTTTATCCTCAAAACATTGATTTATTTTGGAGACAGAAAATCTTATATCCATGTCCTATCACTAATTTTTTCCATGAAATATTTTTCCTCATGAGAAGAATGCAACAGTTCCTCATTTGATTGTGCTGGAGTGGATTTAGGTTATCAGGTTTGTGATGAACTTTGCCACAATGTGATGCATTTTCAGTTTTTCAATCATGATTTCTAACAAGATCCCACAGAAATGTTGAACTCTTATTCTATTTCTTGAGCATTAACTGTATTTGTACAAATGATTTCATTAACTCTGGCCACATGAACTTCATTATTTGATGTTCAGGACCATCTGATTATGAATCAACACAGAATCCTGACCATTTTTAATCATTTTTATCAATAATAGCCCTGAACAGATAAAAAAATAAGCTTGTCCGATTATTTGAAGAGTCTCTGCAAAAGTTTTTCCTATTTTCATGTAAAATACTACTCATGATAGCCATCACAAAAATTGCAAAACAAACTAAAGTAGCATAGAATTTGCCCAAAACAGAGTAATATAACATAATCATCATAGTCCATCACACGCAATTTTGGAAGATCAAACACTTTCTGAACTGGGCTTGCAGAGTGTAGACCAAATGCCTGCCAATATTAATGCATTTTAAATAGATATTCTACTGTCTTAAGATTAATATTAATTACTTTTATAGCTTCCTTAAGAATACTGAATATACAAACATCCTATGCTATAGCAACGAAGTGAGAAAATGTGATATTTGAAACACAATCTATGCACCATTACTCTTTCCAACCACGAATCTACTATCTGTAGCACTAAAGCCTGCTTGTTCTTAGCATGCCTTATGTAGCTCTGAATGAACTGCTTTCCAACTGTGGATAGGAAGAGAATGACAATTGGAAGCATCAGAAGTTTAGAAAGAATAACATAAATAGAAAGCAGGCTTGTAAGCTTTATTAATGCCACAAATTTGTATAGCATATATGGTACTGGGAATTGTGCAGATGCCAGTCAATTAATATTTTTAAAGGCAGTTGCAAATCTAGTGAAAGTTTGTGTTTTGCAGTGGCATTAAATTTTGCAGTTGTTTAGCTAGGTTGTTAAAGTGCAGAAGTTGCTGTCACAAATAATCTTTAGATGATTGTTTTATTGCAAAATATGTAAAATATTGGACAAAAAGAAATAATTATGACTTTTACCCATAATTATTATGCTTGAGTAGAAATGGGAAATGTTAGTCCACTTTCAAAGTACTTCATGGCTCATGGAAGGATAATCTTGGATGCAAATTAGACATTTATACTCCTCTAATCTGTGATAGTTCTAATGTTCAGATTTAATATTTACCTTTTCAGTGATGGGTCAAGGTTCCAGAAGCAAATTCTCTTTCCTACAGCAAAATTGCAAAGTGAAAAAATTGGTTTAATGTGATGCAGATACACATAAGATTTGGTTTGTTTGTAGCTCCACCTATTAGCATCATATAATCTTTTGCCACTGTTCTGATGAAATGTTTTGTCCATCCTGTTGCATCAAACTTTCCAGATTAGAGTATGGAAAAAAAACCCACAAACCCTCACATTTGAGAAATGTTACACCTTAGTCATACCCTTGTTTTCCTTACATTCATTTGATGGAAGCAAGGCAAATATAAACACACAAAATATCTAGCAGCTATACACATTAAATAAATTGCACTTATGAAGTTGTAGACAATTGAGTGGTAATATACACTTATGCATTTAACTTGTTTACACTAAACTCCACTTACTTACATAAAACTAAGGCATGTTTGAGGAGTAATCACTCCCTTCTTCAACTGTTGACAGACTACTGCACACGAAATGGTAGCTGGATACCCGGATGCTTCTGTGGCACTGTCTGGTGGTTGTAGTAAACAAGTTGAATACATAAGTGTAGCTATATATACTTACAACAGTTTATAATGGTAGGATAGCACCTGGGAGTTATTGTAGTTGACAGAAAAGTAGCCTCCCAACAGACATCGTGACAGACTAATTTGAATGCCTTGCCTTTGCTGTTGAATGTATATGATGGATGTTCAATAATTTGTCTACCTGAATATAAACATAAATCTGATTATGAATCTCACCTTATAATTTTTCAATGTAGCCCCTTTTGACTTGTATACACTTGGTTCATATTGCCTCCAAAGATTTAACTCCTTCAGAATAAAATGATTTGTTTTAGTCTTTCAACAAACATTATCATCCCCTTCATGGGTCGGTCCTGTTGGTGTAGTGGTAATCATACTTGCCTCTTAAACCCAAGATTGGGGGTTCAATCCCGGCCAGGACCGATGGGTTTTTTCAGGTGTAAAAATCTTAAGTATGGCAACATAAAGAACCTGAAGCCTGAAAAAAGAGGCCTCTGAGTAAAATTTGTCAGCTGTTTCATGCCCTGATTTGAATGGGATGGTAATGACCTGTGATTTTAAAGAGTGTTCGTATACAAAAAAAAAAAAAAAAAAAAAAAAAAAGAACCCCTTCAAGGCATTATTGTTGAAAAATTTCTATACATACAGGAAATCTCTTCAGGTTTTGAAAGAGAAAATTTTAAATGGGGACCCATGCTGGAATAGGGGGAGGATACTCAAGCTCTTATTGGTCACAATACTTGAGACCAGCTCTTGCCTTTTGAGATTTGTGGAAGCGCATTATCATGAAACAATAACAAGTGCAAGTTTTTTTCTTTTTGATAGCCTCTTGTAATGAAAAGTTGACTTTCTCCAGTGATGGTACACATATGGCATGAATTCCAACAGAATAACCTCTGTATCCCAAAAAATAGTTGCTATGATTTTATGGTGCCAACTGACAAAAACATAACCTCTTGGGGGTTGATCAGTCAATATGCATACGTTGAATACACTCTTGTTAGGTTTACAGGTCATTGTGATGAGCCCACATTTCATATGAGAAAAATTTTCAGGATTTTCTTGAAGTTCGAATTCTCTACTGTATTCCTGATTATATGCTTTCTGCTCTAGTGTCAATATATGTGACACCCAAGGGGAACTGGCATTTAAATTCATAAGATGGTATGAATGATTGTGAAAGTCATGCCAGTTGAAATGCCTAGTTCATTGGCTATTACATTAACCTTGACACAACAGTGATCTTCCATAATCATAGCCTCCATTTAGGCATTTCTTGTGACGATGCTTCCATGCAGCATTCAGTGTGCTGGTCTTTATCAATGGACTTCCAACTCTTGGCCCAAAACTTTACCTCAAAATATGATGATGAAATATCACTAAATGCAGCATTCTTCTCATGAAATTCTTTTGGTTTCTTCCCTTCCTTTCTGAAAAATTTAATAAAATGATGCTGCAAATTTGATCATTTTTTTTTTGTAGATGTGTGCATTGAAGTGTTTGCAATCCAGTTACCAAACATTTGGCTCAGACTGTGTACATATAATGCCAAAATTTGTCCTGAAATGCACTCACAAGCTCAGTTGTATAAAACAAATGAATCATCTCAGGTAGGTAAATTATTGAATGCCCCTTATACAATTCAGCAACACTGACTGTTGCCAAAGAAATAACTTAATAAAATTCAGACACAAACTACATGTTCACAAGTAACATACATTATATGTATATTTCTCTTTCTCTCAATCACTCAATATCAAAATTCAAATCTTCCTATTGTGTTGTCTTTTCAAAAATGTTCATGACAAATATATCTCTTTATCCTTCTTTTGCAGTCAGGTAAGGTCTGAATAATATTTATAAATGCTGAAAGAGTACAAAAGCTTATTCCAAATTGAACTACTACAATGTCTCGTTTCCCCCCTTTACTATGTACTATGATATTTATTTGGTTCCTCATCCAATAGCCACTGCTCTTTCTTCTTTTCTTCAATGAGTGAATATGTTAAACTAAATACTTTCAAAACCACAATTGAAAAATTCCTTTGATTCCTGCAAGTTAAAATTTTTGGGGGAGAAAGAAAATGGAAAACGTCAAAAAACTATTTTCTTTCCATTTGGGGGGGGGGGGGGGTCAAACTTTATTTCTGTGATTGAAAATTGCAATTGTAGTTATGCTTCATACTTCAGTCCAGAGCAATTTATACTGCTTGCTACACCTGTGCTGTTAGGGTTTTAAACTGCTTTTAATAGTGTGAGAAAAAAATGTTTTTCTTGAACTCTGAAGTTAGAAAGATGAAACAACTCCTAAATTTTCTATAAAACTTGTAGTCACTAACATTTAATGAAAGATGAAACAAACTCCTAAATTTTCTATAAAACTTGTAGCCACTAACATTTAATAACAGCAGTTGTGTAGTCCTGATAATGCAAAGCCTCTACTAAGGTATTTATTTACTCTCTGGACATTGTTGACTTTGTTGCAGTAAGCATAGAAACATTCCTTCCTAACAAAATAGGGTCTGGCATACTTTTTTGTATACTGTCCTTGATGGGGTTTCAGATTATGTAGTCCAGTCCTGCAATACGACATTCCCAGAAGGAGTTATATCCTTGCTATTTTCAAGCCCAGAAGCGCCATGCCATCAAAGCAGTTCAAATCAAAACAATTTATTATTTTAAACTTGTTTTCTGATAGGCATTTCATATGTCATATGCATATACTTATGTCTGGTTGAGACTGAACCATGTAACGAGAAATGCACATATGAGTCACCTTCATATGTTTATTTAGTTTTGTCACAATAAGTCAATATTTTGCCATGCTTGCATATCATAAATTTTTAATTATCATCTAAAGAACTGAGAGGAAACATTTTAAAATTCTATTCAGCGAGGTGGATAAGAGGCTTACTGTAAGATAGCGTGTAAAAGCAAAACTGACATGGGTGACCCAGATTGTTAGAGCACTCTTATGAATGGGATTGATTTATTGATTGATGCTGGGAACATGTACTACTGCACATTGACACTTAAGCACATGAGCATTTCGTACACCTCTTTAATCCTAAATTTGTAATTGCAGATCTAGAGCTTCAGTGAATTCTACAATCTTTCGTACAGTTAGGCATTACATCTCCTAAAGGATTGTATCCTAACAGAGATGTTCTTTTATCTTTCCACAGTTTCACACTCTAGTATGAATTAAGTTGAATTTTATGTCATACATCAACATACAAAATGTTATAACAAAATGAACACAGCAAAAACTCTATTATATTTAAATATACAAATACGATCAGTGCCTTTGGCAATTACAGAAGGCATTAACTCCAATAAAAATTTAATCCAATTTGGTTAGCTCAGCAACCGCCGGTTCCCGGTTCATCCGTAGCTACCTACTGAAATATCCAGCGGACCAGCCTTTGACCACATAAAAAAAACTCTCTAAATAATTTATACAATCGATACAATATTGAGTTACGTTTCATATAATAATAATAATAATAATAATAAATCTTCCTACTTTTCCAATTAAACTCATTTGGCTAAATTTCTAACCTTGAGAGTTATTTATTCCTTTGGACCTTACATTAACACACTGGTTATTTGTGTTTAAGAATCCTGTTTTACTAATGCTAAATAACTAATTCCTTTCCCTCCCCTACTTATTTCATCTTCCTTTCACTGTCTGACAATTATATACCATTTCACATGAACCTTTCCTAAATATTTTCAGTTAGCTATAATAAATTCTCTTCTCTTGTTATTATTAATATTTCTAATTTCTTTTTCCCTAAGGTATCCCAATTAATCAAATATAAATTCACGCCTCCATACCTCTGTTTTCTTGCACTTAAAAACACAATGCAAAGTATTTTCATTTTCCCCATACAGTGGGCATATATTTATGTTGTAATCCCCTCTTAGTCCCCTTTATTTTAACATGTTAGTTCTGCTCAAGCATATCCTTCCCTCCCTGTTTTATCACATAAATTCACCTATTTCTCTCTGCCCCAATTTGTTTTTAAATTTCTGTATAGTTCCAGTGAATGTTTGTCTCTTAGGCTACTAAAAAATCTTGTTTCTCAATATGTGTCCTCACTTCTCTTCAGAAAACTTTTTTCATGCCTATGTTCCCATTCTAAACATTTCCTATGCCAATTTCTTTTAAAATGTTTCCCATTTTTCCATATCAACTGATTTCCAGCCAGCCATTTCTTGAATTTATTTCTTGGGAATGTTTCCATTGTCCAACATTTTCACTCTGTATAAATATTTTAATCCTCTTTTAATCACTTTCCCCTTATTCTTCCCAGCTCGAGTAATGCTACTGTGTTTGGTGAAGCTCTTGGCATAACCAATATCAATTTACAGAATTCCCTCTAGATCCTGTCAATATTCTTCCATTCATCTTCCATTTCTCACACTTCTGCTTCAAGCATCATTTTTGCTTCAACCAATGCATTATACACCCTTTCTAACGACATCACTCTAAAATCTAGTATTTTGCTATAATATACTTTGATACCTCCCATAGCCAATCTCCCTTTAATTAATACATTCTTAATTTCATCTCCCCATCTCACATTAGCACTTAACCTCATCCCAAAATAGACAAATTTATTGAGTTAAGTAAAAATTGTAATTACGAAGCTGTAGACAATGGAGTGGTAATATATCCTACATTAATATGTTCAGTTGTTCACACTAAATCCACTTACTTTTTTAAAACTTTGGACTAGTTTCAGGAGAGGTTCCTCCCATCATCGGCCGCTGTTGACTGAATGCCATTGTTCGAAACGGGGGATGGACGCCCGTTCGCTCCTGTGGTGGTATCTTGTGGTTCTAGTAGAAACTTGCTGAGTTCATCCAGCGGCAGAAAGTCAAAATTGATTAAGTTGTTCTTATTTTTTAAAATGAAAATTCTCTCCCATGTGGAATAGTTCTATTGGGTTGTGAAGTTGTTTCAGTAATTTAATTTCTGGTTTTATTTCATGATTTTTGTTCCAAAAATGAGCTGCTATTGCTGATTTGTCTATCTGTTTCAATCTAATGTTCCTAAAATGTTCTTTTCTTCAAATTTCTGAATTTCTTTTTGTTTTTCCAATGTAGCTCTGCTCACAATCTGCACATTTAATCTCATATATTCCTGATTTTTGCTCTGTAGGGATGGTATCTTTTTTTTTACTTGAAGATCAACAGGAACACTTTGGTGATATGTGCTTTGAAGGAACTCATGAAAAGATCCACCAGAAATGGAGACAAAGGGTTTCCCATAGCTAGGTCAGAAACTTGTTGGTAATATTTTTTATTTAAACTGAAGAAGTTTTGTTGGATGCAAATATTGGTTAGTTTCAGCAAATATTCTACTTCTTCTGATTTTAAGTTTATAGATGTTAACCATTTTTTTAAACTTTGCATTAAGTTTTCTATTGGAATGCTTGGAAATAAGGCTTTCACGTTGAAGGACACCATTATATCCCCAGTTTTTATTTTGCTATGTTTAAGTTTTTCAACTAGCTCAAATGAATTTTTAATGTTTAAGCTCTGGAATTTTTTTAAACGAATTGAAAATGTTGATCAGTTTTTTTGCTAGTTGGTATGTGGGTGAGTTTATGTTATTAATTATTGGTCTCATGCTGTTATCATTTTGGTGTATTTTTGGGAGTGCATAAAGTCTGGGTATTACCGGGTTGCTCTGTGTGATTTTAATTTTTGTAATACATTGAAACTCCTTAACTTATAACCCAAATCTATACAGTTTACCATAGAAGAAGAGAGAAATGGATGTCTCCCATTCCTTGATTTAAAAATAATAAGAAATGCAAACAGTCTTACCTTTAGAATTCACAGGAAACAAACACACACAGAAAATTACATAAAAAATGATAGCTATAACCCCATCCCACATAAATATGCAGTGTTTCACAGTTTAGCACACAAGACTAATCAACATCCCATTGACTGAAACTGAGTACAAAATGAAACACCAACATATAATGAAGACGGCTATAACCAACGGTTTCAACACAGATTCAGTAACAAAAATCATCAATAAAGCTAAAAGACAAAAATTGATTAAGGAAGTTTCCACACTTAAGAACACCGAAGACAGATATAAATTCAAAAGTTTCACATATCACCCAACTTACCACAACAAATTTAAGAAGATATTCAAAGAACATGGAATTATGTTAGCCCCAAAGAACAAATATAATATAAAAAAATTTAGTACATTGCACAATGAAAGATACCATCCATACAGAGTAAAAATCAGGAATATATGGGATTAAATGTGCAGATTGTGAGCAGAGCTACATTGGAAAAACAAAAAGAAATTCAGAAATTTGAAGAAAAGAACATTTTAGGAACATTAGATTGAAACAGATAGACAAATCAGCAATAGCAGCTCATTTTTGGAACAAAAATCATGAAATAAAACCAGAAATTAAATTACTGAAACAACTTCACAACCCAATAGAACTATCCATATGGGAGAGAATTTTCATTTTAAAAAATAAGAACAACTTAATGAATTTTGACTTTCTGCCGCTGGATGAACTCAGCAAGTTTCTACTAGAACCACAAGATACCACCACAGGAGCGAACGGGCGTCCATCCCCCGTTTCGAACAACGGCATTCAGTCAATAGCAGCCGATGATGGGAGGAACCTCTCCCGAAACTAGTCCAAAGTTTTAAAAAAGTAAGTGGATTTAGTGTGAACAACTGAACACATTAATGTAGGATAAATTTATTGAGTACCTGAATTTTGCTATCATCTGTGCACCATTTTTATTCTTTCCTATTTCCTTTTTTAAAATATAATTTTAGATTTGTTCTTGTTAACTTGTTCCCATTCTTTACAGTATCTACTTATTGCTTTGATGGCACATGATAGTCCTTCTATCGATATTGTGTCTCCTACTAGATCATCTGCAAAGAGAAGACCTGGAATATTCCTATTACCTGCCTGGATATTTGCAAAGACACAGGAGAATAGAATGTGGTTACATCACCCTTCAGGAGTATTTTTGAACCAGAGGGTGCCAAAAAATCAGGGACAGACAAGAGGATTACAAGGGCAAAGGCAAAATTAGAGAGCTTCACATGGAAGAATTACAAAATAATAGAAGGGGAAGGGTAGGATTTGCTAGGGGTAGAGCAGGAAAATAAAACTAATAGGATTAAAAGTGATAAAAGTGGAAAATAGATAAAGGTTTACAGTGTATAATTGTAGCCCAGAAACAAAAATACATAGAGAAGAATTATGGTTGAGAAAATGGGATAATTTACTGGTAGCAATTTTCACAAGATATAAATATTTTTGGGAAATGGAAGCAAGGAGTTTTTGAGAAAATTGGGTAACTGTGTATAGTGAAGGTAAGAGAAAAGTTGTGGAAGAGGACATTTATGTGTTAATATTGATGAGGTAATCAGTGGAAAGTAGGATCTATTACATATACAACCAGAGTGTTAATTGTATAAGATCCTAAAGGGAAAAAACAAGCATTTCAAAATCAGTTGCAAAGAGAACACCTGGAATATTCAGTTGCACAATTTTTAAAATTTGAAATTTAACTGTAATGTTTGCTGAAATAAAATTCATTCATTCATTAATCCTATTACTTATTATAGGTCAATGTAGGTTTTATTTTTCAATTTTTTTAATAATATCATTAATGAATAAATTACACAGAATTGGGCTTAGTTTACACCCTTGTCTCAACCCCAATGTATTAGATACCTATTCTGTCACCCTATTCTGTTCAAGTGTGATACAAAACTCATTTTCTTCATCAAGTCTATGAATGACTTGTATAAGTTTATTACTCACCCCTTTTCAGATAATTTAGTCCATAGTTTCTATCTGTTAATTGCACCAAAAGCTTTCTTTATATCAGTAATGAACATATATAATCCAACTCCTTTTATTGCTCTAATATTTATCCACCAGTGTTCTTATTACAAAGAGGTTATCAACTGTCCTCTTCCCTTTCCTGAAACCTGCTTAAAGTTCGAAAAACCTAGTTTACATCTCAGCCCATTTATGTTACCTATCTGCGAACACTCCTGTAAAAACTTTCCCAAGCACTGATAGTAGACTAGATCCCCTATAATTCATTGAACTGCAAAAATTTCCCTTGCCTTTAAATATGGATACAATCACTCTTTTCCTCCAGTTTTCATGAATCTTTCCCCCTGGAATAGCATATATTAGCATGACTAATATTCCCTTTTTGTTCTTTTGGTACCATACTTTACAAAATTTGCCTGGAATTCCATCAATTCTGCAAGCTTTATTTGCTTTCAGACTCCTAATTTGTTCCATTGCCTCTGATTCCTCTATATCCCTGTCTAGCTGTTCTACATAAGCCCATGCCCTTTCCAGCAAACTATCTTGTTTCAGGTTGAAATTACTATTTAAAAATTCCTTAAAATATTGCCTCCATTGAGTTGGTGTGATTTTATTCAGAAGAACTTCTGTCTTGCAAGTTCTTTTAATTGTTGCCTAAATTGTATTTAATGCCATGTGAATCTTATAACTAATTTTCTAACACTATTCTTTCTTTTTTTTTGTTCAAGTAAATACCTATATCCCCACCTCATAATTAGAAACTATCTCTGTTGTTTCCAGTTTGTTTTCATCTCCTTATCTCTTTATTTTACCCTTTCTTTCATCATTTTACAAATGTCCTCATACCATCCTTCCCTATTGTATCTGACACTTTCCTTTGTCCTCATTCTTTTACCAGTCTGTTTCACACTCCACATCAGCTGTGCTACCTTTTCTTTCCCTTCCTTCAGTGAGCACTATATATCCATTTTGATCCTTCTTCCTTGGTTTGAGTTCAATACTTGGCTAAAATACTCCTCTTTCCACTTAAAGCTCTGTATAAATTTACCATACTCATGAGATCATTCTGCGCCCCCTCTACTATTAGTACTAAAGCTTAGGATTACTTAAAAATGATTACTCCCTGCAATTTCATGCATCTCCTTAAAATCTATAAGAAGCATATCAATTTCATTAGAATACAACATATAATCAATGACACTCTCCCATTTTCATTTATAAATGTAAACTCAGCAGGCGGATTCCATCCTCTTTGACGATTACACATTATAAGATTGTGTTCTCCACAAAAAATTAATTTTCCTTTATTTTCTATTTATTACAAAATTTATCCTTATTGCTTCTCTGTTCTATTTGATTTTTACCATTATTTCCTTCCAAATCAATTAACTGAAACTGTTCTTCTCCTACTCTAGCATTAAAATCTCCTACAATCACAAACTCAACATCTAAGTGCTTATTTTCAAATTCTTTCATATTCTTCCCTATATTTTAAAATATATTAGGGTTATACACTTCTGGCAGATTGTATGCTACCACCATACACACTTTTCTTTAGTATCTCCACATAATACTAACCATAAATTCATTTCACTTCCTAGCCCTTTTACTTCTTTTACCATAAATGACCTGTTCTTCTTTATAAAAACACCATTTCCTCCAGATAACCGTCCTTTCCATTTTTTACTGATACTTAAAATCAGTTAATTCTACCACCCTGTTTTTGGTAGCCATGTCTCTACAACTACAATAAAATTTCCCATCATTAACACATATAACATATCTCCCTTACTTAATTTGTCCAATAGACCATAATTTCAAAAAATTGCCGCCAAGGAATTTTCTCATAACAACTTCTTTCTATTCACTGAAATGCTATCTTTGCCCTTGTAACCCTTGCAATGTTGTTTTTTTTGGCATCATCCCATATTTTGAGTACACTCCCAGATGGCATTGACACTCAACCCTTCTTTGTCCTTTCAAACATCCAGTCCAGCCTGTGCTGTATTGACATTTCTCCATACATCTTCCATCAGCTGTTTAAATGGAGAGACCTGACTGTTTTTCCCCAAGGCCGCCAGCTGTCCAGCTGGAGCCTCCCTTCCACTGCTCCCCCACTATAGCATCTGCAATGTCATACCTTTGATTCTCCTCCTCTTTCACTATTTTTCTGGATGGTCCCACATGTCCTAAGTCTGCCAAGTAGTGCTGGGTCAGCACTTGTCACTTTCCCTCTATCCATAGCTATGTGCCTTTTACGAATGCAATCTTGCCTTTACTCCTTGCTCTTTTCATTTCTTGCAGTAAAACATATCTTGTTTCCCATTCTTGCTTATCAAAATCTCATTGAATAAAATTTTTGGTACCTTTCAAATTCTTCGTCCTAGTTAAAACATTACATTTAAACTTCATAGTTGCAAATTTCACAAAAACTGGTCTCAGTTTCGATTTTCTTTTTCCTATTCTAAATAGATCCACTATTTCCCATCCTGTTATTTCTAGACTAAATTTTCTTTGAAGGTATTTTCCATTAACATATCCAGTCCTTCTTTTTGCTGTTGTTCTATTCCAAAAATAATGAAATTCTGCTTCCTTGATTCCTCTTGCCTTCTTTTCAATCTTTGTAGTTGACTTTTACGTTCAATCAACTCCTTTCTGATTTTACTATCAAACATGCTCAAGAGCAATTTTATCTCTTCCATTCTTCCTTCCATTTTATCATCATTTCTTTAACCATTTTCTTTAGATCTTTAATATCTTTCATGATATCCTTCATCATCTGTAACATTTCTTCCATTGCTGCTCTGGGATTCACATCTACACCACCAATAATTAGTAATGTTGCTAACACAAATGCTACACATGTGAGCTTTGTCACTTCACTACTGTCTCCAGTTCCATACGAATGTATGGAAAATATGAATGTATTTTCAAATAACTGAATAAGCCAATTCTCACTCTATAGATTGCAACTTTAACATTCATTGTTATAGCGTGCAAACCTGGGAACTCCTATTCCTCATGTCCATCTCTTACCACTCTCATCAACAACTCCCCACTTTAGTAAGAGGGGTTCTGCAGTCTCATCAGAATGTTACATATGCAGTTTTAATGGTGTAGTCCCATCATCTATAGGTGTTTCCACAATGGTCAGTGCCCGGTAATCATTCTAATATTCTAATAGATTTTCAGGTTTGTTTTTTAACCCTACTTAGTAGGTCCTTAGCCAGAGTGCTATCATGTTTTAATAAGAATTTTACCCCATCTTGTGAATGGGAGGTCTCAGTTTGATTCCTGTCATGATCGTCATCCTTGACTGAGGTTTATCCAGGTTTTCAATGGCAAATGCTGTGGAGGTACCCTTAGACTTGGAGCACCTCCTTTCCAATTAATCATTTCATGTATCATCATGTTCTGCTTTCTGTGATGATTCATTTAAAATGGGTGTTAAGTACTTTATGCATGTATCAGTACAGTTACTAACATTTGCATGAAGGCTATTTAAATGGCTTGGAAATATAATTAAGATTCAAATTGTTATGAAATAAAATTATAAATTAGGAAAGAAATATTTGCAAAGGAAGCATTCCAGGCCTTAGTTTAGAGTATCTCTCCAGCTTTTACTCCTGAAGAGGGCTTAGGAAACCTGGAAAACAGAGCAGTTGTGCTTCTATAAACCCTTGGCAAAGGTAACCAGTACAGCAGGTGAGCCTTTTATCATCATCAACCTGTATGCAGAACAGACAATGTGTTTCTACTTCACGATGAAATTGGTTATGACATACTTCACCCAATTATAATGATTTAGGTGTTTGTGCAGTGAAACACATCATATCATCCAATTGCTCTAAAGTTTATCAAAGAGCTTTAAGTATTTACTGTTAATGGCAGCAGTAGCAGCAATATGAAAAGTGATGATTCAACAATGGCTGAATATGGATTGAGCTCAAGGATGGATGCATGCTACACATTGGAAGTAGATGACACTTTACAGGGCTTCAAGCAGCTTGATACAATGCTATGCCAATCCCATCAGTTAGTGAACAAGTTATTTTTAATGTAAGCCATGTTAAGAGCCATGGACTTTATGGGAAAGCACCTCCTCTACCTAAGTCAAAGTAGGTGGTTCTGGCAGGATTCAAACTACAGACATCCTTAAATAAATTGTACTTACAAAGCTGTAGACAATGGAGTGGTAGTATATGCTGCAATAATATATTAAATATGTTTACAATAACTCCACTTACACAATACAAGGGCATGTTTCAGGAGCAATCACTCTCATCATCACTTGATTTGCTGGCTGGATCCCTAGGTGCTTCTGTGGCAGACTCTGATGGTTCGAGTAGGAACTTGCCGGGGTTCATTCATGGGTGCCACATCAAAATTCATTAAGTTTTTCTTATTTTTTAGGATGAAAAATTTTTCCCAAGGGCTTAGTTCCATTGGGTTGTGCAATTCTTTCAGCAGCTTAACTTCTGGTTTAATTTCAAGATTTTGGGTCCAAAAGTGAGCTGCCACTACTAATTTATCAATTTGCTTAAAACGAATATTCCTAAAGTGTTCTTTTCTGAGAATTTCCAAATTTTCCTTCATTTTTCCGATGTATCTCTGCTCACAATCTGCACATTTGATTTCATAAATTCCTGATTCTGTTCTGTTGGTATGGTGATAAGATGATTGTTTAAAGGGCACAAAACTGCCAAGGTCATTAATCCCAAATATACTAAAACAAAACCAATAATAAAGTTAACCAAATTATCTATCTACACTAGCAACCTGTGCAGAAAACAAGCGACATAAGCAAGTAGGCCAATACAAATAAAATCCCATTAACAAATAACAAGGGCAAAAGAAATTCAACAATGTACAAAGTACAGATCATAAAATACAACAGCAATAGCCAGAAACAAAATGGTCTTAAAGGCACTAAAAAGACACGTCAAATATAAAACAGAAACTTATTCCTTACTCCAGAAACGACAAATATGCATAAAACGGAGCACTCATTCAACAGTGGCAAAACCATCCACAAGAACCTCTTCGAGGGGAAGGCAAACCCAGGGAATTTCTAAAAGCCGCTTGTCAATGGCATTCAATTAAAATGTGATGCATTGTACATAGTATGGCCACAATTTGGGCACAATTAAGTAGGTTCATCTTTTAAAAAAGGTAATGGAACTAAAGCGACAATGACCAATCCGCAACAGTGCTAAAATAGCTTCTTCATGACAAACAGTGCGAGAAGATAGCAAATTGAAAGGAACAGATTTGCATTCTTTAAACTTATCGTTATGGAGCAAATACCATTATTCGTGCCAACACGAAAGAACGGCTCTATGTAAACACTGACTAAAATCCCCAGAGTAAATGTGTCACTGGATTGTCCAAGGTTCCGAAATTGCGGAATTCGCTGCAACACCAGTGGCCTCGTTGCCCTGAATTATCACATGGCCTGGCACTCATAGCAGTGTTACAATGATGCCAGCATCAACTAACACAAAAACTACATCCTGGATCTTTTGTACAAGAGGATGGAAGATGTACAGGTGTCAGTCAAAAAGTCAAAAGAACACTCAGGAATCAGAACAAATTACACAGTCTCCCAGCAGCCATTCAGATATAAATAAAACCGCTTGATAAATTGCATAAAGTTCCGTCATAAAAATAGATGTTACAGAGCTAGCCCAAGAGTAAAACTACCTCCATTAAAAATAAAGACACATCAAAACCTGTGTTCGTTTTCGTGCCATCGGTAAAAATAAAATTGTATCTCATGTTGGTATGGTGTCTTACTGTGCAACCTAATAAATTTTTGATATTATGTTTGTTCTTTGAATATCCTCTTGAATTGTTAGTGGTTAAGTTAAATGGAATGTAACTTTTGAATTTGTATCTTTCTTTATATTCTTCAGTAAGGAAAACGCTCATATATTTTTGTGTTTCAAATGTATTGATAAAACTGTTAAAATATCATTAATATAGTATTCATTGCAATCATATTTTACTGAAAGTGCAAAAGTTGACTCACTAACCCACAAAAAGGGTTGAAGTGTTCAAGAAATTCAGAGAAATTATGCGCTAAGGAAAGTTCAACTTTATCTTAAGTTACAAATTAAGTCCGCATGTAATTCTGACAAATAAATTATGCTTAGAGTGTTATAATTAAAGTGGGAGTGGACCAAAGACATCCTACAACTGTATGAAGTCGAACACTTTCAAGATAAAGCTGCTCCTGAAGAATCAAAGAAACCCATAAAGCATCATTGTTTTTTATATTATAATGATCCACACTTACTTGTACATATTCCCTGGCAAATTCCATTGTTGCTAAGGAAACATCATCGTAATCATTGCGAAGAAAATGTATCATAAGAAAGGCTTGCATTTCAATCAGTTGCATAGTTTTTGCCATTTGTTCATGTTGATCCATGCGAGATACCCTGAAACATAAACATCTGGCTGTTTTACCTGTTCCTGAAGCCTTTCAGCAACTATTCCTGTTAAACAGCATAAAGGAAAGAAAAAATAGCAACCTTCTCTCTCTGACTACTGCAAACACTAATGCAAAGGTCATATTTAGGCATGTTTCTATTACTTGATTTTTGTTGCGAGATACCCTGAAACATAAACACCTGGCTGTTTTACCTGTTCCTGAAGCCTTTCAGCAACTATTCCTGTTAAACAGCATAAAGGAAAGAAAAAATAGCAACCTTCTCTCTCTGACTACTGCAAACACTAAAGCGAAGGTCATATTTAGGCATGTTTCTATTGCTTGATTTTTGTTTTTTACCACCTATTTTTACTACTGAGGCATCACAGGCAGTGGACACTGATGATACATGAGATGAAATTATAAACTGAGAAAGATTTTTTTTTTAAAGGAATTAGATGTTCCAAGTCTAAATTTAGGATACTTTCCCAGCATTTGCCATTTAAAAACCAATGAAAACCTGGAAAAAACCTCAGTCAGGGTGGATGGTCATGGTAGGAATCAAATCCCAGATCTCCTGCTCATGAGTCTGCTCCTTAATGACTTTGAAAGAACTTTAAGTTGTATGTTTCTTAATGATGGTGCAGACAAAAATTTACTAATATCATATACTTTCAATCTGTTTTTTTTTTTAAATGATGATTAATGCCCGTTTTTACTACTGAGGCACCACAGGTGGTGAACACTGGTGTTAAATGTAATGATAAATTGGGAAACAATTTCTTTTTTAAGGAAGGAAACCTTCCAGGCCTAAGTTTAGGGTACCTCCTTGGCATTTGCCAGTTATGAGGACTGAGGAAAACCTGGAAAAAACCTCAGTCGGGGTGGTCGGTCCTGGTGGGATCGGAACTCCAGACCTCCCACTCATGAGTCCCCGCCTTAACGACCTCGGCCACCCGTGGCGGTTCACCCCCCAATCTGTGGATCCTATAATGAGATTAGTCAACTATAAGAGAGTTAGTCTAAGTCTAGGATGTAAATTTCATACATAATGTACATTTGATGAAATTGTCACACTTCCTATTTGCAAATTTAAACTCTGGTGTAGAGTTGTCAGAGATGGTAATTTTTTTTACATAGTTTACATTAAAATGCCATTTTAGAAAAAAATAACATTAATGGAAAATTTTAAATTTAGTATAATTACAAAGCTGAATTAATTCCATAGAGAAAAATTAGTAACTTATTTTTGATTGTATGAAATTCTCCACTTACCACTACCAACCACTATCACTACCAGAACCAGTATCATTGTATCTGAAAAATTATACTTTCATAAATCACACTGGAATTACTTTCTTCTCCAGAAATTTTAATTTTTACCCTGTCTACCAAATATGGACCAATCATAATATATGCAAATATAACATATTGGCCAATCAACAATGAGGATAGACTATGCTAGTGTGGAATGAAGGAGGATGTTTTTGGCACCATGGCCACTAGCAGGTCTTTTGTATCTATGCATCTCTGGGAGGAAGAGGTGAGGTTTGGGATACAAAGGGCAGCTAGAACAGGAACAGAGGCAAGGGTGCAGCAGATTCCTTAATGTTTTCAGATGAACAGCCTCAGCGCAACTGAGCCTCCTCCAAGAAGTTCATGTCCCTCAGAAAGGTCACTTCCATGAAAGATGCCATCACAGAAACCTTTCCAAATGAGCAAATTCCTTCATTAATTGCCACAAACTGCCAACCCACATCATTTACCTGGTGGAGATCCATCATCTGTAGGTGTTTCTGGAATGGCCAGAGGTATGGTTTTAGTTGTATGGGAGAGTTAACAGTACAATTATCAGTAGAGCTGATTAATGCCACAGCCTTAATTTGATTCATGAGAGAGTGGGAGAGAGAACACGAGCATGTGGTGTGTGTGTGTCATATTTTGCCAAATTTGTGCAACTAAGGTGCGCAGCTATGCTGTATGATTAGGTCATTAACAAGCCTATGAAAGAAAACCATGGACAAATGATGGCCCAATATACAGTATGCATCCTATTCAACCATCTGCCAGCACATTAATGCCAGAAATTATTTGGTGTCTGTGTCAGCCAAATGTGTGCTGTTCAGATGGTCAGCTGTGCTGTGCAAATAGGCCACAAACATGCCTATGTGAGCAAGCTCTGTCCAAATGATGGCACAATGCACTCAATTCAACCATTTGCCAGCATAAAAACAAAGCCAGAAATTGTTTGGTTGTTGGTCAGGCAAATAATTTTTCCATGTATGGCTCCAAATAGCTGACTGGAATACATAATATAACACTAAACATCAACAAATTTAAATTGAATCTGTCATCTTAACACTTTTCATGCTTCACTAACCTTAAAAATATATGGAACCAGTTTCAAAGATATGTCCACTGCCGAAGATGGAAATAACATATCTTTGAAACTGGTTCCATATATTTTTAAGGTTAGTGAAGCATGAAAAGTGTTAAAACGACAGATTCAATTCACATGAGCTTCACTGTGTTAGTTCCACATGCATTTTTTTTTTTTAAAGATATACAATTTTTAAAAAATGTAATCAACAAATTTACTTTGTAATGTTCCCATATTTATAATAAAAATTTGTTTTCTGGAAAAATAAACTGGGTCTGTACTTTAATGAAATTAAGCTTTCAATAGATTGCTTTTTAAAAAATGATTTCAATTCTTCAATTCTGAATTTGGGATACCAATCTGGGACTTTTCTATTGTTTACTCTTCTGTAATAAACACATGGAAGTACAGACCCATTCATATTGTTCACTAAATAAATGGAGTCAGCCCAATAAGATTTAGTGGGCTTAATGGCATTGTCTAACATGAACTAAAATTCTTCCTTTACCATTTCTATATGCTTTGCACTTAATTATTATATTATACAAAATATAGGTTAGCCTTGGGTGGTTATACAGCTTTTAAGAGTGTCTGATTTTACTAGGTAGCATTTTAGATTTAGTTATATCTGGGTACTAAGCAAACAGAAACTGGAAGTATTAAAGGAATTAATTTGTTGGATATTGCTGCTTGCAATATTTTTCTCTGAAATTTGATAACTTCATCATTAATACAATGTTTGTTTACACCACCTATCAATCATTTATTCTGAATATCAAATAATGATATGGACTTAATAAAAGTGTTCAGAATTTCCTTACTTATTTTTGCAGCTAAAAAATCACTGCAGACATAAGTCTATGATGTATAGTTTTAATTCATATATAAAAATTCTAGTCATGTTAACAACATATCACTTTTAACTAGGAACAGCAATGTCATTTTTCCTATTAGAATTAAGAAGATATCAGTTCCGGTATTTTCTGTCATTAACAAATAGCGAAGTTTAGTTGCAGTTTATATGAACAGCTAAACTTTTCACTAATATGACTATAGAGTAATGCTTTCCTGCTACAGAAGTGTACATTTTTCTGGTTTGCAACTTTGGTAGTTTTAAATTATAGTAATTTAAAGCACTACTTACTTCTTGTAAGAGTCAATGACATTTAGGCCCATGCCATTGACAAGTTTTGACACCTTTACTGTAAAATCTGTTTCATCATCCTGAAATTAAGGAAAATATGTTTTAAAATGAGATACAACCAATGTCCACAGATATGTTATAATTTCATAGATGTCTGGATTACATTAAAATAAAACAGTAAAATATTTCACAGCACTAGTGAGTTTTAGGCAGACATAATATGACACTTATTCTGCTGCTTCCTTAAACCTTTCCTTGGCTTTGTTTTAAACAAATGATTAAACATAAAAGAGTTAAAAGCACAGCAGGTCATGACTGAGCATTTAGAACATTTGTCTACCATTAATGTGTCACAGATTCAATCCTATCCGCAATAACTCAAAATTATGACAGGCAAAGCAGTATAAGGGTATGTTTTCTCCAGGTACTCTGGTTTTCCCTACTATTAATTTCAGTAACTACTCAAATGCCAATATTGTCATCTAGGGAAATGCAGCCACTAAATTGCAATTAGCAGTCTGAAACTGGAGTATATCCTTGCCCTCTACTGCCCATTTGCAGAACTCCAGTACTTAAGACTGCCACTGAGATGCTATTAGCACTCAAATATTACTTTATTTTAATAGTATTTAATGCCTGTTTTAACTATGACAGCACAGACAGTGGAAAGTGATGGTACATGAAATGAAACAAATATGGAAAGGAAGTATTCCAAGCCTAATATAGAGTATCATCCTAGCATTTGCCAATGATTGCTGAGGAAAGCTGGATAAACTTAAATCAGGGAGGACAATCCTGTCAGGATTCAAACTGCAGATTATTACAAATCCATTTCTTGGCAATAGCAGCCAATCATGTTGGCAGATATTAAATATGCTGATAATTCGTATCAATATCTTAACTTCAGAAAATTGTATCAATAATAAGTATTTGTATCGTAGTTAAAGATAATATAATGAGATGAAAAATTCTTTCTAAAATTTTTCTCAAATATGACAATAATTACAGCATTTATAGTATAACACCCTTTAAATTGTTAGAGAAATATAATTTAATCCCACTTAATCTTGGTACATTTACACATCAGTTTATTTACACTGTAGGTCAATGAAGCTGCTCCAAATATGAAAGCCTGTTATCTTCCAAAATAATTAATTATGAGGAGCATTCAATATGTAGTGCAACACTTTATATTTTTGTCAACTTATCTTGGAAAATATAATATTTTACGTGAAACACCTTTGCAACTTTCTGCATTATTCTGTATAGTTCCATCTTCTTCCATTATGACAGTGGTGCAGTTAGCTTTAAAACTGGAGTCTTAAATGATGATAATTATAAAAAAGAGCAGTAATTGTCTTCTGGTGGGTTATTAAGTTATTTATGGAAGCTCTTTAACATCTCAGGTCATCAGCGTGTCTTCTGGTGGAAAATGAGATCATATTCAGAGGCATTTAAGAAATAAATATGGAGAGATGGTAGTAGATAAAAGCACTGCCAGTAATTGATCAAAAAGGCTGACATTGAAAGAAGGTCCAGGCAATTACAATAATCATCCGTGTTTTGGGCAGACACAGTGCCCTGCAATGATGGAACAATACAAATATTTTATTTGGAACAACTGCCCAATGACCACAAAATGGCTTGCTGTTTAACTTGAAATCTGTCAGCCTTATCAATAAATATTCAAATATTTGTGCTAATGAGTCCTTCAAAGCCTTATTGCCATTCATAAGAAATAGAGAATCATCAATGGTTCAGAGTTCCTTGCTTGATATTAGGCTGAAGCTGGTGATTTCTTGTACAGTATTGCAATGGGAGATGAAATATACTTTGATCAATTAGACCAAATGATAGCGCATAGAGTGGCATCATAAAACCCTTTGGAAAAAAATTCAAGACAATACAGACAACCAGTAAAACCATTCTTCTGAGACTCTGAAGGTATTATTCCGATTTATGTACTACTTTGTGGTGAAACAGTTAACTTCAAAGTATATGCCAAAACTTTTCAGAATTTGAAAAAGCAGTTCCAGTATATACAAATGAGTCAATATTAGGCGACACTAAAACTTCACTAACTGGTTAATTCTTCAGAACATGTTTCAAGAGCATTCGCTCTCATCTTCAGCTGGGGACCGACTAACTCTAGCAGCTGACGTATTGGCATCTGGTGGTTCCATTAAATAACGGAACAGGAATTCCATTAGTGGAATGTCAAAATTCATAACTCTATGTTTATTTTTTAAAATATAAATCTTTTCTCATATTGCCCATTCCTTGGGATTGGTGGTAGCTTTTAACATCTCCTGCGATGTCATGATCGTAAGTCCAAATGTGATCTGCAACCACCAATTTATCCACTTGTTTATATCTTAAATTTCTGAAGTGTTCTTTGGTCCTTGTCTACAAATTTTGTATTGTTTTGCCTATATATATCTGATCACACTCCAAACAGTCTATCTGATACACTCCTGACTTCTTGCTGTGTGGAATAACATCCTTTTTGTTGCTGTTCAGAAGCTTTCCAATACTAAATTTATTTTGTGCTGCCAAACGTATATCATAATTTTTAAAAATCTCCATGAATGCCCTATTTGCCCACGGATGACATGTGAATCTTTTAAAAACCACATCCTTTTTTATCGTGCAGAGTTGTGGTGCTTCTAATATCTTTCTGTCTTTCGAAATGTCTGATCTTCTGATCAACTAAAGAGCTGCTGAATCCATTGTTCAGGGCTGTTTTAATAATATAATGGTATTCTGCTGAATACTCTTCTTTGTTGAATGGGATATTTACTAATCTATGGACAAAGCTGTTTAATGTTTATAATGGAATGAATTCCTTTCATTCGGCATATATACGAATCCTACACATACAGATAATCGCATAAAGAATAACAGTTTCAACCCTAAACCATACAAACATGCCATTATAAACAGCCTTGTCCATAGATTGGTAAACATCCGACTCAACAAAGAAGAATATTCAGCAGAATACCGTTATAATATCAAAACAGCCCTCAACAATGGATTCAGCAGCTCTTTAGTTGATGAGAAGATAAGACATTTCGAAAGAAGAAAGATATTAGAAACACCACAACTCTCTCCACCATAAAAAAGGATGTGGTTTTTTAAAGATTAACATATCATCCGTGGGCAAACAGGGCATTCATGAAGATTTTTAAAAATTGTGATATACGTTTGGCAGCACGAAATAAATTTAGTATTGGAAAGCTTCTCAACAGCACCATAAAAGACGTTATTCCACTCAGGAAGAAATCAGGAGTATATCGGATAGATTGTTTGGAGTGTGATCGGATATATATAGGCAAAACAATACAAAATTTAGAGACAAGGACCAAAGAACACTTCAGAAATTTAAGATATAAACAAGTGGATAAATTGGTGGTTGCAGATCACTTTTGGACTTACGATCATGACGTCGCAGGAAAAGTCAAACTGTTGAAAGCTACCACCAGTCGCAAGGAATTGGCAATATGGGAAAAGATTTATATTTTAAAAAAATAAACATTGAGTTATGAATTTTGACATTCCACCAATGGAATTCCGTTTCTGTTATCTAATGGAACCACCAGATGCCACTACGTCAGCTGCTACAGTTAGTCGGTCCCCAGCTGAAGATGAGAGCGAATGCTCTTGAAACATGTTCTGAAGAATTAACCAGTTAGTGAAGTTTTAGTGTCACCTAATACTGACTCATTTGTATATGTAACAACTTCACTGTTCCTAACTTCTTTTAAGATTACAGTTCCAGTATGTCATTCTCACAAAGAAATGACCTAAGTTTCTCTTCATCACAACATTAAGCCACACACAATATGCTCCCAAAAAGAGATCAGTAAACTTCAGTGTACTATCCTTCCACATTAAAGTGACCAGATGTCCTCCTTTTGTCAAAACAGCCATGTTTTGGACATGTTTGTGCTTCCAACTTCCATGAAACTAAATGTCCTTCTTTGTAGAATGTGGACTTATAATGTCCCATTTTATCACAAAATTTTGTTTCCTATCTTCACCACTTGTCTTTGAAAATGTGCTAGTTATGTTTGAGCATATGTTGACACTAGGATAGAATAACGGGGCAATTAGTGCAATTTAGTACCTCCGGCACATAAGCCTATAAGGCTTAATGTGCTAGCCCTTTGGAAGAGATGCCTTTATTGTTCCACAAAATCAGTACCTTGAACAAGTTGCAGTATCCCAGTCTCAATGTTAGCACCTGTTCCTGGTTTATTGAAATAGTAAGTCTTGTTCTTGCCAGGAATGGAAACTCAAACAGGATATGCAAAGCAGTCTTCTCATCCTGTTTACACATTCAACAAATAGATTCATTAACATCATTGTATGCTTCACTTACTTGTCATAATGTATAGAACCGGTTTCAAGAACATTTAATTCTCATCTTCAGCCAGGCTAAAGTTCAACTGTCGGATTGATTAATTAATTAATAGATTCATCTTTACAGAGTCCCACTTTTTGTAGATGTTTCCTGAAGAGACCATGTTCAGTAATTAATGCAACTACTATTCTTATGCCTCTTCTACCTTATTAGAGGAGAGATACAAAAAGAGTGTTACTTGGACCTAGGACAAATTTCCTAGCTTGTCTTTGTCCAGGATAGGTTTGCAACTTAAGTTGGTGTTTTTCCCCTACCCATGTTTTTACAGCAGTTTTGGCAATACGTGTGCTGGTTCCAACCACAGGTTCTGAGCCAACATAGAGTGTTTTGGAACCCTTTTTGGCCAGCTGATCTGCCTTTTCATTTCCATGAACACCTCAATGCCCTGGCACCCACTGAAATTCAACCTGTTGCAAGAGGCCAGGGCATTTAGGAATTCCTATACCAGTTTAGATTTAACCTTGTCAGATGAAAGTGCTTTTAAAGCACTTTTACTATCTGAGAGGATGAGAATTTGTTTATCATGGTAAACCTTCTCAAGTCCTCTTAAAGGACTGTTCAAGATATTAAATACACCTGTGTAAAATACTGTGTAGTGTTTCCCAAGGTTTATACTAATGTTTGTCCTTGGCCACATATGCCTGCACCCGATTATGTCCCTCTGCAACATCCATTGGAAAATAATACAAAATGGTTAAGTTTTTTATCAAGCATAATTCCTTCCATTCAGTCTTCTTGAGATCCAAAAGTTACCTTAAATGAAGGAAAAGTACGGTATAGAGTGTTCATTAGCTTAGACCTAATGATCAGTACTGAAATACCCTGGAAATTTAGAATGGTGGTATGTCCAAATGCTGCAAAACTGCTTTTCCCTGTTTGCACCAAGCAACATGCAGTAAGCTTAGACTCCACTTGTAAATAGATGTTCATAGGAGGGAGACCAAACAGAGTGTCCAGTGCATATTTTTAATGCTGTCCGCAACCAAACAAAGATGCCACAAGATATCTGGCACCTAACCACTTAACACATATAAATCATACATACAGACAAATTGTGCCATTGTAAACACAGAGACATAATACACTTTATGTATACTGTCGAACTAAGAAACAAACAACACAACACTGACACGGGAACAGTTCTGCTATGATTATAACAGTCAGCAAGGTCAACGACTAAGCAAACAGGCTTGCTGACTCCTCCACAGCACAGAAAATGAGTGTAAATTTGCCCATAGGAAAATTCCTGTCCCACAGGGGAAAGCATCATGATCACATGGTAGTTAATGAAACTGCTGTAGGTTATGTCAGCACCACTGCTTGATACTAAAGATGGCAACAAGTGCTGCTCTTGTCTATAGACAAAACACCGCAAGTTGGTTCACAGTTCATTGGGTCACTCTGTACAATTTTAACTTTATATGTTTACTCTTCTTTTATTATTCAGCATGCAATAACATATTTTAGTGAGCAATATGATAAAAAACATCCTCTCAAGGTGTCAATAAACTTTTCAAAAGTTGACTTTATGTTCTGTTTCCAAAAATTATGAACTAATTTAAGATATACACATTAAAAATATAATACAAAAGAATATTCATGCAAAAATAATTATTGGAACTATTTTCAAAGAAGTTATGCAAATTGAAAATATCTTTTAAAGGATTTTAGTTCATATCACTATTTGCTATACATGGTATAAATAATACAGGAGCATTCCTTTAACTCACAATAGTGAATAATGTTCCAAATGTTTTTGTTTATTATTATCCACTTGTAGCTTAGAACACAAGTGTAAAAACTTTATCCTACATTTTTAAAAATGTAGATATAACTCATGTCTCACACTGCAGCAGTTGCACCAACTTGTGTCACAAAACTGTAAGCATATTTGAGCAACTCACATGGACTATACTTGTTTGTCAGTAAGAATGGTTGCATTTAAATATACTTCCCTTCCCACCTTACAAAATTCACTTCTTAGGACTTATTCAAGATTATATTGTACACTGATACTGGTCCCACCAATTTTATGACTATAGCTGTAGTGCAGCTCTTAAGTTGGTAAACAGAGCTGGGTAATTTATTAAAACTAGATGAATTACTAAACTCATATTAGCACTACAACCACTATTGCTACAACTACTATTGTTGCTATTATGTAGTATAACTAAATGTAGAGGTATCATTTGAAAGGAAAATCAAATATGAAAATTTAAGATCCTATCAGGATTTCAATCAAATGGGAGATGTTTGTGGTTCTGGTCAGAAAGGGCATGTTAGCTTAAAGGGTTTACCATAAGCACTCTAAAACAAGGGTCCACATATCAGGTCTTACTCGCAAATTTGATATATTTAATATCTATCTGGTTTCCACTTAAAAGTTCTGTTGTACACATGTGCTTAAAGTAAATACTACATTAAAATATAAGCTCTTTCTAAGTTGACTGGATGATCTTCTCATGCAAAGAACCTCATGATGACCGCACTACTGTTGTGTGCACAGAAGAGAAATTACCTTTTAAGTGCTTTAAAGATCTCTGCAAAACTCAGCACAATTTTTAGTTTGCCATCTTCCTATTTATAACACTCTTGGCTTCCACATAGTTTTTATAAAATTCTCTAGCATATTATCATGCTGGTTAACTGTAACACATTTACATCATCAATGTTAGATGGTTTGCAAAATTACTTGCTGCCCAGCCAACAGTGTAGTGCATGTTCAAGATAAGGATCTGCTTTTTGTGATTTTATGGCATTTAGGCAAACAATGCTTTCTTCAAATCAACATGATGTGTAACTGTTTAGTATTGAAAATGAGTTTCATTCAAAATAACTAAACTGCTGCTATAATGCAAAAGAAAAGAACAGGCACATATCTTTGCTTTCAGCCATCTGTATAAGAAAGTACGTGCACTCAATTTTTAAAACTTCCTGATATGATCACACATTAATCTTCATTTGGTAGAAATCCTTATTTCAGTTTGCCATAAAAATTATATGGTAAAATGGTGCCACTGGAACAAGGTATTGGTTGTAATTAAGCTGGCTAATCAGATATTGGTTTTGCTACTGGCAAATGAAAAGGTCCTTGTCACTTGATGAGAAAAATTATAGAACTGTTAGCATGCAATTTTTAATTTTGTTACCAATTACAATGATTAATAATTAATATATGCTGACCATTAATTAAGTTCAAAGTGTCTGATGGTAAAACCAATATCTGATTGAGGGAACGTGGGCTTTCATGGCCAGAGTTGCAGACATTGGTAGCGGTATCTTCTGGGTGTTATACTGTAGTCTACTGGAGCTAGGAGTTCCAGACGTCTTCAGTGGCGTAAGTGTCCTTGGAGAAGGTATCACTGCGTCTGATGTGTTGGTTCACCAATCAGTGGAGGGCACTCACAGTAAAAATAGAGCAATACTGATGGCCAACACATTGGATGCAGTGATACCTTCTCCAAGGAGATTTTGTCCATGCTACTGAAGATGTCTGCCGCAGTTCTGAACGAAATGTCTGGAACTCCTAGCTCCAGCAGACCACAGCATAACGCAAATAAGATACCTCTATGATATCAATATCTGATTAACCATCAAAATTAATACCCATTTATTTCAACAATCAGTGTGCAAAAAATGTTTAAGAAATGATGGAGGCACAGAATATTACTGCAATTTATGTGGGAATAATTTAAGGGCCAAACAAGAATGTGGATATTTGCAAGAAAACAAACCTAACAAGATTCACTTCATGATCACCAATTAACTGTTCTGAACATACAAGCAATTGGTATAACAGAATAAATTAACATATCTGCTCAAATGTAGAATCTTTTCATAGGTTTCATTTTCAACAGTATGTGATTTTATATGCATGATAAGAAAGCTTCTTGGCTTACTATTCTACATCACATTAATGAAGCAAGATAACAAGTAAAGTCTTCAGTTAAACTTGATTCACAACATTCTCAAAGGTCAAAATGCATCAATATATTACAATTTATTTGCAATGAGACCAAGTGCAGCTTTATTAGTCTTATGCTGTTTCTGTCATGAAACTTGTTTCTTTGCCCTCATATTCCCCTTATCTGTCCATGTGGTAGAAAGCAGCAGATGCATGAATGCTTGTGGGCTTGTTTTTGGTTATCATTACAACACACATGTACTTACATATGCAGGTATGCTCACAAGCACATACACGAGTATTAATATTTTCCAAATTTCCTAGAGTTCTAAATAACTTGCAAACTGGAATGCTCTAATTCACTTATACCCTGTAGAGCTTACCAATGTTTTACAAGCTTATTTTAAATGTAAATTAGATTTTACCTTCAATGGTGTTAAAAGATTGTACTTCTGTAGTACTGGAAACAGGTTGTCTATAAGATGAAATTTGTCCACTGGAGTCATCCCCTTGTTGACCATGTGCAGCAAACAGTCTACTGCAGATTCTCTTGTTTCCATTGAATTTGTGAAACCCAAAATCATTGATAAGAAGCGCGGATTGGCAATTAAGGTAATGTCGATCCATGAAAGATATGATCCAATCACATCCAGGCAAAGGGAACAGATTTGTGGATGAGAATGCCTGTGTCTTTCCTATACAAATTAAAGATTGAAATGAAAAATTTTTATAGCAAGTAAAATTCTAATTTTTTACAAAGTGATTTTATTTTTCTTTCACAGTTTTCTGATAGAAAAAAAAAAACATAGAAACCAAACGAAGAATACATTAAAAGGCTATGAAAACCAAATGGATTGTTCCCATTATCTATAAAAAGATTAGTATATAAATGACAGCTTGACATATTAATGCACATATTCCTACCTTGAATGCTAAGTTATATATCTGTCTAAACAGTTAAGAATAATTTTATGTAATTATTTAAAAACATTTTTCTACCAACTTTTTAAGTGGTAATGCTTTAAAAATCTTTATGCTTTATAGATTTTTTTATACTGAACTGTCATTTTAATTTATTTTAATTATTTGTTCACTTAATTTCTCCATGGCAAGATTAGAACTGCCATATGTGCAAAACACTATGAAAGCCCTTCTAGCTATAGAGGACACATACATCATATGATTTAGGCATGCAGTCATAGTTGATTAATTTAAACTAAATGATTTTGAATTAACTTTTCTTTTTAGTAGCAGTGAATGCAAATAAAAACAAGTCATTAGTGTTAAATGACAGTTACAACTAAAACTATATATAAATACCAAACTGTCTTAAAATAAATAAAACAATGTATAATTTTATGTTTATCACTTTTTCTTTAAAAAAACCGAAATCAAATAACTTGGGTGACACCTTATGAGTGATATAAATCTCCATATATATCAGCAGTCATCAGCACAGTACACTCCTGCTCTACCATCATTTAACACAGAACATGGCAACAAAAGGGTAAGGAATGTTGCAATTTCAATATTAATTAAACTTGGGAAACAAACACTGTGAAACATGCATTAATAATCTTTTCCGAGTCAAAATATTTAAGAACACTCTTTATAGTCTTACTTATTGGAGATTTACTCAGGAGATGTTTCTGGGCCCTCCTCCACATCCTCAGCTGTAGTAGTAAAATAGCATCTTAGCACCTCAAAACCGACACAGTGATACACATTTATTGAAATTAAACAAAATGGATTCCAGGCCCAAAGATAAAAAATTTGGTATTTATAAGATTAACTGTCAGGATTTTGGAAAACATATATATATAGGAAAAACAAAGAGAAATGCATTAGGTTCAAGGAACAATGGAGAAACATCCATTACAAACAAATACAAAAATCAGCTCTGGCAGTACATTTTTGGAATGAAAACCATAAAATAGAAAAAGGCATCAAGTTATTAAAAACAGTCCAACAACCAAAAGAATTAAACATATGGGGAAGGATTTACATAAAAAAATATGAGCAAAACTTAACGAATTTTGACATCCCAGAAGAAGACAGCTCTTTATTCAAGTTTATCACAAGATCACTGGAGTCAACCCAGATACGTACCAACACAACTTCTACGAATGATCCAACAGTCATTTAACAGCTGAGGATGTGGACGAGGTTCCACAAAACATGTCTTAAATAAATATCTAATAAGTAAAACCATAAAGAGTGTTTTTAATATTTGGACTCAGAAGAGATTATTAGTATTGCAATTGTTACTTGTCATTCATGCAAGAAATTAGTAACTTAAATATTGTACTTATGAAGCTGTTGACAATGGAGTGGCAATATAACTAAACTTAGGTATTCATTTTTTACACTAAGCTGCATTCACTTACACAAAAGTAAGACGTGAATCTCTCCCATCTTCAGTTGCTCACTGAACCGCCGTTACTCGAAATGATGGCTGGACAAACAGATTCATGAAATAAAACCGGGAATTAAACTGCTGAAACATCTTCACAACCCATTGGAGTTATCCACTTGGGAAAAATTTTCATATTAAAAAATAGAGAAAACCTAATGAATTTTGAGTTTCCTCCTATGGATGAACTCAGCAACTTCCTACTTCAACCAACAGAGGTCGCCACAGAAACATCCGTTTGTCCAGCCATTGTTTCGAGTAACGGCGGTTCTGTGAGCAACTGAAGATGGGAGAGATTCTCCTGAAAGGCGTCTTACTTTTGTGTACATGAATGGAGCTTAGTGTAAAAAATGAATACATAAGTTTAATTAGTAACTTGTTAATGGAATTCAGCATTAATAATTTAATCTCTCTCTTTCTCTCTCTCACATACATCAAATACAGAACAATAAAATAATCATTAAAGAAGTATTACCCAACAATGAAAAGACGTTCTCAACACTTTGAAAAAACATACTAAAAATTCTATATTTAAAATATCTAAAATGCATGCTCCCTGATGATGCAATTTTGGAAAGCTTTCTTTCTCGATATGATTATAAAACTGAATAAAACTTTGTCTACTGTTGTACTTCTCTTTTAGCTCAATGTAATTTTGTAGTTCAATTAATTCCAATTGGTAATGAGGGGTAGTAGTTTAGGCATACAATGAAAACTGAAGTGCAAACAGTTGGATTTCATTTTCTATATTAGCAAAATCTATTTTAAAATGTTTCATGCAGTTGTGGCATCATTTCTGCATACATAGTGAAAGATGATACTTCATTCGATTTAACAATAGAGGAAAGATTTGAAAAATATATGGTATCCATTACTTTTCCATAATAGCAGCCTTTTTCTGAAAGCAGTAATATTTCCAAACATCTGAACAATTGTATAATCTGCAACTTGAAGGCACATATTCAGATCAGTGAGATGATGGGTCAAATCAATGAGAAAGACTTCTCCAATCCATTTCTTGTCTTTCAATTCTGGGAGGTAATACCTACCATCAATATCCATGAATAAGGTGATTTCTTCAGGCAAAGTGGAAAAGTAAATGTGTGTGTGTGTGGGGGGGGGAGGGGGGGAGAGAGAAAGGGGTAAGAATGGGGGAAAAAAACAACCCAACATTAAATGAGCTTCTCACAACTCAGCCATTGCATCTCTGCATAAAAAAGCAATTCCTGTACATACTATCAATGTTGGTTAGTAATGACTGAAATTGGCTCTGATTTAAGACTTGGATTCTGAGAAATTTATTGATTTCTCTACTGCATTCATTACATAAGTGAGGTTAATTTTCATCACACAAATTCTTTTTGAATTATACACTGCACATGTACAATTTGACCAACAATATTCATTTCCTTCATCTTGCATTGAACACATCCAATCCAATAACTCCCATATTACTACTGCACACTGGGATTCACCTTTCATCAAGGATACAATTTTTGTTCTAGGAAGGCCAAAGATTTTCATTCACTGTTATAGTTTGTTTCATTGGGACAATGTCTAATAATTCTTCCCAGATTTTAAGGTATATGCCATTACCCATGAAAGTTGGGCCATACAACATGTATCCATACTCTCATTCATAGCCAATGAATATGTAATGAAAGGTTTATTAACTCCATAAAATGTACTTCTATATGACTGGCAAGTTCTTGGATTGGATGTGCCATATTAAAGCTGAGAGGATAAAGAGAGAGACTGAAAGTCCTGAAGCTGCACAGGACAAGTTCTTTGGCAGCAACTATTATATGCTCTTTAACAATTCACCATCTGTGAAAGGTCAGAGTATTTGCAGAGCAATTTTTATTACTAACAGAAACACTGATATCATCTCCATGAATGTCTTTCTATGAATAACATTAAGTACTAAAAACTATCAAAGAACACTAATGTACGAAAATTTAACTGACTGAATATCAATATCAATGATGATGATGATGAAAATTCTAATAACTTAGGGGTTGAAGATCTTCATAATCCATTATCTGAACTTTCAGCCACCATGTACACATGCAACTCATAAATATCTTCTGATCGCCTGCATCAACTAAGCTTTTTCTATCTTCCTACAGCATGGTGGTGCTTGCACCAATATATTGCTTACCCAACCATTTTAGTGATTGCTGACGACCTCTGATATAAATGAACAATTATTGATGACCACAACATGGAAATATGTTGGGACGCAAAATTAATTATTGTTTCAAACATTAATCATTGAAGCTTATTAGTTAAATATATAGAGAAACACTAACAATGCAATTACAGTGTTTAATTTGTTGTGAATACCTTACATTATATTTAAAAATTACCAAAAAATAAACTATCATAACGTTTTAAATTATAGGTTTGCTCAAAATTAAAATATGTAGGTTTATGAAAAGTTTAGCACAAGAATAATTCTAATTGTAAATTCATAAAATGTGGGAATAATAATTAACAAAGACAAATATTGAAGCATGAAGGTGTATTTATCAACAGTATACACTGAAATTTATAGTCTCCTTCACAGTGTTTAATGGTGCACCAGTTTCAGCGACTTTACAGCAGAACTTGCCCACATATTTCTCCTAATTTTCATATATTTTAAATGTTTAATTGCTTTCAATTAATGTTTTAATATATTTTAATCTATGTAATAATATCTTTTAATGGAAGAAATAAGACAATTTAATGGGCTAAAGAGATAACCAAGTTATTAATATTACAAGCAATGCAAATAATGGAAGTCAGATAATTAAAAAGAAAGCAAATGATGTTTTAAACTTAAGAAACTAATATTTAATAATTTAAAAAACTGGCCAACACAAAATGGCAGGCACACAATGAAGTGAAGAGCTGTATATTGTTCTGACTATGCCTGCTATTGATTTGTTTTGTGTTAATGTATCTCTATGTGGTCAGCCTTGGAGGATCTGGCCTCTTCATGGTCACATTCATAGCTTAGTTTTGCTATTAGGGGTGTCCAGGTAGGTCTTAGCTCAAACCTATTGTTTCTGTTTAAATTATGTTTAAGTTTTCTAATTCCTTCCAGAAACTTCCTTTCAACATTTTTTTTAGAGGATGCCAATATTTGTATTTTATCAAAATCAATGGGGTGTTGAGTTTTGATCACTGGTTGGTTACAGCTGATGTTTCAGTGTTTAAATTTTTTGTTTTTCTAATACATTCTTTTAATCTTATGGTTATTATTAATCCTGCCTCTCTAAAGTAGCACCTACCACAAATTTGTCAAAAAGTATACCTATTTTATCTGTGGTGCCCCTGTACAAAGGGAAGAAAAGAACATCTTTGCCCTTCAGTCTAACTTTCTTTTTGTTAAAAGTATGTTTTTTTTTTTTTGAAATACTTTATGAACTTGTTTTTGGAATTGCTATTTTGTTTTAAGGTTCCGATTATATGCTACTATTCTCAGTATAAATTATACCTTTATCAGATATGGATAGGGCTCTGAATATTAAAGTATTTAAAATAGCATTTTTCTGTATATTATGATAGTGTGAAGATGCATTCAGATGTCTATCTGTATGTCTGATTTTTCTGTATACAGTATGGTCCATTGTTCCATCCTTGCATATGACCAGGACATTTAGGAAGAAGAGATGTCCATTTTTTTCTATCTCCATTGTGAATCGTACTTTTGGATGCAGGAAGTCCAAGTGTTGGAGACATTTTTCTACCGTATCCTTCCCACGAGAGGCAAAAATATTGTCCACATAATGGAGGAATATTTTTAGTTTTAACCTTGTGGATGTCAGGGTCTTCTGTTCAAAAATGTTCCTTCTGTTAGAGGTGATCCCACTATATGCCTGTTCATAGTAGTTGCCATTAAAATAACGGTAAGTAGATTTCAGGCAAGTGGCAATGATGTTTGCTAGATCTGGTGACAAGATTGTTTTCATCAAATCAATTGTTTCTGACAGTGGAATCATGGTAAATACATATTTTAAATCAAAGTTGAGTTATAAATAGGTCCTGTCAACTTGAAATACTTGAATTATTTAAACAAAAATGGCATGAATCTTTGTCATTAAACAACTTGTTAAACCTATAAAATGGTTACATACTTGCCACCTAAACCCAAGATTGTGGGTTCGAAACCGGCCAGGACCAATGGATTTTTTCGGGCATAAAAATCCTAAGTATGGCTTCCTTCGGAAACAGCAGGAATGTATCATATACAGTGCAGTTATCAGAGAAATAGATTGACTAATAGCCATAAAAGAACATATTACAAAAAACAAAAAATTTAGACATTGAAACATCATATAGCCAACCACATAATCAAAGCTTAACACCCCATTAATTTCAATAAAATACAAATATTGGCATCCCCTAACAATTCTTATGATAGGAAGTTTCTGGAAGCAATAGAAATTAGAAAACACAAATAATTTTGTTAGAGACAATTGGTTAGAGCTAAGCCCTATTTGGACACCCCTAATAGCAAAGCAAAGCTACAATTGTGACAATTTTTTTTAATAATGTTTAATGCTCGTTTTTACTACTGAAGCACCACATGCAGTTGATTGTGAGCATGAAAAGGCCAGACCCTTCAAGGCTGATAGCACAGGGACATGTAAACATAAAACAAATCAATAACAGGCATAGTCGGAACACGCTGCTCTTCATTTCATGTGCCTGCCTAGATAATGAACAGCTGCAATGCATATGAAATATAAGCAAACAATTTATGTATATGACATGGTAATCACCTGAAGACCAAGACATTTTATATAAATAAAAAAAATAATTTTATTGCATTTCATTACTTTTTACATTTATGCCCATTGTAAAAAAAAAAAAAAAAAAAATAAAAATAAAATAAATCAGCATCATGCTTGATTTCTAACCTTATATACTATACCAACAGCGTACAATACCTTCAGATATAGTACTATCAGAGCCATTGCTAGCAGGAGGCTGAATCATTCCACTCTCCCCATTTGAAAAGGAAAATTTAAATTTTTCCTCTCCTATCTTAAATTAATTTTAATTTTGCACCTCTGCAAGCATTTGTATGCACATGTTAAGTGAGAACTTTGACTAAATGAATATTCCAGCTATGAAAGTATAAATAGAAATAATTAACAAATGTTGGTTTGTCTCTCATTGTTTTACAAATTTATAACTATGTAGTGAAGACTTTTTCACCCATGTAAACCAGTATTTTAAGAATTTTGGATAATATATCAATATTAAGTGTGTTCTTGTTCTACTATCTGCTTATAGAAGCATAATGGTATATCTCTGACTGGGGTAGTGATTGAATAATAATAGCTGCAGTTGCTCCTTGAAGATTTGCTATGTTTCTAATGGATGAAAATTTTAAGGGCCATGTTTGATCCCATTCCTAAAAAAATAACCATAACTCAGTCCTCAGTGGTATGCTATGCCTATCAAGAGGGAGCTGTGTTTATAAAGCCAGGGGAGGAATACCTGCAATAACAATACACAGGCAACTATGAAGTATATTTATACCATGCTCGGATTGTGCTAACATAGCAGTGTACAGAAAGAGATATCAACACTACAAGTGTCCTGCATACCATCTGCACCTCAATGGTGCCACTTACTATGCACAATAACAGCAAACTACAACAGATACAGCTCTACTATCAATAGTGTAAAATTACATACTACATAAAACAAATACACTGCACTGTATCTCAGGGACTAATACTATAAATTGTTATTTGCTAGTGCTTTCTGTATTATGAACTGTCTATATTTTACAGTTCTGACCTCTCTAGTTATATATTACAGTCAAGAACCATCTGACAAATCATTATTGTGTATGTTTCATTAGCAAGCAGCCAGAATTATAATCAAGCTTGAATCATACAGCTTGGATAAGGTTTCTGACTCTTCACTTCACCTCTCAATCCTCATCTGAAAAGGCAAATACTAAGTAACTTCAGTCAACACTGGTTTACAGCCAGATTTATGCAAACATATTACCTTCATTGATTTTAATTCAATATTATGTTGCTTTAAATTATATTTTTTCTTGCTTAAAAGGCTATAAATGACTAAAACATATAGCAAATAAAGCATCTATAATATTATAAGCCCTAAATACATTTATTTTGACATATACTTACAAGAATGTAATACCATGACTCAGTCATTTGCTTTACAGTAATCTGTCGCATAATATCTTTTATTGAAGTGTTTCTTTCTGCTTCCTGCACTGAACGCACTACTTCATTGTCAGCCACCTAATAACAATTCAAGATAATTCATAATCTTAGTGCAGTGGCTAAAGGAAAAATAAGAAACATAGCCACACCAAAGCATTATATCAATTATGTCCTATGGAACTAAAAAAAAATGGTAGGGAAGGAACAAAGTCTGCAAAGAAGGGGCATTGCATTCATTCACAGAAGCCAGGGAAGCAATGAAACCCAAGATTTTAGACCAGAAGAAAATTAATATATCTAGTCAGTAACATGTTGCAATTGTATCACATATTTGGCATGTATATGTTTCATAATGGAAATACCTTGAGATTCATGCCACAGTCTCAAGTCAAGGAAGTGATTTCTAAGTAGTATTATACACTACTGTATGAGAACAGCCAGAATTGATAATTTTGTTCCACTAAAATAATGTGTTCTGGAAACGGTTTCAGTTTTTAGATCATAACTTCCTTTAAGAATGCAAGAGTCACTTGAAAAATGGCAATAAGTTTTAAACTTAGGATAAATGTTAAAAAATGTTTATGAGATTAAGAATAGTGCTAGTTGAAAAACTCATGTTCATTTTATAAACAGATTGTTGATTCCAGGAGAGAACCTAAAAGAATACTACTTCCATTATATTCCCCAATCTAATCATTAACAACAGCCTGTAAATAAATAGTTCAAAAATGAAATGCATGTATTCACACATGTGCAAATACTAAAGCACCTGCACCTGTTGATACTGACACAACGAAATATCTGTTAATTTTATATCTGCAGTTTGCTTTTAGGCTCTCAAGCAGGCGGTCCTATTGATCTAATGGTAACCATTCTTGTCTCATAAACCCAAGATCGTGGGTTCAATCCCGGCCAGGGTTGATGGATTCTTTCAGGCATAAAAATCCTAAGTATAGCTTCCTTCGAAAGGGAAGTACAGCTGTGGGTCCCATGTCATACATTTATGGTATGAAAAATAACCTTAAGCCCGAAAAAAGAGGATTCTGAGCAAATTTGATGTTTCATGCCCTCAATTGAATGGGATGCTGGTGACCTGGGATGTTAAAGAGCATTCATAAATAAACTAAATCAATCAAAACAAAGCTCTAAAGCACTTAGGAGCATCGATGCAGCTGGTAAATGACATATTTAAGAAAGCAAAAATCCAAAGAGCAATAGAATATTTATTAACACATCATACAAAGTCAGAAATTAAGAAAAAGACAGCTGGTCCAACAAATGAAAGAAGCAATATTATGATCAATGTGTGATTGAGTCTAACTAACACTCTTTTGCCACACTTACAATGTACAATTATTACACACATGTAATAATACAAATGGGGCAAAAGAGTGTTAGTTCAACTTAATCACACAATGATCTTAATATATGATTAGCTTCACTGTGCAATGTTCCAGTTAACAATTTTAGCTATGCAATGGAAATTCATTAACAGAGATCATACTTACAGTCCGAGAGTAAGAATAAAGACAGCTGGTCCAACAAATGGACACCAATGAGTGAGTGAGATAAACAGGATGGTAAGGTTGAGATATGAAAAAAGAGATGACATCACAGTGAAATGTGGGATGACCAAAGATTGACATAATGCAAGACAAATACATGGAATTTGGAGCAACAGCTATAGAGAGAGTTGAAGAGAAAAGTGATCAAGGTGCATAATGGTGATGTCACAGAGTTTGATAAGGAGAATTAATATCAGAGAGAAGCATGGTAAAGGCTGACTAAAGAAGGAGAAAGGGAAGAAGAGGAGCAATTTAGAACAGAATCAAATACATCAAATCCATGAGGTACTCACTTTGTGGAAGCGCACTAGATGATCTAAGGTTCATATATGGGAGATAGTGTGAGCACAGAATGTGTGAATTAAAAAATGGAAAAGAGGTAAATAAAAGATTTTGACAGTAAAAAGAGGCTGCAATCCTTTAGATATAAATGAGTGAGTTTATTTCTTCCAATATTCAATTTACATGCACATATAATGATTTTTTACATATAAATAAATCAATTTCACAAATTTTTCACAAATAAGTAAACATAATTAAAATCAAAGTAAACAATTTACATTTCCATATTCTTAATACATGTAAACTTACTACTATTAAAACATTTAAATTTCTCACCTAATCACCCTCACTTTATGGAGTTGCATTCCTTACATATTACATTACAATTAACACCAGATTGAGTATGTAATGATATTATTCACTCCTGGATAGTGCATTTGTCAACATTGTTGTTCCCATTTGCCTTGCCCACCTTCCATGACCATTTTTGTGTCACCTTGCCTATATATTTTCCAAGTTTCTTAATATTTTCATCTGATTTTAGATTTAAAATTCTCCCGTCTCTTATTTCATTTAGTAAGTTTTCCCACATTCATAAAAGGAACTCTTCCCTCCAAAACTTGGTTTGCTTACATTCTAGAATAAAATGCCAAGTACTATCTGGTTCTTCACACATAGGACATATCCTCTTAATATATCCATCTCTAATCCCATTTACATATTACTCCTGCTCTAAATGATGCCAGTTCTCCTCTTCCTCCCTTATCACATGCTTCAATATCTCTTCCCCACAGATTTTTAGTGTGCTATATAATTTCAAAGATTATTTGACATTAAGACTAGTCTAAATTTCCTGTTTTTCAAAATTCACAATTTTGTTTTATCTCTTTCCAAAATCCTTTTTCCATTCTTTCCCCCTCATACCATATTGATCCCATGCCCACTTCTTGTAGAATATTTTAGATATCCAAGTTTCTCTCCCCTTAATTTTTCCTTGTGTCACCAAATTGGTGACACTCCTTTTCTAGTCTCCCTATTCTACGTCAACATTTCAGCACTTCATGACTTTGCTTTTATAGCCAAATATTCCTAGTTCCCATTAGAGCAATCTTGTTAGGTGAAGATCTAGGTAAACCTAGGGCAATTCTACAAAATATTCTATTTATCACATTTATTGCTTTCCATCCTCCATCTGGCTCCAAATTTCTTATTCCATATTCTTTAGATATAAAAGTGAGTTCCAACAGTATATGGTATAAGGGATAGGATTTTGAAACTGGGGTATTGGAGTCATGAAGGTTAGGTTATAGTAAGGATAACTTAAAGAAAATGCATCTTTCAGCAGTAGTGGGAACATTGATTGATGACGACGATGACTGTAAAGCGAAGAGATGAACTAACGTATATACACGAATAATCCCGCATATTTGATTAAAACAGCGAAAAGTTGAAGTGCTTGTATTATTCTCGTTATGGTTGGTACCACATCTCTAACACACCAAAATCCGGAAGTTAGCACTCTTCCGTCACAAACGAGAAGAGCATGCACAGGCCGCGTCATAGGTCATTTGCATAGTGTCAGCTGAAGTGAAAGCACGTGTTCAGGATAGCCAGTGTGAAACACCGTTACAGGTCGTTCACAAAGCTCCACATCATTTAAGAGGCAGAACAAATTGACAATCACACTGCTGAACGAAAATACGACTTGAATAAGAGCTGTATTTGTGACTGGCGAAAAAAATAAAGCTCGTCTTGAGCAGACGAACAGTAATGGCGGGCATTTTGCAGACAAAAAGCAAGAGAGTGAGTGTGAATGTGAGAGTGAGTGAGAGAGAGTGAGAGAGAGAGAGAGAGAGAGAGAGAGAGAGAGAGAGACTGAAAAGAGACAGTTTGGATCTGCCGTAATGAGTGAAATGTGTCAATTGAATGCTATGGCAATAGCAAGGAGTTATACATAGCCGGTACTGGTTTTAAGGCTAGTGGCAGATAGCTCGAGCGTGTTTTCCAATGCAATGGCTTCAAATTTCATAGGAAAACTAGTACTGCTCATTCTTCTTCCAATTACGAAGAGAAGAAAGTAAAGTTCCACAGATTTATCATCAGATTGCACCTAAGAAATCAATATTTGCTGTCGCAAATTGGTAATGAGGACCAAATGCCTGTGTACGTTGAAAATGCCACAAGGCTACACAATAAATAAGAAAGGTGAATCCAGCGTGGTAATTAGAACTGGGGGTAGTGAAAAACAAAGCTGCACTGTTATGCTGTGTGTAACTGCAGATGGAAGAAAGCTACCGCCATTTATCATCTTCAAACGAAAAACCATTTCTAAAGTACATATTAAAGGCGTCATTATACGAGCTCATCCTAGAAGGCGGATGGCCAATTACCTGTAGTAGATTGGATGACGCGAGTTTGGCAACGTCGCCCAGGAGCACTATTCAGCTTAAAGAACATGCTTTTTCTGGATTGCTACTGCGGCCATACTGCAGACAACGTACAGAAAATTTTAACTGAGGGAAGAACTGACTTGGCTGTATTTACTGAAGGACTTAAATCGATTCTCCAACCACTGGATGTCTGCGATAATGGACTGTTTAAAGTTGTATTTAAAGAACGTTATATGAGATGGATGGCGAGAAAGAGCACCAACTCCTCTGAGCGGTAAAATCAAATGCCTGGAAGTGATCCATATCTATCATTGGGTGAAAAGTGCATGGAACTCAAATTCTCTACCATTGGTGGAAAGAAGCTTCTAGAAGTGAGGAATTCCAAATTCTCTCGATGGAGCGGAGGGCGGTATACTGTCGGGGGATACAGATCGTGAAGATGACGACTTTCCTTACAGTGATGGGGAAAAAGGTTATGAATCAAAAGTAAGGCAGCGCATAGTTATAAAAGTAAAGATATTTTATTGTACTTATTTATATTAATAGAACCAAACTTTTTAAGATGCTGACATATTTCCATGCAATAACATATTAAATTATAATTTATTATAGTCTTTAATGTTTTTAATATAAATATTTAATACAGCTGTACAAACCACTCCCTCCCCAAATCTTCCTTCCTAAAAACCGGATGCGGGAATTATTCGCATATATATTGTAATCAGAAAACAAAGGGTGAAGAAAAAAGTAGGGGTAGGATGTTAGGAGGCTTAGGATTCTTCATGTATGAGTGGGCTGCTGAACTCAAGACTGAATGAAATTATGTGGATAGTATGAAACGAAATTAATTATGAAACACATTCTTTCTGGCTCCTAAGACCCCAGGTAATCACGGCTACCTTATTTAAATTCCAATAAAATCAGAATTACAGTATGTAGAATTAAATTTCTATGATACGTAATACTCTCATATTATAATGCCATAAGTAATGTGTATATTGCTCAAGTATCTTACACTTTTACATTTTCGACACACGTATTTTTTTCTTTTGTTGTTGACAGAAAAAGGACGACATGATCAGAGGCCGAGAATAAGGGATTTTTATGACTAACCGGGTCATAAAACCCTGAAAGACCCTTTTCTTAGAAGTAAGCATTAAACGGAAGGGGACCAGAAAACCTTTCATCCTATTAACATAGTAAGCCGCCACTTCTATTGTCTGTCGCCAGGAAGTCTTAAATGTTTCCCCGAACAGAAAAAAGTGCATTTTCTGCAACTAATAAATATAGGGAACATCTTCTGAGTCGAGGCCATGAAAGGGAAAACAATTTGTTTCCAAATGGGTCAACACATGCATCTTGAACCCGCCAGCTCGCCTGTCTTTACCAAGATAAGCGACACGAAATCATCCGCCAATCAGGATAAGTCTCGTAAAGCATGTATGTGTTACATATCCAATGAGAAACGCGTAAGGTAACAACAATACTCAAATTACTGAGATCTAAAACACTTCAAATAGCGTCGTATCTGAATCAAAACCGATGTTGATGAAAACGCCGGATCATTTGCGACTCGTTGCTCCTTTTAGATCAGTATACTTGCAGTGTTTCAGTGCCTCGCTTCATGTCAGTTATTAGTCGTCGGCCGAGTAGAGACGAGTGTTTCGTAAAGTTTGCGTAAGTTTTTCGCGAGTATTAGTCAGTTTCTGAAACAGTGGTACTAAGTTATTTACGATTGTTTACATCTGCTAAGAACTGTGTTAGGAGTCTTTCATAAGTATTCGGCAGCTTGCAGAATTAGTGCAGATATATGTTGAATTAACTACGTACGTTCTGTTTCATTGCGTCTAAGACTAAGTTGTGACATTACCGCGGACTGGTAATGTCAGCGTCATTCCTCGGCCGAAAACAGTGCCCTATTGCCAAAATCTGAACTAAATTCTCTGCCCCCACGACATTCAAGGCTCCTGTACAATAACTGATAATATTTAGCCCCCGAGTGTAAATGAATAAAAATTATCTAGTGAATTTTACGAACACTTTTTGAAGTAAACAAACCCCAATCCCTTTTCCTGGGAACTTCTTAAAGTTCCAAAATATACTGATATCACCTCTACAGTAGGAGGAAAGAAGAAAATCAACTAAACACATCCATAAATGAGCGGGAAGAGAAAGGAGTGAGAGAAAAGAAGTAGGGAGCAGGTCTTAAAGCGCTAAACGACTGAATTATTGCCAAATCAAAAGTCTACCAACTTCTGCATCACCTGTACTCCCCTAGATTGGTACCAAAAACGACCGAATTCTTCCTCCTCATTCCTCAACACTAACCAAATTAATTATCCCTCCATTTCCCACCATAATATTCCTACTTAAAGTAATACAGAGTATACCACTATGTTTAGGAATAGTGCATAATCTGCCAAGAAGGTCTTTGTTTCATAATACTGATCTCTTTCACCAAATGGAGATTAAAATGGCTGAAAAATGAGAAGAATGTCCAATGATTGAATTTATGATGGTAGAGGACTATAATGGGAGAACTGGATATTTACAAGCAAGAGACACAAAACTGGTGAAAGTGAATCAAGGGATAATAGGAATCTAGTTAATGAAAGAAAAAATAAGGATTGCGTGATAAATGAAGGATTGGAATTAATCAATTTCTGTGAAAATAATAATTTTATGATATTACATGATTGTTGGGAGAAGATACTCAGGGACTTTGGTGAATGCTAATGGACAAAGTCGTGTGTATTATGGAATATGTGATATGGATGTGTCTCCAAAGTTATTTTAAGGTGATGGCTTTTTCAGTAACAGTGCTCATTTTCCAACTATTGAGGTTAATAGTTGACGTGCATAAAGAAAGTAATATTATTGACAATCATTTAAGTAACTTAGCAAAGAAAATTTAAATATATATATATGAAAAAATGATACAGAAATGAATTCTGTAACAAAGTTAATTCTGCAATTGGAAAGTTATGCATTTAATGAATTAATAAAGATGGTCATTGAGCATAAGATACTATGAGCAATGGGTATTTTTGAGTTTATCTTAAAATGGGCACGAAGTAACATGAGTATGGAAACAAAAAAGGTTACTAGGAAGTGTAATAATTGGTGGGATAAAGAAAGTAAAGATTTAAAACATTTGTTAAAGTAGCCAGTGATTAAATGGAAGAAAGAATTGTCTGGAAAGGAGAATGGTTTTGGGTTTGCATGATCACTATAGAGAGTTGTTGGAACAAAATTGCTAAAGCAGGGAAGGTGGAAAGATCTGGAAATTGGTATGAAAATAAGATCTGGTAATACACAACAGATAAGGGATGTTACCAGGAAAGGTACAAAAAGAGTCTCTGAACAAAATTTATCGGCCGTTTCATGCCCTGTATTGAATGGAATGCTGATGACCTGAGCTGTTAAAGAGCGTCCATAAATAAATCAAATCAATCACAAAATCAATCCATACTTCCCTTTGTGTCTTTCTATGTTGAGTTGTGCTACTTTTGCCACCTGCAGGTCTTTTCCTGCTTGAGACAGCTGAACTCCTGCTCTCATAGTGTCGAATCCTATTCTGGGTCTTACTAACCTTTGAAACAACTGCTGAACATTCCTAACCCCTTTCCATGTATGCTAAACAGCCCATAAAAGCATAAACACCATTCAATGCCCCAATTTCTAGCCGCTTCTTAGAAATAAAAATTTCTTTGGGACAGTTTTTCCAAATGAGCGAGTGAACACTTTCATTTGAATTTTGTGTTCCTCCACAAGCACAGCATGTCAATAGTTCAGTGCAAGCTTGTCTCTGATAAATGGGGAAAATTCTCTTAATCATACTATCATGATACTGAACAGACATTTTGCAATGGCTCTGCACAGTCTCATTCAGAGCTATGTTCCTATTATAGAATCACCAAGATTCTGTCCCTGTGGGACACTTCTGATGTTCTAGCTTCTGGCCTGTTGATCTGTAAAGTGTAGCAAACATGACATTTTTCATGGTAGATGCTTCTAGATGGCCAATCTGTAGTAGCTGGTTAGTCTTTTTTAATTTATAACTTTAGCTTACCACAGACATAACCACCCAATCTAGTATCAGTAGTGTCATTCTTTAGTTTTGAGAAAAACTGTAGACATCCTCTACATGAATGATACATTCTTTCTTCACTATCTCCACATCAGCACCATATACTGCCACTTCATTTAGGTGCTGGTAAGTTCTTGTGTCTCCATCAGACAGTACAGCTGTGTGTCTCATTCCATACTTCTGTAATGAGGGTGTGTGGCAGGCTGAAAAGGACTGCGGAGCTCTTTAAATGGCTGTAGAGCCCTAAGGGAGATAGTGCTTTCTAACTTTTCTTCAAGAACATCTGCCCAAACTTCTGGAGAATATTACTTTATAACCAGGCTCTAAATGGTGTTTCAGCATCACAGAACATCCATCCACATTACCCATGTAGTGCATCATTTACTAGACAATTACTTTCCTAATCAATGGATGGGTAATACAGGTCCCATCACCTGGTCCCAACTCAATCCTCTGGACTTTTTCTTTGGTGGGGGGGGGGGCCTTGAAATGTAAACTGTAGAGAAGCTCAGGTGGTGACCACAAAATCAGAAAAAACCATGCATTGCTAAGGTGGGTTAGAGAAAATGTCTTTCAAATGGTGCCAAGCATGCATAACTGCTAATGGTGCACATTTTGAACATCTGTCATGATAATGTTCAGCTTCATAATGAAAGATTTGTTTCAATAACTATTTTAACCTGCATGTAAACAACCCTACCGAAGTTCCCATATAACCTTTTTAAAATTTCTTTTCTTTCTTTTATCATTAAACTACTAGTGATTTTTAAAAAACAACAAAAAGATATACCTTTAGTAACAAAATATTATTTTATTCATAATTTCTCTCAAACTAGTTTTGGTTACTGTATCATAGAAACTAACGAATTATATCAATGCATAAATTATTAATTCAAGCTTTATAAGGATGAAATAATTAAAATGACATTTCTAATTACAATAAATTTCAATTTACACAATGTGCTCTAAGTTCCAATACAATTTTAACTTTTATGCAAAGAAAACAAGAGAAGTATTTGTTTATATCTAAAGTGAGTGCCTGCCTTGTTTGCCATCTGCAACATACAGTTTGCTGGTATAATTGCCTTTGCAATAGGAGCAAGAAAAAGCTGTATAGGCAATTAATAATACTTATTAAAGACATTTTAATTCTCTCACAAAGATATATTAGCAGTCTGTTTAATCACTTGTCTTCTGTCTTAGAAGTAAATACATTGTTCAAAATACAACAAAAATTGTGTGCATATTTAAGTGAATTAGTATTTCACCCCATGAATGTGATGCCTCATCAATGAATATTAGGCATTAAACACTATTTAAAAAATAAAAGATAAAGCAATGGGCATTGCTTCTGTTCATGGGTATGATTGATATATCAGGAATAAACACCCATATAATATTGAAAACAAAATATTCTATACATGAATGAAGAGCAACTTTTTTGTTACATCCGAGACAATAATTAATCTGGTCATACGTGATGGAGAATGAAGACACCTATTGGACTACCTCTAAATACAATTACAGTTATGATAGAACTGCTTGGAGAAGGTGCAAGAACTGTGGCAGCACAACCAAGTCAAGCAAGCCCCCTAACATGACCTTTGGATGATACAAGCTTTGTGGGATGGGAGGGGGGAAAGGGGGGGGAAACTGCACAGCAAAATAAGATGTCAATTATTGTACTTATGAAGCTGTTGACAATGGAGTGGTAATATATCCTAAACTTAGGTATTAATTTTTTACACTAAACTCCACTTACATAAAAATAAGACGCATTTCGGCTGAATCTTCCCCATCTTCAGTTCCTCACTGAACTGCCATTACTCAAAACGATGGTTAGACACCTGGATGTTCCTGGTGGTGGCATCTGTTGGCTGAGGTAGGAAATTGCTGAGTTCATCTATAGGAAGGAACTTGAAGTTCATTAGGTTTTATATGTTTTTTAATGTGAAAATTTTTTCCCAAATGAATAACTCCATTGGGTTGTGAAGATGTTTCAGCAGTTTTATTTCATAATTTTTGGTTCAAAAGTGAGCTACTACTGCTGATTTATCCACCTGCTTAAACCAAATATTCCTGAAGGGTTCTTTCCTCCGAATTTGTAAATTTCTCTTTGTTTTGCCTATGTAGCTCTGCTCACAGCCTGAGCATTTTATTTCATAAATTCCTGATTTCTATTCTGTTGGATGGAGTCTTTTACTGTGCAACCTAATAAATTCTTAATATTATATCTGTTCTTTGGGGCAAACATTATCCCATATTCTTTGAAAATTTTCTTGAACTTGTTCTGATAAATTGGATGGTAGGTGAAACTTTTGAATTTGTATCCTTTTTTGTGTTTTTCAGTGTGGAAACTTCCCTTATCACTTTTTGTCTTTTACATTTATTGATAATTTTTATCACTGTGTCTTTGTTGAAACCATTGGTTTTAGCTGTCTTTATTATTTGTTGGTATTCTATTTTGTACTCTGCTTCTGTGAGTGGAATATTCATCAATTTGTGTCAAACTGTTAAACACTGCATATTTATGTGGAATGGGGTTATAACTCTTATTTTTTATGTAATTTTCTGTGAGTGTTTCTTTTCTGTAAATTGTTAAATCTAGAAATGGTAGCCACCCATTATAAGAAATGGAGATTGTTTGAATTTTGGAATTCAAATAATACTTAATAAATACTTCCAACAGATGCCACCACAGGAACATCCGGGTGTCTAGCCATCATTTTGAGTAACAGTGGTTCAGTAAGAAACTGAAAATGAGGGAGATTCTGCCGAAATGCATCTTATTTTTATGTAAGTACATGGAGTTTAGTGTAAAAAATGAATACCTAAGTTTAGAAGATGTCAATTGTCTTTATGTAAGAGCATTCAGACACTAAAAAGTGAGAATAACAGTGAAAATCCTTTATTATTCAATTTAATTATGTATAAATTTAGTTACAAGGTGCAAATGTATATACCATAATTGTAACAGTGGGGTACACTTTTACCCCATTTGGTATTCTATGTATACGGGCAGATTTTGATATGCAAAAGGTTAAATCACAGATAAAACTGTTAAGTCAGAATATTAAGCGTGTTTGTATCACTGTGTTACCTCATATTTTATTTATTTAAGTAAATATAAAACAATCATAAGAAATGTTTAATATTTGTCACCTAGTTATGCACGCCCTTTCCATTGCAAGACAGGTTGATTTGGTACTTACATTGTTATTTCAGGAAGGGCAACTGGAAACAATATCCTTCCAATTTAATGGAGGAGAAAACTGTACCCCTCATTTGTACTAGAGAAAAAATTTGTGTTGGACTGTACAAACAATTGAACTAAAAAATGTAACTACGCTGATATATCTTACCTCTGTATTAACAGCACTCAGTATTCTCAGGTACATATCAACAGCTTTGAAATTTGTCAATGTTTCAATGAGGTTCACAAGGAAGTTTGGCCAATATGTTGGATAATCTTGCACAAATACTAAGGCATAGATCTGAGCTGCCTTGTTTAGTATAAAAGCTGGGCTATGAGGACAAATGTTTGAACCCTAAAACATAACAAAAACACTTAACATAAATGCTAGGACAATATTTTGATGTAATATACTACATTTATAAGTTTTCTAAGCTTTTTCATCATTATTCATAACATCATTAAAAGTTAGTAAAAATGAAGTATAATCTATAAAAAATTAAACACAGTAACACACTACTTCATAAACTAGACTTTTTTTCTGAGCATATTTCAAGAGTCCTTGCTCTCATCGGCAGATGGACACTCATTACCGTGTTTAAAGAAAAAGTGGAAACTTATGGTCGTTGTAATATCAGCCTACTCAAGTTGTCCAATGGCAGAATTTCAAATTTACCAACCTGATTGTTTTTAAATAAAATTGGAAGTAAAAAGTATGGGAAAAGAATCATCATTTTTAAAAACAAGGATCAGGTTGTGAATTTTGAAATTTCATGATTAGACATATTGAACAGCTCATATTACAACCACCAGATATTCTCCCTTCACCAACACCAATAATCAGCCTCCTGCTGAAGATGAAAGCAACTCTCTAAAACTATGTTTTGCAGTGAACTCTAGCTAATGAAGTACTATGTTACTGTAATTTTAATTTGTATATTTTTTTTATATTTTCTATGCTGTATACCAATGTCTTCAGTACATTAAATAAAATAAATCAATGAAGATGCATATGATTAGATAGCCTACTACCACCCAAATACCTTGGTGTCATATTTTGATATCCCAAGTAAAGATAATCAATCTCTATGGTAGTTTGACAATGAAGCCAAATCAAGAATTGTTGAGTAAGAAGCAGATGTCTTTAGATAGAGGTCATAATGTTTTATTACCTATGAGGCAGTATATATGAGCTGCCACCCCCATATATAATTAGATTGATTGTAACAAATTATTTTATGTACCTTTGTTATAGCCATGTATAATGTCATTTTCCCGCACAAGTATTGAATATTGTGTCTAAAATGTTATTTTCTTGCCAAGGTGCAGAAAGCTACCCACAACCATAAAATCTAACCTGGGAATTTCTGTAGCCTTTTGTAGCAATATTTGTAAAGAATCCTGGAGCCAGATGTTTACTGATATTCTGTTAGAAAATTTCTTAAGCTGGGTAGGTACCATAAAAACATTTGGTGGCTATAGGAATGAAGACATTCTCTTCAAGGGAAGAAGCCATCCGCTACATGGAAAAGTCACGCAGACCATATTTACTTAGTCTTGCAATTTTAGGCCCGCAGTCAGATTTTGGCAAGAATATTCAGAGGGGCAAGGTAAGTGAAAGGGCTTTCTCAGTTCCGATCAAGTAGTGGAAAGCGATAGTAGTATTGCGAGAAATAAGTGGACGATCTTTATTAGTTAAGTGCAATAGTTTATATGTTAATAGTGTATGAACAATAAATTTTGTTCCATCTTCCATAACGAAAAAACATTATTAATCTCCATATACTACTTCCCCTATGGTCACAGGACCATAAAATTATCCAGCATCAGAGTCTCAACAGCCATGGCAAAACTGTAAGTCAGCCGAAACCATCGTTGGAGAGGAAGGAATTATTTACCCCTGAGATTGCATCCAAAACCTATCAAATTAATTTCCTTTTTCCAAATTCTTCCCTCCTCTCTAAATATAATTTCATTAACCCCTCTTTACTCATATTTAATACAGCTGCACCTAATCATTAACATATACTGATTAATCAATTCTTCGGGAGAATGAATCTGTAATAATGGATGCAGTATATTGGTTATTGAAAGTTAATGGCAACAGTGCAATGAATCAGGTCAATGTCTAAAGAAGGAATAAAGTGATGGATATTAATGGTTTATCTGAAGATTTTTTCCAGGGTTGGTGTGAAAATTGGGACAGATTAAAGTGTTTTATAGATCTGTTAAATCTAAGTAGGGAACACCTAAAAGTTGGCAAATGGCCATTATTCATCCAATTTGTAGAAGTGTTATCTAAAATGTTAGCTGAACCTATATATAGTCTGGAATTCCAGTAGGAGACTATTGATGAGCCAAAGATAGAGGTTAGCATACTATAATAGGTGTTATAATTTTATTTTGTTTCATTTTAAGAATAGAAATAATAATGATCAGTGTATTTATTACATAAATTTATTGCAATAATTCACTGCCTTTATGGGGGGGAGTTTTACCTAAGAATGGCCTTGCCAAAATTCATTATTTAAGAAATGAGCAGTTAGAATTTCTGCCTGGTAAAACTGTGCGAGCAAGCTGCACTTTATGGATTTAGGGGTGGTATATGCTTTTAAATCACTCCTGGTGCAGTTAATTTTCTGTCTGATGGATTCTGGAAAGATTCTGCATTCTTCAATGTCTTAGTCTTGGTTGTGCTTCATTTCATTGCAAAATCTTGGAGGATGTGAAACAAACCACGATTGAAAAGAGTTTCCTGAAAGCATGATTTTTCAAGAATCGTAGGAGCTGTCAGCTGCCACCAGAGGAAGAAAAAGAAAGCCTGCTTACTGCTGCATGGGAAACATCGCACCTGAACTGCATCAACGAAGACTTTGTAGGTGAACAATACTGTGGTCTTGCAGAGGACAGAGGTGCGCAGGAGTTCACTACACAACAAACAGAAACTGATTCTCCCAACAGACACAATGAAAAAGAAGAAGAATAAGAATGTAGTGAAGCGATGGCTACCCATTACTAAACAAGTGCAGCAGTGGAAGTCTTATGCAAATATCTCTCATCTGCAAGGTGGTGGAAATAATTTGAAAAACTTAATGAACTAGAAAAGCAAATAAAGAACACAAGAAATAAAAGATATAAGCAGAAATCAATTTTGGACTACATTTTAGTAGGAAGCAGTGGTTGTGTTGGTTTCCATCCAGAATAAATGTGTGTTAATGTTGTAAATGCAACTGCAGTTCAAAAAATTAAAATGTTTTATCCAGAGAATGAAAATTTATAGCATCTTGTTTCATTCCACACTATTAATAAGAATCGACTGGCAGCGACCGAGGAAAGAAAACTAAAGGTACAGAGTTTAAGAAAAATTAAATTATTGTAAACTATTAGAAATTTGGTTGTATATTCTTTTGTATTGTATATTCAGAATTGTTAAGTAGAATTTATGCTCTTCAGAAATAAAATAGTCATGATGGCGGATAGCAACAGGAAAGAGAACACTCAGGAAATAAGTGCAGAGGACCAGCAGCCCAAGATAGAAGTTTGGAATCAGTAGAGTGATATAGTTATGCAGAGCACTCACGTTGTAGAAGGCAGGATAGGAACGTAAGGGACCACCTTAACATAATCAAGGTAATCTAAAAGGATCAGATTATGACAGGTTAACAACCATTATGGCACGATTAATGCAACAGCAGAAATTAGAGTTAGCTAGTACTCACTAAGAGTAAGAAAATAAATTGTTGAATAATCAAAATGAATTAAGAAAGAAGTTATCTAAAACTCATCAAGAGCTAAAAAAATAAATTGATGAGTAATCAAAATGACAATTCATGAATACTGGCAAGTGACTCTTCTTCGATACCAAAATTAATTTTCTATGCATTACAAATTTGGCTACAATATGTCATTAAAGTTACATTTGCTCTGTTTTCACCTGATTTTCTTTGCCAACAACTGTGAGCGATAAGTGATGAATATGGGGAACATTTAAGTCAGGAAATTGCAAAGACAAAGATGACACATCAGGGTAGTGCTCCACTTTCATGATCTGATCCTTACTGGACAACTACTAGATGATTCTAAACAACTATACATAATTATGATGGGCAATGCTGGATGCAGACAGGTACTAGATCTATATATTACTCTATTATGCAAGGCAGTCCACTGAAGTACAAATCAACGTATCTGCATTGTTATGTGCATACACATGACAAGTTCCTGCATGCCCTTGCATTGTTATGTGACATCTGTAACCCATTTTGATGAAGTGAGAAGGCCCTTATTAAAATTAAATTTTTGTACATTAATAAAGCTAAATAAGCTGATTGGCAGTTTACCCATATTTTCCTAATATATGAGAAGAGAAAGAGTTTTATGTGAAAATTATAAGGGAATTACTATAAGAAATACATTTAATAAGATCTATGGTACAATTATGTGAATGCTCATAGGTATGGATAATGTTTAACAAAAAGCAGAAAAACAAAGTGATTTTACATCAGGAATATCAAGAACTGATCACTTATTCTTAATAGAAGTGCATATGAACTTCCTTGATATAAGAATATCATATAAAAATGTTTCAATAAATAAATTATGGGGATATGTGGAAAAGATCAAGGTGAGAGAATCGTTAATGAATGCTATAAAGGACTTTAAACAGAATAATTGAAACTAGAATATAATTTGAGGTCAGCATTCTCAATAAAGAAGATTTCAATCAGGGTTGAGAAAGTCATAGAATTATGGATTTGCTAATTTTAAAAACAATAACAGATAAATACAGAGGGTGCCAAAAATGTATACATACTTCAAGCAAAGAAAAAATTTTGTTAACAGAATAAAACTGAATTCACACAAACAGAAAATGATGAGCACTAATCATCTTAGTCTTTTACAGTTACAACAGTTGCTGAAAATGCCCACCATCAGTGTGGATACACTTTTGAGTACATTGAACTACTGATTGAGTAACGTTTGTGAAAGTGTCCTCAGTGATTGCAGCACATGCCGTTTCAATTGCTGCCAATATAGCTGGTTTTCTATGGTATACAACATCCTTAAAAGTTCTCCATAGGTAGAAGTCCAACAGAGTTAGATCCACAGAATACAGTGGAAACTCAATTGGATCCCTTCGTCCTATCCAGTGCCCTTGGAAGATTGTCATCAAGGTACGAACATACAAATCGGTGGTAATGTGGTGGTGCACCATCCTGTTGGAAGTAAAATTCCTCATTTCCATTAAACAACAGTAACAACATTTGGTCCAACTTTGAAATATATTAAATGGGTATTTACTGTGAAAGTGTGTGTACATTTTTTGTCATCCTTAGTATTTAGAAAAGGCATATGAAAAAATCATAGGGAAGTACTTTGGTATAAGATGTCAAAGATAGATTTAAATAAAGAGATATTAATTTTTTTGAAAGCATAATATCAAGTCAATGCATTTGACATTAAATGTGGAAGTAAAATAACTTCAGAGGCAAACAGTAATGTGAATTTGGGCAAGGATGTAAACTAAGCCCCATTCTATTCAATTTGTTTACAGATACCAATGATTGATTTAAATAAAGTTAATAAGCATATGCCTCTAATAAATATAGTGGGATTTTCAGGATTACTTCATGCAGATGGTTTAATGATTTGCTCTTTTTCATGCAGATGATTTAATGATTTGCTCTTCTTCAGTTATGGTTTACAAAATACTAATAATGAAATTGTAAAATTTGAGATGAATGAGGTTTAAAGGTCAATATTAATAAAACCAAAATAAAAGTTTTCAAGAAGAGTAATAAATTAAAAAGAGAGGAAAAATGAATGGCACATAATATTCACACAGATAAGGACTTCGTATATGTAAGAGTTAAAATAAGTAGTCAAGGACATTGGGAAAACCAGAAGCAATTGGGCTTTATAAAGGGTAAGTAGTTTTAAACTGATATTGGAATGTCTACATATAGCACTAATGATGAATGTTAATTGGATGGAGAGTTTATGGAGAGTTAGTCGAGTTCAGATGGAGTTATGGAATAAAAATATGGGTATAGATAATGGTTGGGAGAAAATGAACTGAATACTTATGTTTTATGTAATACACTTTTAAATTGAATTTGTCGTCTTAACACTCTTCATGCTTCACTAACCTTAAAAATATACGGAACCGGTTTCAAAGATATGTTATCTCCATCTTCGGCCGTGGACGACACTTTTAAATGTTCCACAGAATTCCGCAATTATGGAGGCATTACTTGAAATGGAAATGATTAGTGTGAGAGGTTTGGTGATAGAGCAAGCTATTAAAATATTGGATTAGAGTATACCAGCTTAACAAAGAACATATTTTAAAGCAATGTATAAAATATCAGGAAAACAATTGGTATATTAACAGATGAATTAATAGGATAAAGAATGAATTGAAAAACAACAGGATAGAAAGGAAATGTTTAAGGAAGCAATTTTGGAAGCAAATCAGATAAGGTGTGAAGATGTGAATATTAAGGGTGCAATAAATAAGAAAAGTTACTGGTTTTCTATAAGGAAATGTAGATAAATTTTGGAAGGGAAGGGTATATTAAGAGTGCAACAAAGAGGAAAGATAGGGGATTGCTTGACTCAAATTAGGATGTTGGAATTTGGGAGGATTCAGAAATAAACTGTAAACAGATTTATGCCTCATCTGTACAGGAATGAAGAGGCAATCCAAATATGTTTGAATGTCCAGGAACTAATGAATGGAGAAATAAGCTAAGTAAAGCAAAATGGCTTAGAATAAGAAAAGTATACTAGCATATAGGGACATTTTTGAGCATGATGACCAGATTAAAAAATTAAGTGAATTTTTATTTTAAGTTAAAATAAAAATGGGTTTGGACAGTAAAAAAAGGAAGGGTTGAGACCAATGAATGGTAATATTATAATTATAAAAATGTGTGTGTTATATTAATGATGAGTTCTTTTGTATCTGCCCTTTTGCTTTTCTTTTATTTGACTTTTGGGATGTGTTATGGCAATAATAACTAGGGTAACAACCTATAGAAATTCATAATTTTGTAATCTACTTAGTACTCACTAAAGCAACATTTACAATAACAAAATTTTTGGGACAGGGATGTTGTAAATAACTACCCTCTTGAAGATATAAATACAAGTATATAAAAGTGGAAAATAAATTGTATCGGGCAAACCATTTACGATACTACACTTTTCACAGTATAATTTGCTTATGACCAAATTTTAATGAAACATACAGAATATAATGTGAAACGTCAAGAGAGTTTAATATATTAACATGATTTTAGAAGTTTTACATTTAATTCAACAAGATACAGAACGGGATCTAGAATTTATGATAAGAATGGTCAAAACAGAACATGAAAATTAGCAATTAACTATAAATTTAGATAAGACAAAGTATTGTATTTAAAAAGTAAAAATAATATGCTATTATGGAAACAGATAAATAATAAAGAAGTGAGAAAGGATTAAGTATTTAAGAAGAAAAATGGGAAATCATGGATTATATGGAACTGAAATTATATAGCTAAAGAAAGGATGGAGGTATGGCTGCTATTCTTAACCCAACAATTATGGGGAAACATTATTGGAAAGAGAGCAAATGTCAGAATTTATAAAATGATAATACATATTGTAGCTCTGTATGGATGTAAAATATGGCAACTCTTAGAACAGCAGTACAAAGAAAGATAAGCAGATAAGAACTATTAAAATGGCAATGAGAACATGCTCATAATAGAAAGTAAAAAATGAACAAATTAGATAAATTATAGATACGAAGCAGTTCTTCCTCCTCTTTTTTTTCTTCAATTGCAAGGATTAGGCCTAAAGCCTGTCCCAGGTCCTCTACAAATGTGTGAAACAGACTAGACATGGACACAGCGACAGGCCTCTATGAATGGTCTCAATCTATTAGACTATACAGGATAGTGCAAAGAATATGAACAAACACATTAAAATCCACCCATACCTTAGCAGAATTCCAAGTCACAGTCCTCAGATCATAAAATATGAGGGACATTTATATATAAACAAAATTTTTTAAAAATAAATTTATTCTAATGAAATATAATTTACTAAACAAATTATATTACTTTTTTACATTGTTTCCTTTAATAGAAATGCTTTTTCTCCACTGGATGGGTAGTTTCTTTATTTCCTTATCAATGGGTACATCAACAGCCAATTGTGCACAAAATGCTTAACCTATACATCATCGCTGAATCTTTTCCCTCCAATGCATTCTTCAGTAGTTCAAACATGTGGAAATCACAAGGGGATAAATCGGGACTAACGATATTCTAGGGTGTCCAGTGAACTTTCCTTAATTGATTTCAGCTTATGGCTGCTGTATGTGGCTTTGTATTGTCATTTTATTTATGGATGCTCTTTAACATCTTCGATCATCACAGTCCCACTCATTTCAGGGCGTGAAACAGCTGGTAAATTTTGCTGAGAGGCCTCTCTCAGGCTTCAGGTTCTTTTTTGTGCCATAAATTTACTTTCCTTTGGACGGAAAGCCATACTTAGAACTTTTACGCCCAAAAAAATAAATCCTAGCCAGGATTGAACCCACGATCTTGGGTTCACAAGGCAAGTATGGTTACCACTAGGCCACCAGGACTTGCATTGTCATGCAGAAGCAGCAACCATTGATAAATGGTTTGCTGGCATCTTTTACTGCAATAGGTGGTTCTCATGTCATTCAAAAGTTTGAAGTAATATGCCACATTCACAGTCCTTTGATTGGAAAGGAAATCAATGAACAATATATCTTTGGAGCCTGTTTTGGGACTTCAAAGAATTTTCTGACTGACAGGTAAGTTTTGGCTTTAACCAGAGCTCCCTCCCCACTGCTCCTCCATTTCAAATTTGTTCTCCTGTTTTCCGGAGTGTAGTGGTGTACCCATGTCTCATCACAGGTCACAATTTGGGTCAAAATGTCTCACCTTCTTCCTCATGTTAATACAGAAGCCTCTGACTGCCTTTTATAGTGAGATCCACCTCATCAACACTTTTCAAAATCCTAGTTCTTCAGAAAGAATAGTGTGTGCACTTCCACAACTTCTCAGAAGTAATTTCAAGCACACTTAGGTGTCAATCACAATCCACAAGGTTAAAGAACAACATGGTCTGAAAAAATACTCGGGTTTATGAAAGCATTGCTTCTGTATCTGTGCATGAAGTCCGGACAAAATCTCAGCCAGTTTGACTTCTTTGGTTAGAAAATGGATGATTCACTGCGCAACAGATGGTACAACCTCTTGCTCAGGCATAGCGCTACTGACAATGGAATGACCAATGCAACATTATCTGCTGGATTGCTCCCCATCACACGTCCCCACCTAACTATTAGTATGAAGCTGTCCCTCTTGCCACTTGAGGCAGGTTTTTCCTCAGCTACTAGGACTCTAATTAATCCCAAGTGTTTTAATTAATCATCAATGTCACCAAAATGTATAGATAAATCTCAGATTTGCTGGAGAAACATTTATTTCATATAAGCAATGTATGTCTTGCTGAAACAGAGCAAAATGTTGTTTTTTATGACTTCTGTCATTTTTCTTAGCTAGAAATCCATGAAACATTGTTCTGCAGGAAAGGACATAATCATAAAGGCAGAGCTGGAGATTTTATGATGACTGGGCCATCATAAAATCTGCCAGATTGTTCCCTCAAAGCCATACCCAAGGGAACTGCAAGGCATATCTGCCCCTGTTAACATTAGGTAACATTTCAGCTATTGTGCAAATCGTCCGGAGGAACCTTGAAATGATTATGTAAGCAAAAATGCGCAACTTTGACCAAGAAGATATGGTATATAGTTAAGTCGAAAGGACACTAGGGGGAGATCCAAGCAAATAGGTCAGGACAAAGACTCATCTGGGAATTTGCACTCTCTCACTTAGTATAAATGGCGTCATCAAGCCAAAAGCGTCGCGAAATTAGCTGATGAGAAGTGTATCGCGACTCATGTACTGGTTATCTAGCCAATGGAGCACGCGGGAAATCAGTAATAACATCACAATAATTGAGATCTAAGACACTGGACACATTGACCGACCAACTGGGACATTAATAAACCCACAAAATTCCAAACAAGGGGCAGCATTTTAGTTCCTGTTACTCTGGTTATTTCTTGCTTTGCCGTGCTGTACTTAGTAGTGAACATTTTGGTGGACAGTGGCAGCATACTAGTGAATAAACATTTTGGACTGACTGATAGACAATTGTGACCTCTGCTGAGATCTGCATTCTTTCAACATATCTGTCATACATCTATGTCAATGAGTGAAGTGTTAAAAGTCTGTACTAGGAAGGAATATGACAAAGTGAATTTCGAGTGCTCACACTTGATTGAAACAGTGTCAGGAGAGTATTAGGTGCATACGGCAGATGCATTTTGATCTCAATGTATCATCTCAAACTTGCAAGGTTCCAGTCGATGATTAATAAACATATACAAATATGTTTCTGAGTGAACTAACGATAATAAAAACTATCTGGTGGACTTCTAGAACTGTACCTTGAAAAGGATGATCCCTTTCCATTTCCTTCTCCCTGGAAAGGTTTTCACATTACTAAAATACACTACTGTATTTTCATTTGCCGGCACTGTGACAAGAATCTACCCAGCACAACAGCATAGAAGTGGGAAGAGACATGAGAAAAGAAAAAGTAGCTGGAAGCATCCACCGCCACGGGTGGCCGAGGTCGTTAAGGCACGGATTCGTGAGCGGGAGGTCTGCGGTTCGAATCCCGCCAGGACCGTCCTCCCTGACTGGGGTTTTTTCCAGGTTTTCCTCAGTCTTCATAACTGGCAAATGCCGGGGAGGTACCTAAACTTAGGCCTGGAACGCTTCCTTCCTTAAAAAAAAAAAAAAAAATATCCTTTCCCAATTTATCATTTCATTTCATGTATCATCAGTGTCCACCGCCTGTGGTGCCTCAGTAGTAAAAACGGGCGTTAAACACTACTCAAAAAAAAAAAAAAAAAAGGAAGCATCCATCTGAACAGGAAGCCACACTTACTTCTGCTTCCTCTGTATACCCAGTTTCAGAGCCAAGGACTGATAAGGTTCTTCTTTCTCCCTCTCAACTATCAACCTTCTCCAATCAACAATCATTCCAATATCCAAAATAACTTAAAACTAAATCAATCTCCATCAATAAATCAAACAATCTTCATCCATAATTTCTGCTTCATATGGTCTCCTCAATGTGGTGCTAATTTAATTAATTAAGAGGTTACACTTATTAATAATTTCCCTTCACATGCTTTCCTAGCCCAGAGAACAAGCATCCGGATTAAATTTGAATGACCCTATTACTTGCAACAATAACCATGACCATCATACCTGCTGAATTGGGAGATAATCAAGAAAGCCACAGGACTGCCTCCTGGAGGATGACAGGATAAAATAGACTAGAAGGGGTTATTAGACAATGGAAAACCAAATGAATGGTCATAAAATGGCAAAAGAGCTTTTGACTGAGCCATTAGGTCATGCTTCAATGGCTCTTCTCATATAAACTCTATACATATTTCTCACAATCTGTAGTGTTTTTATGTTCATCACACTGTAACCTATAAGAATGGCTAGCTAATTTAAACTGCTGGACATGACTTTTGTAAAAAATTTTTTTGACTAGTTTAAGATGTTCTTTTTAAAACAGGCATTTCAAGCATTTCCTCTGTATTTATTCAGTGAAGAAAGTAATTTGTTCTGAGATATGCAATCAGTTCACCTACAAAGATGGGAATTAATATCTCACAAATTTTCTATTCTATAGTAGAATATCATGTCATAAAGGATATTCATATCTGAATTTGACAGAAAGTAGTGCATGCAGCTAACCTTCAACATGCCCATTTGTGTGCATGCATTCATTCACACATATAGAGCATTTATTGTAGAAAACTATACTTAAAAAACAGGTTTTAAAACTATTTTGAAAAATACTCACATAATTATACTAACAAATATAAATAAATATTTTGGAAATGCACTCTAACCTGTAAATGGATCCAACCAATTAAAAACTGGTGCATGCGCACTTTTTCAGCTGTATCTCTTTGGCCATAGTGCTGCCTCACAAAGCATTCAAGGATTTGGAGACAGAAAAATTTTAGTCGATCATCCTTGTTTTCTGTGGAGGTAAGAACATCCATTGCAAACCTCCATCCTTGTTCAGTACTTTTTAATTGATCCAGATATTGCAAGGCCTGCAAATATAATATGCATTTTGTATATTAGCCATTCATATTGTTAAATACACAAAGCATTACTGTTGAATAAATCACTCAAATGGTATGTAGTACAGTACAGTAACCATATTTCCCCATGTACTTAATTTTGTTTAGCTTTAGCTTCTTTTATAAATAATTTTCATGTAAGAGCTAAATATGATCTGTAAAAACAATGACACTCATGTATTGTACCTATAGTTACTATTATCCATTTCACTTTTCTTAGTTTTAACTTATCATGTAAATTGTAATTTGTATGTATTTGTATAAGACAAGTTCAGATGAAACGAAGACCCTAAAGCTTTAACTCTGCCAGTATAATTAAAATAAATACAACAGTAATGCATGCTTGTATTTTAAGTCCTCTGCTTGCTGCTATGATAGTGATATAGTGGACGGGGAAAAGAGCTGATGATCAAACAAGTAAAATGCAATCTCTTTGCACTGAGATTATACTTTTTAAGGAATAAGAAAACTTTGGATAAAAACTCTTCAAATTATATGTCCCAATTGCAGCCCAAATTGAATTCATTGATTAGGAGACACAAACCTAGGCAACTGCAATAAATATTAAATATACAGGGAGCTCGAGTAATGTTTGATCCGAGAAAGTGGATGGGAGAAGCCAGTAGAGCGCGAAGTAAACAGCAGCATTCTAAATGAGTAATATATCTTCAGCGCAATGCGAGCCCAGATGTTTCCGATCATGCTTGGCACAGATTGTGATGGCAATTGAATATATGTTTGTGCAGGCTGTGTTACTGGTCATTGTTTTATTTACTTTTATCGAATTAAGTTTAAAGTGCACGTTTGCATTAAATTATTAGTTATCTAAATTATTGAAATCTGGCAGAAAATGCACCCTACAACAAAGAATATTTATGTACGATACATTAAAACAGATTCATGCTGACAAGTGTGTAGGCAATTTGGAAATAAGATTCCTTGGTATTCGATCTCCAAATAGAGGTATAGTTAGAAACCTTGTCAATGGATTTAAAGAAATGGGATCGTCTAAAATGCATATGCCTAAATGTAGGGTTCTAACAGAAGAAAATCTGGGTGATACTGTGGCATCACTGGAATGTTCTAATAAATTTTTACATCGTGTAGCACAAGAAGTAAGCATTCCAAAAACTTCAGTCCATATGACTAATAAACTATTAAAATTGAAACTTTACAGGTTTACCATAGTCCAGCCGCATGACAACCAATGTTCAGTGAATTTCTGTAAAATAGTTTTATAGGACATTCATAACGGGTATTGCTGATCCATATTTAATAATTTTCTCTAATGATGGTTTCATTTACGTGGTTACGCATGTTCACAACAATAAATTTTGAAGTACAGAAAATACACAAATTATTCACAAAATTCCTCTGCATGGTTGAAAGATGGCTTGTGGTGTGATGTAACAGCAAATCGAATTAAGATGACCTATATTTTTTTTTAAAATACTGTAAATTCGGAGTAGAATCATAGGCAAATATACACTTTTGAGCAATTAATTGATAATGAGAGACAATATACATATTTTCAATAAGATTCTGTCACAGCTCAAATGCCCGTGGTTCTTTGGAGGCTATAAGCGAGATTTTAGAAGACAGGTTTATTTCCAAAGAGCTCCTCATGTTCCCCAGGTCTTAATAAGTGCGATTATTATTTGTTTGGAACCCAAAAATAGTCTGTAACAGTAACGCACACACTTTACATGATTTGAAAGACAATATAAGGGCAGAATTCGGAGGATTACATAAGAGCTTTTGCATGTAAATGCAAATTTCATAAAAAATGTCTGGAATGTGTGAATGCCGATGGACACCACTTTGAGCTACTACTGTAACAGATTAGTGAAATAAAATTATAATTGTGTGTATGCTAATGATTAATGAAAGATTATGAGTAGAATATTTGGAAATTAGGATCTAGAATACTGCTGTCTCCGAGTCTACCATCTTCCTTCCGCCCGCTTTCTCAGGTCAAGCATGACGCGACTCTGTATAAGCTGACTGCACATTTATAAGATTGAAATACCAAATATTTTCAGTTTAAAAATACACATTTTTCATGTGAACAGTTTTTCAACTGACCTGCTGTTGTGCTAAAGGATCCGACTTTGGCTCCAGGTTTGCAAGCACTTGTTGCTCCATTGTTGGTCCAAACACTAAAACAATTATAAAAAAAAAAAAAAAAAGTATTCAATACAGCCTAATTACTAGAAAGGAAGAGCAAATAATAAATGCAAAGTAGAACTTTATTCTCATCCCCTCTACCAAATAGGCATGTTTAAAAAGTTAAAATCATGGATATACACATTTCATTGATAGAGTTCCACTTTATCAATGAAATGTGGAACATATAGGGGGGGGGGGAGTCTACAATGCAACTAAAATGGCATATCTTATTAATTATGTTCAGGCAAATTTCTGTATTTCCATTTTAACCGAGTTTATATGGCTTTAATATATTGAATATGTTTTGTCTTTAAATTGAATTCCCAATATTTAAGAAGGCATTTATACATATTTTATTAATATACCTAAGGGTTAATTTAAAATCATAAAATACAGATTCAATAATAATAACAAGACACATTCTTTTCAATGAAAGAAGATTTAAAATAATATTTTATGTTGAATTTGCATGAATATTATTACACTTTAAGATTTACACACATGACCCATAAGTTTTGTGTTATTAGTTTATCTTTTATTCCAGTTGCAGTACATTTTAGTAGTGCTCATAAAGGAATGTTTATTGAATAATGAATGCTCTAAATTTATAAATGAGTTAGAGCCAGAGTAATTAGTATACTGATCCATATATTGCCATCATAGTCACATGGTATGGATTGGAGTAATGCTTTTTCATTTTATTTTAATTTAAAACATTTTATATTGACCATAATGTGGCAATTACATCACTTCCATATATATACATATTGAGTCTTCATTTCCATGGTTAATCACATACAAATTTTGTCATTAGCAAATTATTGTAAAAGGGCCTTCCCACCAGCTGAAGAAAATGATACATTATCAGAACTGTTAGCATGCATTTTTTTCTTTATTTTGCTATGTCACAATAATCTACAATTAATATTGTACTCACCATTAGAGAAAATGTGCAAAATGTCTGATGACAAAACCAATATCTGATCAATCAGCAAAATGTCTGATGACAAAACCAATATATGATCAATCAGCAAAATGAAAACCCTATATATGTCTGTGATGTCTGCCTATAATTACAACAATTCTAATACCAAAAGAGTGTGTGATATGAAAGAATTAAACATTCAACAGGCATTCCTTGTTAACCATTGCTGCCACATAAGCTGAAATATTAAAAATAATGCACCAAACACCAGAAACAACTAAATCAACTATTTTATAAGTATATCCATGAAAGGTCAGCAGATACAGAAGCTAAGCAATGAATTATATTTTAAATTTTATAGCTTTTTGGGCAAAAATTATAAAACACCATAAATTCTTAAAACTGCATTTGCTCATGATCACATAATAAAGAGTGTGAGTTACAGAATAAAGTTTGTAAGTTATTAATCTTTTGGATAGCTTCATTTTATATACCTCTAAGTGACATTTCCAGCATAAATATTGTCTTGGTATATGCTTTATCTGAATAGTATACATGGCCCAAGATATGTCTAATAGACCGACATAGTTATGAGTGATGAACCACCAACAAACAGTGAAATTGCAGGATTAATATCCATTCAAAATGGTCATTCCCTAATTATGATAGAGCAAAGGATAACATGTGCTTAATGCCCTTTATTAAATATTCCAGTGACATTCCATTATTACAAACAGTTCAACAATAAATTACTGACAGTACAGAAATAGCCAGAGGTTAAATAAATAAATTTTGAAATAAAATTTGTAATACAGCAGTGCACTAAAAATATCATGATAAATGATAAAGCTACTTCTAAATATCACATGCCATTTTACTTTCCTCCACCAGCTTTACTGTTCTCTGATAAAGCCTTATATATGCATAGCTCAAATGAACATGTATGAACGGTACAAACTATATGTACAGTAGTTTGTCGAACGCATTATATCCATAACAAGGACTTTGGGAGTGTTCAGTTACCTTCTGGCTGTGTGTTCACTTTTTATTCATCAGCCCTTCTTATTCTTCCCTCCCTTCTCCTTACATGCTGGTCACCATTCATGCCTATTCATTTGATGCGTACATTTCTATTTCTATTTTGTATTTTAGTCAATCAGTCTATATACATAGCCATGGGTGGCTCAGGTCCTTAAGGTGTGGTCTCATGAGTCAGAGGTGTGGGATTCGATTCCCAACAGGGCCATCCTCTCTGATTGGGGTTTTCCCCAGGTTTTCCCAGTCCTCATAAATGCCAAATGAGGGGGAGGTACCCTAAACTTAGGCCTGGAACACTTCCTTCCTTAAAAAATATACTTTTCCAATTTATCATTTCATCTTATATACATTCAGTACCCACCACCTGTGGTGCCTCAGGAGTAAAAATGGGCATTAAAAACTAGTCCAAAAACTATATACAGCATAACCCAGAAGAGAATACTTTTACTCTGGAATGTGCAGCTTTATATTTAAACGTACTCTGTATCGAAATGCCAAAACTCTTGGAATAATACATGGGGATTAGCTATAATAATTTGCTTAAAACTCCGTCTTATTAAATTTTCAAAAGTTATCAGTTGTACTTCATATCTACATGATCAACTCGATTTTCAATGCACTGTGTCAGCATCCAACCAATTTATTTAAATTTTACTTAGGAAGCTATAGACAATGGAGTGACGATATATTCTATTATAATTTATTGAATATGTTAACACCAGTAGTTGATCAATAGCATGTTAATAAATTCTAATAGAATATCCAATCAAATATTTCATTTCACTTGAAATTTCTTTTGGGCACCTGCCTAAGCATTAACACACAACAATATATTTTTATTCTGTTTATTTTTAGCATCATTAACACCATCATAAATGAAAATGAATTACTCTGAGCTTATCTTATGAAAACCCTAAATTATTAAATTTTCTGAATACTAGGTATGCATCATATAGATGATGTTATATGAGTTCAGATCTCAAAGTCTGGGTGGTTTTAACCGCTCTTTTCACTATATGAGTATCTGTACTAATGACCATTGAGTACAAATATTTTTGATCCTTTATTGTTTGACAACTTTATGAACAGTTTCATGCTAATTCCTTGCGCATTACCAGGTTTGTTGACTGCACTGTTCTAGAGTCTGAATAATTTTTTCCTACACATTAATTTTACCTTAAGTACCAGAATCACATTTATTGAAATTTGTCATTCGCCTTTAAAAATGTTACTCACTAGTAAACATTTTTGTTTGTTTTGACAATTGTTGAGCTTTCATTCCACAATTAACTCCTTCTACTAGCTACAAGAGTTTGCATGATAGTTATATTATTTTTGAGGGCTATCTGATAGCAAAGCCTTCACTATAATACAATATAAAATAATAAGCTATTGCTCTTAAAGGCAGTATTATAAGAAGCACGAAGAAAAGTACAAACTAAATAATCCAAAGTTACCTGCCTTGAGAACAACAATGATCTTGGCATTAGTTACCCACGGATCCTTTTGTGTGCAGTGGAAGCAAGTTAAATATGAAAAATTTAAATACAAACATATTAACAGACCTAAAGGGTGTAAATATAACTTGCAGAGACACTAAAATCATTATTGTCATTCATATGAATAAGCTATTCACATTTTGTCATGTATTTAGTTATCCAGATGTTAGCAGGATGGAATTGCACATGCTGTGGACATAAAGCAAATGTATGTTTACTTTTAGTAGATAGGGAATCCAAAAAAAGAACATATTAATGTGTAACAAAATGCTGCATAAACCAGAAGGAATAAATATTTCTTCAGAATATGGATAATGTTCTGATCAAATTCACTGCAAATTTGGCCTAAGGACTGATAAATTAATAACTGCATGCTAGTGTTAAGATATTCTGTTATTATTCCTGAGACCAGATACTTCTAACTTATTTTTGTGTTGGGGTAAATGTAATAATTAGAAGCTCAACATAGCAAGCTATGAACCTGTGACTTCAGTTATGTGGCTGATAGAATTCGCCTGCACCCTAGTTGTTGCAAATTGCTTGGATCTCCTATTCCCAAACTGATCATGAGCTGTTAGTTGGGTAAATTAAATTTTTCAAGAGGACTGCAGTTATTTCAACATACACAATTTTGATTATTTGTCTAAATAAGACTGACAACAAACTATTGTGCTTGCTTCAAGCAAAAAAATGGCACTAAATAGGAGACAAAATTTATCTAAAGAAATGAACTAAAGAAACAATAATAGAAACCTTATAAAGGTATCATGTATTTATGGACATGAGATAGTAATTCTTATGCCATTTTATTATCAGCCTAAATAACTAAAAATTACTATGAACTCACTATAAATGTTAAATTATCTGTTACAATACAGATATCCGCGTTCATTATTAATTTACTTATTTACTTAACCTTGTGATAATCCTTGCCAACCATTAGAAACAAGGAATTTCTAATTCTGCCAGCTACTACTTTGGATACTGTAAAATAATTTCTACAATCTCCACATATTAATTAAAGCCATTTTTTAAAACAATGCCATAAAATTTGTCAGCCTTCTCTAGACAAATGGAAGATTTGCTACATTCTGTTCTGAGAAGAAATTAAAATGGTTATTAATGAGAACACAAGTCTTACAAAAATTAAAAATGCTTCACCACCAATTAATGAGAATCAAACAATGCAAACTATAACAATTTATACCTGAAGTGGTCCTCAAATTTCTGATGCTCTAGTTACCATATGCTTACTATGGCAAATTAATGAAATTATGAGGTATATATAAGTTCGAAGGTCTTATAATTTTTTTATTTGAAATGAGAGCAAATACAGACATGGGAGACATTTTAAAATATGCAGACATTCTCCATAGACAAGTCAGACAGACAACAGCATCATCTGGCTCACAGAACCTGCATGAGAGCAGTTGGAACTAGAAAGTTTCATATACTTAAAATGCCAACACGTTCCAGGAACAGCATGTAATCAATAATTTTTTCCACTTGTTCAATCACATTGAAATTTGTCATTTGAGTAAGACATGTAGTGATGGTGTCAAGGATATGAAAAATATGCGTTCATGAATGCAAAAATTCAAAGAATGCAGAATGTCATGTGAAAGCAAACTGAAGCAGTCTCAAGTATGCACCAGCCAGTTTGAGAACAGATGGCATGAGTGGAGTAATTGGTTATGGAGGACTGCTGATCAGCTGTGGAAAAGATTGCTTCCAAAGTCTGCATTTCCACCAAACCATTGCACAACATCCCTCATCAAGATTTGAAAATGCACCTTTCCTCCAAATGGGTTACACAAATACTGACTGACAAGCACAAGAATGTATGCATGGCAATGTGTCAGTTGATTTTGGCATGTGATTACGATATGAATCGTGATTTCATAAACAAAAGTCATTCATGATAGATGAGACATGGATGCCAACGTTCAATCCTGAAACCAAATGCCTGTCGAAACAATGTTAAGTTTAACTGCCGCAAAAGAAATTTTGGATTGCCACCAGTGCTGAGAAAATGATGGTGACCATGTTTCACGATAGAGAAGGCATAATTCTCACACACTGCATTCCACAGGACACCAGTGATTGCCACATCTCATGAAGAGATTCTGAGGATGAAATTTCTTTCAGCCCAACCAGAAAAATAGTCAAAGAGTGCAGGTGTACTTCTTCATTCAAGACAATGCTCCCTGACCTTTTCCCATCCAGTTTCAAAGTGATTCCTTAAGCTTCTTACTCACATGACCTTGCACTCAGCAATTTATGGCTTTTCCCAAAGCTGAAGGACACTCTCTCAAGTTGCATATTTTCCAGTTGTGCTGCTCTTGCATCAGGAATTTTCCAGTGGGCAAAATAGAGCCTTAAAGAGGTTATAGAGCAGTCATGCAATCATAGCATCAACATTGCACAAAATGTGTACATACAGAGGGAGACTGCACACGAAAAGAAAGAAGTTTCAGGTTTTTTTGTGTAGTAAATGTTCCAGAAAAAAACAAACAAATAAATACAGGATCTTAGAATGAGAACGCACCTTGTAAAATTAATAGCATTACAGTTAGTTCCAGTACAGTGGTTATGTGCCTTCAGATTCTAGATGTATATTTTACCAATTAAATTCTTGAGCAATTTTCCTATATGGGGTTGAATATAAAAGGGTCCATCATCCTGAGCAAAATTGGAGGGCTACTTAATCCAAAATACAATAAAGCTTATAATTAACACTTTTGTGAATTTTATGATCTAAACTCAGCATTCTGCCAAATGTGTATTATGTAGTCATGATGGACTACATAATAAAATCTAAGAATAATTGGACATAATAAACGGATAATTTTTGTTGTTGTGTCACATGTAATATACCAATATATATATATATTGCAAACCATTAAGCATAACATTTATGCAATAAGTCATGTCATAGGAATTCATATACAAATACATTTAAGTTCAAGTAAGAATACATAGCACAAAGAGTGAATTAACCATATAAGATATAGCAAGTACAAAATTCACATGATAAAAGTAAATACAATAGCAATAAACATAGCAATGTTAAGTGCAATATTAAAGCATAAAATGCAGCTATATATTGAAATGAATATAAAAGTTAATTTAAAATTTTCTGTACAGCTATAAATAGACAAATTTAAATATAGATTGTGTCCTATATGAAGGTTAATCCCACATTAAGAAAGAATTGAAAAACAATATATAATTTAAAATATTTTTGGAATATATCTGCTGAAATGTATCCACGTTAATTTCTAGTCAATGTACAATCTTAATACCTTAATATATTTAAGTTCTTCGTTTTTGCATAATTATACAGGTGTGACACTCAAGATGTTTTGCCTTCATTAATGATGAAACCAATGGCTTTAAAACAAGTTTTCGCACGTTTTAGAAATATATTACCATTACCTATCATCAATGATATTTTGAACCGCTACGGGTGGCCAAGGTCATTAAGGTGCAGACTCATGAGCGAGAGGTCTGAGGTTCGAATCTCACCAGGACAGTCTACCCTAATTGAGGTTTTATCCAGATTTTCCTCAGCCCTCATAAATGGCAAATGCTGGGGAGGTACCCTAAACTTAGGCCTGGAACATTTCCTTCCTTAAAAAGAATGCTTTCCTAATTTACCATTTCATCCTATGCATCATCAGTGTCAACCGCCTTTGGTGCCTCTGTAGTAAAAACAGGCATTAAACACCATTCAAAAAAATGCTGTTTTGGTAGTAGAACAATAAGATAAGCTATGTCATCAGCAGACAAAACAACACTATCCTATGGAAAATTGTTTAGCATTATAAGATAAAGAAGAGGACCTAATACAGATTCTTGAGTCACAGCAAATTTAATATTATCAATCTCAGAAAATGTACCTTGTATATCTACAATTTGTTTTCTTTCACCTAAGTATAACCTGTCTGTAACCCCCAAATCCCAAAATGTGAAGTTTTGTTAATGGTTTGGTTTATATATGCTCTTTAACATCTCACTTCAACCGCATCCCACTCAGTTTAAGGCATGAAATGGTCAATAAATTTTGCTCAGAGGCCTCTTCTTTCAGGCTTGCAATTTTTTTACATGCTGTAAATACACAATATGGAACCCATGGCTTTATTTCCTTTCCGAAGGAAGCCATACTTAAGATTTTTTTCCCTGAAAAAAATCCATTTGACCCTGGCCAGGATTGAACCTGTGATTTGGGTCTACAAGGCAAGTATGGTTACCACTAGACCACCAGGACAGGAAGAAAAAACAAAAAGAAAAACATGATTTACATAAACTTAGGTATTCATTTTTATACTAAACTCCATCTACTTACATAAAAATAAGATGCATTTCGGCAGAATCTCCCTCATTTTCAGTTCCTTACTGAACCACTGTTACTCAAAATGATGGCTAGACACCCGGATGTTCCTGTGGTGGCATCTGATGGCTGAAGTAGGAAGTTGCTGAGTTCATCCATAGGAGGGAACTCAAAGTTCATTAGGGTTTCTTTATTTTATAATATGAAAATTTTTTCCCAAGTGGATAACTACATTGGGTTATGAAGATGTTTCAGCAGTTTAATTTCTGGTTTTATTTTATAATTTTTGATCCAAAAGTGAGCTGCTACTGCTGATTTATCCACCTGCTTAAACCGAATATTCCCAAAGCGTTCTTTCCTCTGAATCTCCAAATTTCTCTTTGTTTTGCCTATGTAGCTCTGTTCACAACCTGCGCATTTTATTTCATAAATTCCTGATTTCTGTTCTGTTGGTATGGAGTCTTTTACTGTGCAACCTAATAAATTCTTGATAATATATTTGTTCTTTGGGGCTAACATTATCCCATGTCCTTTGAAAATTTTCTTGAACTTGTGGCAAATTGGACGGTAGGTGAAACTTTTGAATTTGTATTCTTCTTTTGTGTTTTTCAGTGTGGAAACTTCTCTTATCTCTTTTTGTCCTTTAGATTTTTTGATAATTTTTATAATTGTGTCTTTGTTGAAACCATTGGTTATAGCTGTCTTTATTATTTGTCGGTATTCCATCTTGTACTGTGCTTCTGTGAGTGGAATATTCATCAATCTGTACGCAAAACTGTAAAACACTGCATATTTATGTGGAATGGGATTATAACTTTCATTTTTTATGTACTTTTCAATGTGTGTTTCTTTTCTGTAAACTCCAAAATCCAAACAATCTCAATTTCTTATAATTTTTAAATCTAGAAATGGGTGGTTAATTTACAGAAAAGAAACTCATACAAAAAATTACATAAAAAATGAGAGTTATAATCCCATTCCACAAAGATGTGCAGTGTTTCACAGTTTGACACGCAGAATGATGAATATTCCACTCACAGAAGCACAGTACAAAATAGAATGCCAACAAATATTAAAGACAGCTATAACCAATGGTTTCCACAAAGACACAGTGGTAAAAATTATCAATAAAGCTAAAAGACAAAAAAAGATAAGGAAAGTTTTCACACTGAAAAACACAAAAAAAGGATACAAATTCAAGTTTGACCTACCGTCCAATTTACCACAAGTTCAAGAAAATTTTCAAACGACATGGGATAATGTTAACCCCAAAGAACAGATATAATATCAAGAATTTATTAGCTTGCATAATAAAAGACCACATACCAACAGAACAGAAATCAGGAATTTATGTAATAAAATACACAGATTGTGAGCAGAACTACATAAGGAAAACAAAATTTGGAGGAAAGAACACTTTAGGAATATTTGGCATAAGCAGGTGGATAAATCAGCAGTAGCAGCTCCTTTTAGACCAAAAATAATGAAATAAAACTGGAAATTAAACTGCTGAAACATCTTCACAACCCAATGGAGTTATCCACTTGGGAAAAAAAATTTCATATTAAAAAATAAAGAAAACGTAACGAACTTTGAGTTCCCTTCTATGGATGAACTCAGCAATTTCTTACTTCAGCCAACAGATGCCAACACAGGAACATCTGGGTGTCTAGCCATCGTTTTGAGTAACGACAGTTCATGAGCAACTGAATATGGGAGAGATCCTCCCAAAATGCATCTTATTTTATGTAGGTAAATGGAGATAAGTGTAAAAAATGAATACCTAAGTTTAGGATATATTACCACTCATTGTCAACAGCTTCGTAAGTACAATATTAGTGATTTACACTGTCAAAGGCTTTACTTTATTTAGATCACAAACTGTGATATGGATATTGATCGAGTAGTGTTTAATGCCCATTTTTACTACTGAGGCATCACAGGTGGTGGACATTGGTGATACATGAAATGAAATGGTAAATTGGGAAAGGATTTTTTTTTTAAAAGCAAGGAAGCATTCCAGGCCTAAATTTAGGGTACTTCCCTAGCATTTGCCATTTATGAGGATTGAGGAAAACCTAGAAAAAAACTGTCAGGGAGGACGGTTCTGGTGGGATTTGAACCCCATACATCCTGCTCATGAATCCGTACCTTAATGACCTTAGCAATCCATGGCAGTTTGAGTGATCTGGACATGCATTCTCTCTTTAAAAGAGGCAGTTCTTTTTTCCACAATGTGCTCTATAGCGTTTGTTGTTGACCTACCACTTTGAAAGCCATATTGGCTATTGGTTATCAGGTGATTACTTTCTAAATAACTGTCAATTTTGTTTTCACCACAAATGCCATAATTTTTCCAAAAGAGGGCAGAAATGAAAGTGGACAATAAGATTTTGGTTGTGATCTATTTTCCTTGTTATATAATGTATCAATCCTAGCTAATTTTACATAATTTGGAAAAATTATTAAAAATTTTACAATAACTTAAAAAAGTTAATAATTCTGTAATAACAAATTTAATGGCGTTATTGGATATGTCATATATGTCTTTGCTTTATGAAGATTTCAATTTTTGCACTGCCGTTCATACATCTTCAGTGGAAAATAATTGCCATAAAAATTCATATTTGTATGACCTATCTTGCAATGCATCTTCCATTGTCAATAAAGGATAATTAGTCTTTTTCACTACATTAGCAACAAGATTTGTAAAAAAGGAGTTAAATTTACTAGGTGATATATAAATATTCCTTCTTAATAAACTCTGTTTGGAAACTTGTTTAACAATTGTCCATGCTGCTACATACTTGTTATTTGCACTTCCTATACACTCCACATTAGCTACCTTTGTTATTGCAGTATTAATTGCATTTATATAACTTTTTGTTATCTCCTGTAAAGGTACTCATCATATAGTAAATGGAGTGTACAAAGGGCCATAACTTGAGTTTTCAATTGCTTTAGTTCTGATGTATACCATTTGTATATTAGGTTTTTTTTTAAAATCTTTGCATCACTTACGGGAAAGTTTTATTTTCTTATTGGCACAGCATAAATCAATTAGCTGAAGAAATTTATTATAAAGTATATTAAATTTATTTCTTCAGCATTAAAATTTGTGTCAATAAATATGCCACCCCAGTCGGTATTAGGGAGGAAGTTAAAGATTCAATGTTGCTTTGTAAAGTAATTGTTATAAATGCCAGCTTGGATACATTTGTTATGACTGACAAATTATAAGAAATTGTGAAAGAATTACTGTCATGGACCGACATTAGGAAATATTATATGTACTATTAAGAGTGAAAATGTTGCTTACATGATAAAAGTTAAACTGTTTTAATAAATCAATTATTTTGACACTTGTTTGGTTATGAGTTAACATCAAATTTTAAATTTATATCTTCACGAATGATGACTGACAAACTGTGTTGGGGTTAAAACAATTAATAAGCATTTTATACAATTAAAAAATATATCCACATTACCATTTAATGCTCCACATATGCTCATCATAATTAATTTGCAATTATTAAGGACAACAGCAGTTCATTCAAAATCGGTTTCAACACATGCCCAATCAAAGTTTATTACTTTATTGGGTAATTATCTGGCAGCCAGAAACCAACCCCAACCCCTAATATATTTATTTCTCATAAAGATATTTTATAAAATACAACCTTTCATGACAATACATTCTTTTTGGGGTCATGTATTCAATGCTCTCTGATACAAATAATGGTAAAACTAATTTTTAATAGCATATGTGTTTAATGAGTTTTCTTTGCTCATAATAAATGAATATTATAAGAAAGATTTAGAATTGCAAGTTGTGAACTGTAACAGTTATGCTTAGAAAGTCAGCTTTCATTGTTATGAAAGCTTGCTTCTAATATAAATTTTCAGATAGTGTAAGTACTGCATTTCCATTTGATCTTATTTTATCTTTCAAGTTGATTATAAACACACACATCTCTTTCTTACCTGCCTTATTGATGTGGATACCATGTGTGATATTATAATATATTTGAAAATTACTATACTCATAACACCTTACAGTTCTTAAAAATCTTTTGCTGTATTATCTATAAAATTATTGGTAAAATTGCATAGATATAATTCATATGTAATGAATTTTTTTTTACATACATTTAGCTAAAATGGTGGTGGTGGTGGTGATCAGCACAATGTCACTTGGCAACAAAAATTGAAGTAGATTTATTAATTATGTATAGCTGGAGAAGGGGAAGTAACGAGGAAATGGCACTGTTGAGTGATGAAAACAGAAAAAACATAAACGGAGGACAAAGGAACAGTTTATTTATTAAATTTTTGTTTCGGTATTTAACATTTATGACATAATAAAGCTAACAATGCCATTAGGGATTGTCACATTGACAGAAAAAGCAGGGCAAAGTCTAACTCTTTAAGTACAAGCTAAAAGAATTGCAGAAAAATTAAAAAATATGAAGTCACGTGGTCCTGGTGATATTGCTACGGAAGTCTTGAAACTAGGAGAGATTATCATTTCGAACCTTGTTGACTAATTCAACATATTTCTAAATAATTTTAGCCTACCGGAGGACTGGAAGTCTGCTGTTGTAGCCCCCATTCATAAGGGCAGTATTAAAAAGATTTTAAAAATAATACACATCTATGATATATAAAGTTATAGAACATTTATACTTCAACATATTCATAGTGTCCTTAATTATAAAGACTGGTTCTGCCACAGTCAACAAGGTAGCAGGAAAGGGTTTTCTTTAGTTCAGAACTTAGCTGAAGGAGTGATGCAGTAGTAATTGATTTTTCGAAAACTGTGGGTTTTGGGTTTAGTATCGCATGACTTATTAATAGTTGTCAATTATTGGAAAGATGACCTCAAGAGCTTCATATAGTACCATTCTTGAATCACTATTGTTTAAAAATATTTTAATGATCTTTGTCTAAATATAAAGTAAAAAATATGATTGTGTCGATGATTGTATTGTTTATAGAAAAATTAACGACAGTTTCAATATGAAATCAATCTTAATATTTCCAAACAGGTGGTAAACATTCTATGCAAGAAAATGATTCTAAGAGAAAGGCAATAATATTTTGTAAAAGTCAAGGAAAAAATTAATATAAACTCAATGAAGGAGAAATTCCTCACAAAAACTACTGTAAATACTAAGGAGTTAACTCAAGTTCTAAACTTGCAGGGGACAAACAAATTGATAGCATTACGAGAAAAGCATACTTTATGGGAATACTAAAAAAGAAAGTCCAAAATTGAAGGAAATATATTATTTATCATTAGTTTGGCATTAATAGAGTGTGGAGCAGCTTACTGGGAGCCATACAAAATATATCAAATAAATATTCTAGAAACAACTAAGTGTAGACCAGCAAAATTCATAAAAGATAAAAGGGAAGAAAATGTTAAAGCTTTAGTTTGGGAATCACTAGTAGAGAGACATAAAAAAGTGAAGGTAATGCGATTATACAGAATAAAATGCATGAAGGGCTATTACAACCAGATTAGCATACTATGGTAAGAACGATTGTTTTAAAATCAATTGTAGGCAACAGATAACAGTTGTAGGTAAATTCTCTTTTGTAAATATAACCATAAATGACTGAAATGAATTAGCTGCAGCTGTCTTTGAGGGTTTTCCTTATTGACAAGATTTGAAATTAATCTAAAATTATATGTGTAGAAATATATAATTGACATAGGTATATAACAATGTAATTAGTATGTTTACGGAATGTCTTATTTTGATTTAAAGTAAAACACTAAAAATCATGTCATCACATTAAAACTCTCTTTAAGTTTCACAAACACACTTATAAAAGTAATTTTATAATTATTCATCATTTTGGTTGACAATGTGAGGAATGTACCTCACGAAACACATACCAAAATTACTTTTATAAGTGTGTTTGTGAAACTTAAAGAGAGTTTTAATTTGACGACATGATTTTTAGTGTTTTACTTTAAATCAAAATAAGATTAATGTAATTAGTGTTCAAATTTAAGTTTTTCCTGGATTACTTGAAATGTTAAGTATATATTTAATTGAATACATTTGCTTAACTTTTTATATTATTATTCAAACTGTTTAGACCTAAATGTGCTTAATTATATTTGATAAAGACAACAGTTTTATAAATGTATGAAAAATTAAGTTGGCATGTATTAAATTAGTTTGGTATATTTAACTAGGCTGAAGTTCATTTAATAAATTGGCATGTTTCTAACTAGGAGAAATGTTTTTAATTAAGTTAAAATGTGTACAATTAAGTTGACATGATTTTAATTAGTTCAACGTATTTAATCAGCTTAATGTGTATTTAAATAGATTGACATGTTTTTAACTAGGATAAGTATATTTAATTAAGTTAATATGTATAAAATTAAGTTGGCATGTACCATGCAATCAGTTTTGTATTCCTAAATAGTGCTTTTCCTATGGGCAAGTGTGATACCCATTATCCGGTTAGGTGGTCAGAAGAGTCTCGGTGATTAGAGGGAAGATAAAACAATAAAACAAACTAACCATACAACAATACACAAACCAATTTATTAGTATGACATCTTTAAGTTGATATGTCTCTAACTAGATTGACCTGTTTTCAGTTAGGTGAAATGTATTTAATCAAATTTACTGACATGTATGTTAACTACTAATTTGACGTGTATTTATATTACATTGGTTTATTTAATTCTAGGTTGACACATATTTAATAAAGTTAACTGGTTTCTTTTTAAGTATTTGGCTGTAAATGACCATTGTATTTTCATTATTCTGCCCAGTCACAGTTAATAAATACATACATCAAGCACCGGTATAAAGGATAAAGTGGGAAATGGTGATAGACTTTAAATGTAAAAGTGATAATTGTTGATAATAGTTGAAGCCTTGTACTTATTTAGAAAAGAATTTTCTGATATAAATATATACAGAACAAATGTTTTTGAACTTCATCCAACATTTACTTTGCCTTCACCAAAGATGTCTCATTATGTATGTTTGCAGATATGGTGCAAATATACAACTTAGTCCTTCAGTCATTGTCAGAAATATCTCTGAATCCAAAGCAGTTGTTTGTGACCACAATAAAGAAGAGTGTATATCTGATTCTTGCAATAGGTTTAAAAACAATATTTTAGATCTTTTTCTGGAAAGGATATCTGATGATGTTCATTATGATGATATTATTTGGTATCAGTGGAAAGATGGTGTGCTGGATAAGGCCCTACAAACAGGTTCTGTCCTAGATTCAGAAATATGAGAACAAATCTTGTACCTCATACTGTAGTTTTTCAAATTAAGTTTTTTTGAAAATTTTTCTGTAATAATACAAGATATATCCAATTTGTACACTTGTCAAACAATCAAACCACTGTCTTTACTTAAATAATTTGGCTGTGTATGCAAATTGTGAATCTCTTGTTTGTAAGCAATAACTTAGTCTACAGTAAAAATGCTGTAAGTATATTCCTTAGAAAAGTGTTTGCGGATATGCATGAGAGATACCCGGAACCAACAACGGTGCATATTGTGTCTTATGGTTATCAACCAATTGCACAATTAAACAAATTAAAAATGACATGTTTTGAAAGTGATTTTAAATTAAATGGAACAATGAAACAAGCTGTCGCAAATGCGGTTCTCAGGAGGAGCTTTTCTTTTTTAAATTCTCAAGAATTAGTAAATTGTGCATGAAATGCTTTATAAATTTCATACTGTATTGGGAAAATTTGTGGATGATTAAAAATACTAAAGCAAGCCATTAATTTGATACTCTGAACCAGTGTCTACAGGTGTGATTGGATATGGTGAAATTTACATCAGCAAATTAACAATATTTAATATGCAGTGAACTGATCAAACTGTCAAAGATTTTGTTTCAGTTATAATTAATCACATCCTCATAAACAATGTCACAGGAATTAAGGGTAAGAGTTACAACTACTAAAAATGGCTTATACTACTTAGCATACTTGAAGTTGGTATAGTTTGGATTTGGGCAACAACACAAAGAAACCAAGGTGGTGTTGAAAAAAAATTCCTGGAATCCATGGGAAACAATCATAAAAAAATCATTCCCAGAAAACTTTTGTGGACAATTGTAAAACAGTTAAATATAATAATGTGACCAGATTAGATGAAATATCTATGGCTGTAAGGAGGATGTAAAGGAATGTAGTATTACTCCTAGGGTAATGGAACATGTTGCAAATAAATAAATAAATACACATAATGTAGTGTGTGCATGTTTGATCTAATTTATAGGTAGAGCTCTCAACTATTTTGTATCTGTCGCAACTGCAAATCTGGATTTACCAATACATGTTTGGTCAACTTAAGTTTAAACTACCTTCTTTATTGCTACAAACTTTTTTCTCTGTAAATTCACTTTTATTGGGTGATGCTGTGTACATCACTCACTTGCTCATGTGAACCCACTTGTTTTTCCATGTATTATGATCATAGCAAACAATTTCACCTCATCTTAGAGACGAACTGTAGAAATCATAAATCAGAATCATGAACATGGGTGGTGCAATGAAATATGGTTATCGCGCATGTTTTCTTTCTTCTTTAAAGTTATTTTTCAACTCAAACATTGTGTAAAAAACATGACATTTAAATAATTTAATAATATTTTATAATTACTAACAAAATAATTCATACATTAAGCCCATAGACAAAAAGAAGAACATGAAGAAACAAATATAAAAATAAGTAAAAATTGAGCATTTAAAAATGTCAATAATTCAATAGTTGGTCAACTTTCATTTTTAATCCTAGAATTCTCAACCTTGAAATGAAAATATAAATTGTATTATATAGCTTTAGTTCAGCTAAGTACTGAACTTTATATGCAGAATGGCATTGATATTCTTCTAATATAAACCTGTGGCAAATTATATAGTTAATGACACTGCCTTAATTTTAAAAGCAGAATGACACTGACTTTCTTGTAATATGAAATTGTAGCAAATTATATACTTAAAACCACTTAGCAACTCTATGGGCTACATTAAATATCCAAGAGTTGCTGATTTCACAGTTCACAGAACTTCAACGTACTATGCTACAGGATGCAATGATAAAGGCACAGATCTTTTAAATCTGGATCATGCTAGTGCCAATTATTAGCTGCGTTTGCACAGTTCAATAATGTACTTTCATTATATGCAGAGTGCATTAATACATTTTCATTATATGCACACAAGAGTTTTGGCATTTTACATCACTTACTCTCAAGTCTGCTGTTCAGTGTAGTGACTGGACTAAGTATTTAAGAAATCCAATCAGTGAGCTTCCTTACTTTATACATTTAACAAAAGTTGAAACTTGTAGTTAAGCAAATAAGTAATAACATGATTCAACTGTTTTGCTAATAGGAACTTAGTACAAATTACCATAAAATGTCTTGACAATGAGACTACATTGTTGTGACTAAGTTAACTTCCAATGAAAAGTTTCACAACATATTTCCCATATTTACGCCAACCATCTGTGCCGAGAAATGAGAGAATGAATGTATCAATATGTTTCTGACAAAGTAGCCTATCTACCTGTTAAACACTCCTTTTAACTTAAAGCTCTTACTACTATTATTTACACACATGGGTAATGGAACTCTCTGCATATATACTGAGGAGTGAATCCTTGAATAATAAGTAACAGTATGGTGCAATAACATTTTGCTTGTTTGTACCCAGATTTTCAAGGGGAAAAAATATGCACATACTAGGATACATATTTTACAATTTATGTTTGTATTAAATAAATATTTACAATTACTCAATACCAATATTCAGAATTATGTTCAATAATTTATAACATATGGTAGTAATGAACACACTTTTCATAAACACCTACTATAATTTAAAATAATGACAGATTTTATTGTAGTTAAATTGACCTCTGGCACATCAACCTAAAAGGATTATTGTGCAACCCCACATTAAGAGATGCTTTCACTGCTTCCCAAAAATCTGTTCCCTGAACAAGTTGCACTATCTTGGTTCCAATGTCAGCATCTGCTCCTTGATCTTCCCTGGTTATAGAAAGAGAAAATTTCTTTCTTCCTGGAAATAACACCCACTAAAAGTTATAGCATGTCTTAAGAGCTTGGAAAACATTACTTGGTTTATCACCTAAAGCATGCAGGAGGGTGGTAAATAGCTGCCTAATGTAAATATTGAATACAAACTGATGGACTGTAACAGCACAAACTCTTGTTTGTATAAGAGAACAGAAAAACAAAGGTGTTCATTTCTTTCCTTCCTGTAATTCATGTTTTTATAATTTCTTTAAATTAACTAAATTCTGATAATTTTTTTTAATTTTATTAATATGCACTAAGCATACATCTAAAATGAAGAAAATTTGCAGATTATATTTGAGATAGTAACCAGAATTTGAGCAATTTTTGTGAAGTAGAAATAAAAGAAGAAATGCATAACTAACAAAAATTTCACATTTAAAAATAGAGAAAACCTAATGAACTTAAGAGTTTCCTCCTATGGATGAACTCAGCAATTTCCTACTTCAACCAACAGAGGTCACCACAGGAACATCCGGGTGTCTAGCCATCGTTTCGAATAATGGCGGTTCAGTAAGCTACTGAAGATGGGAGAGATTTTCTTGAAACGCGTCTTATTTTTATATAAGTGGAGTTTAGTGCACAAAATGAATACCTAAGTTTAGGATATATTACCACTCCATTGTCAACAGCTTCATAAGCACAATATTTAAAAAAAAATATATTTTTAGTATATTAAACTTTATTAATATTAGTAATCTGCAATGTAACATTTGAAAAATTGGAGTCTGCACATTTGTTCACACCACTGTATGATGATAATTTTCGTATTCATCACAGGTTTTCCTTGGAAATATGTTTAAAGGTTGCTTTTTGCCAGCATTCTTCAGTAAAAACTAACCAGCATACAAATTCTGAAATTTTATTACAGATACTTCATAGAACTCTGAAAAATTACTATTAATCAAACAAATGAAATAACACACGAATGTGATCTGCATTTGAGAATGTATGATGTTTACTAGTATAATCTATACACGATTTTTAACTATGGCCAGTTAATTTGTATCAAACAAGTCTCTGCATAAAATCATTTCACAATGCAGTAAAATATGTAAACATAACTGGTGTAGATTTTTTTTGATTTGATTTGTTTACGTATGCTCTTTAACATCGCAGGTCATCAGCGTCCCCTTCTATTCAGGGCATGAAACAGCTGACAAATTTTGCCCAGAGGCCTCGTCTTTCAGGCTTGAGGTTTGTTTTTGTGTCGTAAATGTGTGACATGGGACCCATGACATTACTTCCCTTCCGAAGGAAGCCATACTTAGGATTTTTACGCCGAAAAAAATCCATCGATCCTGGCCAGGTTTGAACCCTTGATCTTGGGTTTAGAAGGCAAGTATGGTTACAACTACACCACCAGGACCGACAACTGGTGTAGAGAAATGCAGGGAATGTGGAGGGTGAGAGCACAAGAAAACAACAAAAATTAAGTATCAGGAAGGCAGTGACCTTAAAATGTGAATTATTAGCATTCTAGGCCAGGTATTGAGGGAGATATAAACATGGCAATAACAGGCAACAAGAGCCTTCAGAGATGCTATGAGCTATTAAATAGTGTCTCAACCTTTTGTTTGTATAAGTGCTTTGATGTCCACTTATGAAAAATTAAACTCTAGACAAAGAATTCACAATATGCAGACTGCAAGGCACAAAAATGGCAAATTCACCTGCTAAAGTGCCTAAATCTAAATAGAACACTTCCAACAGTGTAAGAAGAATAGTGTAAGAAAGAACTTAGTGAGCTTTTTTGAGAGACTAGGCACAAAATGAGTTAAATCATCCCAAATGAGAGACAATGGAAACCAACCAACTTTTACTTTGTTCTTCAGAAAATGGTATAATTTTATAATATTAAAGAATATAAGAAGTTTTATTTAGGATTTTCTGATTATCTTCTTTCAAGGCTTTTCAGTCATGTGAATAAAAAATTATACTTTGTGCAATATATATATATTCATTTTAAATTAAGCTGGCTGAAAATTTCTTGATTTATACTAATATTATTAGTAAAATGGTCACTTACTTACATCATTCATATTAGTAGCCAAAATAAGATCTGTATTAGTATATGAATACATAGATAACAGAATTCTGCTATATAATTTCAAGGTCCTAATTTGTAAATTTTGCTGAGCCCTTTGCATATTTGGTATTACCGTGATATGGAGTAATATAGATAATTTTTTGGACTGTTTTACAATAATTTCAAATGGTATACTTTAGTGTATTGATTGCACTAGTCTTCAACATTCTTTTTATTGCCTATTTTTATTTTTCCACAGCAAAATTTATGAAGAAAGAAAAAAAAAATTAGACCATTATGAGGTAACAGTGATCACAATTTTAAGTTTTAAAATGCTTTTCATTTAAAAAATAATAACACTACAGCCACTTCAATTATATTAATGCATAATTTCAACACACATGTTTCAAAATCAAAATGTTTACTAAAGAATCTCTTATTTCAATGAAATATTTAATGACAACTTTGAGAGAATTTGCTCTTCAAAAATTTTTACTTTCCATTTTTATTTTTAAAAATTATGATTTTCTTTAAAATCAAGAATATTATAGTGAGCATCACTTTTACAACAGCACTACAATAATTCATAAGCTGTATACTACACACTGATACTAAACAGAACTTTTCTTCACTAATTTTCTGAAAGTTGATTTCTAGTTGCTCTAAAAGAATTGATAAATGTGTGGGTACAACATTTTAATCAGTCATTACTATGCCTTTGCATAATTTAACATGTGTTTTACATTATTTTATTTTGGAAAAGTTTATGATGGAATAAAAAATGATTTTATCTGAAAACATTTTTTAAATATCTTGGCACAAATTTTAAAAATTAAATATTTATTTTGAAAATATGTCAAAGAATATACAAAAATTTGTAAAACTACCATAGCTGAATAATGAAAAGTTTCTGAACTAAGTTACATTAAAATTCAATATTTGACTGTAATGAGATGGTGTAATAAGAAGTACTCAGGTTTATTTATCATAAAAAATAAAGATCACTATGACAGGCCAAGGCTCACCCCAGGCTGTAGTGCCATATGAGGAGGAGAAGGAGGAGGAGAAGAAGAAGAAGAAATGCTTAGGTTTATTTGCAATACTAAAAGTGTAATGTAACAAGATATAGGTAAATGTAGCAGGTGTGTGTAACAGGTGACAAAATGTTTGAATGGATGATAAATATACTTACAGCGGAACATTAACGTTAAGAAAGCCCTTCTTTAACAATATGGCAGGTGTGCATAAGGGTTACTTATGTGTGAATTAGTAGATATACTTAAAAAAGGATAAAAAGAATAAAGCCCCTATGAAATAACAATTGCAGCAGATGTGTATAAAGGTGAAATGTTTAGCAAAAAGATCTAAATTAGAATGTAACACTTAATAACTGTTAAACATATGCTGCCATTCTGTTGGCATCTAGCTTTGTCCCTGTACCTACACCTACTATCCTGGAACTTTCTCACTCATTTTTGCCACCATTAAATGGGAAATTTGGAACGACATCAACAACACACCATCTACAAGCTGAATGTCTGCTGGTGGATAGCCCAGCTCAGTCATCACGCAACAGTTCAAAGTTACGTGACACTGCTAAAATAGAAAAAGTTGGGTTTTCACACTTAAAATTAAAATACTATGGTAAACCGCCAATAATTTCTGGTCCCTACCTTGTGATTTATTAATCATGATATTAATGCAGAAGATTAAATTCCTTCAAATAGTGGCAATATTTTAAAGCCAAGTGCTTCATAGTATATGAAAGTAATGTGCTACTTGTCAAAGATTGCTACTATTATCTGTAAAGCTTCTAAAAACCCACATTTAATTCTAATAGTCTTTAGAATGATCAATTAATGAAAAAATATGACAACTGATTAGAATATGATTAGTAAACTTTCTTTTGTTAGGTTCACTGGATCTAAATAATAGATTTATAAAATTTAATGATGATATTCCAAGTTAAAATATTAGGCATAACAAAACACACTACTACAATTACAGCACAGGTTCCAAGAAAAAGTAACATTAGAAAACTTAATAAGGAATCAAATGGTGTAAATTTCAAATCAATTTGTAGATATTGTTGAGTGGAAATGCCTTTAAATTTTGATGAAATATAAACATCTGCAAAAATAATTCACTACTTATAATTCTCCATTTTAATATTGCTAATGTGAGACACCTGTGATGAGGACGTTGATTAAAAAAAAAAAAAAAAAAAAAACCAACCAAAGATTGATAAACTTTCTATTATAAGAACACAAATAGTGAGCTACAGTGTTTTCAGTGATAGTTATCCACATTTTATATTACTTTGCAGAAAGTATTTTTACCAATGCTTTTAGCATCTCATTCCAATCTCCAGAGATCTTTAAGCCAATGAATGAAATGAATGCGCTACAATGAAAATGAGTGCAGAAATTGTCAGCACTTTTGTTACCTGGCATTTGTCTTTACAACTATGATGAAAACTATCATAATATATCTCACCAAAATGTTAATCTAAACTTCCCTCATTGATAAAAAGAACTACTTGTACAAACCAAGAAGTTTTGGAATAAGACAAAACTATTTTAGACTGCTTGATCAACCTGTCTTTTAAATAAAACACATAAAAGTGAGAGTCAAATTAAATTCAAATGAAAGAAAAATACTTGAAGGCACTGTATTGAAGGGCTTTCAACACCTCCAAAACATCTTATTCATGGGGTATTTTACAGTCTGTTGCAAATGTGCTGAAGTTGTTGCCTCATTATTTGCTCTGCACACATATTGAACACTTCCCCCCATGCACTTCAAAGTGACTCTCGTCAGAGAAAAGAACTTTCTCCAATCCTGATGACTTTGTACTCACAAGAGACATTTTCTGAGCATTTTTTCTGTTAAAAGGTGTTTCTTAACAGATTTGCAGGCTTTCCTTCCAACTACCAAAGTCCATGACAAACATTAGAAACATGCAGATTTACTACCCTTTCCCCCAATTTGTGAGTCAAATCCACAGCAATGAGCCTGGTGTTTGCTTTGTTTCTTCTGAGGAGAAAGCGTTCATCAGTTGGCATCATTTTCTTTTTCATGCCACAGTTTCCCTTTTTCTTCAGGGAAATTGAGCCAATCTGTGTCGTTGAATAATTCTATTTATAGAGCCTACATAGACATCAAATTTAGTACTTAGCTCTCTTAGTATCATGGAAATATTCTGATATAGTGCTACAGTTACACTACTCTTTCTAGTAGTCTTAAACATTGGGGACATGGGCACACATGTTAATGTTTTTCCTTATGTTAATCACATAAGGAAACCTCAAAATTAACCAAAAGTGACACACATTGAAATAAACACACTTTTATCCCAAAACAATCATCACACATATTAATTAACAATTAATAGGAGTACAAAGAATGCATAGAGGCACAGGATCTAAGAATAAGCAATGTATAGCACACTGTTGCCAACCATTGGGATACAATGAAAAAATTACCTAGATCTGATTAATTTGCATGACATTTGCAGAGCAGACCTAGAGATTTTGAAGAAGTTACTACATTACCTACAGATATGCCTAAACATGTTGCAAATGCAACATTTTCTGCTGTCAGATATTTTATTACCTTTTCTAGCATGTAAACAAGATGAAATTTACCTTTACTGTTTAAATGTAATCTATGTCTAGTATGCACATCATAGGTGAGGTTGCCAAAATCTATCAATTTCATACTTGGGTTCACAAAGGTGATAAGTTTTAATATTCTATTCGTTCTACATATTTCCTTATTTATACATGAATCATAAATAGGATCATACCTGTGAGGAGTGTTTACTACCACTAATTTATTGTTCTTGCTTTGCCTATTTAATGCGTCACTAATAGTTCTGCTTTATTTCAGTACATATCATTTGCACCTGCTATCATAAATTTTAACATCTGCCATGTAACTATAAAATCCAGATGCAGATTTATGAACCTTAGCATTAGGTTTCACATATCTTATAAACTTCATATGGTTAATTTTTTCACTTACTTTAGGCACTAATTTTCTGGGGGGGGGGGGAATGTGCGCATGCAGGCACCAATTTTCTGGCATGACTGTCCCTATACTCAGTGAAAAAATGAGCCATATGAAGTTTATAGGATATGTAAAACCTATTGCTAAAATTTAAAAATCTGTGTCTGGACTTATACAGTTATATTGCAGATGTTAAAATTTACGATAGCAGGTGCAAATGATGTGTACTGAAATAATACAAAAGTTATCAGAATATATAGAGAGAAGCAGAAATAGACAAAACAATTAAATAGTCCACATATTTCACTATATTTTAACTCTTGTACTTCTTCAAGGTGGTAAAATAAATATTAAATCTTGGAGGTAACATAATCCACGGATAAAGATTAAACAAGCAACAAGAAGGATAGAAAAATATATATATAAATTTGTAAGATTTGAATCTGATGGTGTAAGGATTTTATGCAAAAATATAGAGCTGCTGTCTCTAAGTAAACTTTCAGAACTATGGGTCAGTAACACATTAATTACTGTTAAATTAAAAACATCATTGAAATCCTTACAGTGAAACAGGGCATGTTGGATAATTGGAAGGGAGACTTGCGGTTAACAGAATGCCTCTGATTGTTCACATGAAGTGAAGCAACATAGAAGTTAAACCAGCATATGAAATAAATTAATTAAATCTGTTGTCTAACACTCTTCATGCTTCACTAACCTTAAAAATATTCGGTACCTGTTTCACAGATATGTTATCTCCATCTTTGGCCATGGACGACTCATATCATATGAAAAGAGATATAAAAAAGTATATCAAACTGAAAGCAGATTTAATTCATTTGAGCTTCACTGTGTTAGTTCCATTTAAAATTTTTTTAAAGTTTTTACAATTTTTAAAAAATTTTAATATGAAATATTTTGCAGGGGTTATAAGATAACATATATGCCATTCTTAGAAGAACAGGTAGCAAATTAAATAATCTTAAATTCTCTGGATAATTTGGGGCTGTAAAATGAATGACATGGCATAATTAGCGCACAAGTTTTACATTTACAGTGTTGGCAAGGATATGAGCCTGCTACCTGATTTGGAAGGAGATAATTTGTGGCAAAATATACTTTTAAGGTTAGGGTGGGTTCTAAAAGTAAGGTGGGGTACAAATTTGCAAAAATCACTTAAAAATGAATCCATGATAAAGTATTGTGACATTCCTTCAAAACAGGTATGATGCTCTCCATTGCATTCACATAATTACTAATAAGGTTAATGGAGTTCTTATTGTAAGTTTTAGATTTGCATTGGATTTTTTGTCCATTGGAATGATTGAAAGACAGGAAGGATATTTTTGGTCTTGGAACTTTTGAGTTAGGTTTTTAATATAGGTGTCAACTGATTAAAGGTTGTTAAAGAGATGATTGCCACAGATTGAAAGAGAAAAGGGAATCAATCTTTTGGCATGCAGGGGATGACAGCTATCAAAATGAAGATACTGTTGTAAATTGGTGGACTTAATGTGCATGGGAAAAGAGCCATTCCATAAAGAGATATCAATATCTATGAAAGAAGCAGCATTGGGAGAGACAGAAGAGGTGAACTTAATCAAAAATTGGAGTTAAGATTGGTATGGAACTGATCAAGAGATTCTGAGCCATGGGTCCAAAGCATGAATATATCATATATCTCAACCATGATAATGGTCCAAATGTTCTGACTTAGGAAATTCCTCCTCTGAGCCAGTCATAAAAAGAGTGATCAGAATGGTCTTTCTGGTGACCATTGCAGTGCCATTAATTTGTAGATAATATTTAGTATTAAAACTAAACTCATTGCAAGTGAGAACCAGATAAATTAGATGACAAATGAAATCTGTGAATAGGGTATGAGGAAGTGCTCGAGAGTCCAAGAAATGTATAACAGCTGCTAATCCTTCATGGTGGAGAATGTTGGTATAAAGTGATATTACATTGATAATGGCCAAAATTATATTAGTAGAAAGTGCTAATAGGTCGACTTAATGGCAGTGATCTTTGTTACAGGGTGGCCTAGATATAATAAATGGCTGTAACCAAAAATCTACTATGTAAAATAAATGTGTTGTTAGGGGAATGGAAACTGGCTACTATCAAGCAACCTGGACAGTTATTTTTATGAATTTTAGGGAGAAAATATATGGTTGAAGTACCATGGGCATTAGGAGTAAGTACTCAAGCCTGAAAGAAGAGGCCTCTGAGCAGAATTTATTGGCCCGTTCATGCCCTGAGTTGAATGGTATGCTGATGATCTGAGATGTTAAAGAGCATCCATAAATAAACCAAATAATCAACAAACTTCAAGTTAGAGTGTCATGGGGACTGGAGGGAGGACCAAGCATGAGAAGGCAGGGAGTGACATTTTACACTTGTTGAAGCATATAACTCTTTTAGAGTTAGCTGAACTTATTATAGGACCTACAGATTGAAGTGATAGTGCTACAAAAAAATAATACAGACTAGCAATCCTATATAATAAGGCAGATGCTTACAGTGACCAAATTGGAATTTAATAAAAAAAAAAAAATCCTCAAATTTATCAAGTGATATATTTAAAAATAATCACTTCTTAAGGGTAAGCAATCATTCACAAAAAGCAAACAGTAACTTTGCCCAGGGATTAACAAACACTATCTATGTTCAATAATTAAATGAATATGAACTAAATGAGATAAACATTTTTAATGTTGAAAGATCCAGCGTATGGTATGTATTTTCATGTTTCATTTATAAAAAAAAAATACAAGAAAATGTTAATAAATATCTAGTCTATTTAACTATGTATTCAATAAATAAAGAAATCACTCAAAATAAGCAAATTCCCCAATATTAAAAAAAGGCTGTGAACAAGATAAAAATGTGGCAAATTATAGGCTCATAACACTTTCATAATAGTTTTTGGCAAGCTTTATAAAAAATACTCCAAAAAAGTTTCACATTTCTTAAACAGTAACAATGTTTTAGTAAACTGACAATATGGTTTTAGGAAAGACATTCAACTCTCACAGCTGTAGGTGATTTTATACAAGAAGTACTAAATAAACTGGATCAAAGTATTTTCAGACTTTTAGACTTTTCAAAATCCTTCATTAGTGTATCTCATGAGCTTATGTTAGATAAACTGGATATTTAATTAAGAGGAAAGAGGAATCCCATTTAAAAATCATTTACAGTGCTGTGAAATTTATTGGGGATCTTGTTAACTGTATAAGCATACTCCAGTCTGATTACACAGAAGTATATACAGGTGTTCCGCATGGATCACTTTTACGACTATTATTATTATTTTTAATTTATGTAAAAAAATTCCAGTATGATCTGGATATAAAATAATCTCATATGTAAATTATGTGTCACTTATTTGCAGCAGCAGTAACCTAAAGACGTTAGAAGAAAACAAAACTCAAAGCATGTCTTATCATTTCTGCACAATACAAATATCAACAAAACCAAATATGTATTATTTCACCATTGCTATAGACTGGGTAACCTTTCTCTAAATATAATATTAACAACAACAAATTTACCTAGTTACAAGCCACAGCTTCCTGGGAATACACAGAAATTGTAACTTATCTTGTGGAAAACATACAGGAAATTTGAAATAAAATAAGCTAAAATTTACATTTACATTAAATTCTTTTGTAAATACTTAGAAGCAGAATTTTTAAAAAGTTTATATTATGGTATAATTTATCCTCATCTGGATTACAGGCAATCCTGGTTGGTAGTGGTAACCATACTTCCCTTCTAAACCCAAGACCACGGGTTCAAACCCGGCCAGGATCGATGGATTTTTTTTGGGCGCAAAAATCATAAGTATGGCTTCTTTCAGAAGGGAAGTAAAGCTGTGTTGTACATTTATGGCACGATAAAGAAGATCAAGCCTGAAAGAAGAAGCCGCTGAGCAAAATTTGTCAGCCGTTTCACACCCTGCATAGAATGGGATGCTGATGACCTGTGATGTTAAAGAGCGTCCGTAAATAAACAAATAAAAAAAAATCTGGATTACAGCATAAAAATATATAACTTCTACTTCAGAAATGATGTGTTAGATACATAATGTCCAAAGGGTAGGGAATTTGCAAATCTGTATTTCATAATAATAATAATAATAATTACTAATAATATGTGGGGACATAAATATTGATTACTTAATGCCAAGTGTCAGAATGAATTGATTAAACTCCCTTCTTACTGCATATAATAAGGTGCATACAATTAACTTTACCACCAGGATTAATAAAATCCCTAGCACAATAGATATATTTGTAAATTCAGATAAACTGCCACCATATTCTGTGTCTCCATTCAGTAGTAAGTTAAGAAGTACCTACAATAAAACTCAAAGGATGCTATAGATATATTAAAAAACTAGAGATATTAATGATGCAAAACTCAGTAAAATAGTGGAACCATTTTATCAAGAATCATGGAATAGTCTCTCCCGTGCAAATGATGTTAATAGAAAATTGAACAATTTCTTACACATTTTTAAATTGCATTTTGGAGTACATTTAACACTAAAAATTAAAATAATTCAAATATTTTTTTTTAAAAAACCATGTTTTTATTTTCTTAACATAATAAAAGTTTGATACTTATTCAAAAAAATAGAATATTTAAAACTAAATTATAAATGAAATAAAAAGTATAAAATAATTCATCCTAGCCAAATGCAGATTTATAACCCCATGCAAATTCATATCTCATAAAAGTTTTAGAAAAATTCTTCCAAACAAAAAATGTGGGGCACATGCAATAAAATTTTATTGCATTAATAGTTTGTCTGAGCCTTTTGTGTGATTAATTTAAACTATAAATACCCTTAAGAGTTATTATTTTTATCTATTGCATGTGCCCCGCGCTTTTCTTTTGGAAGAATTTTTCTAAAAAATTTATGAAATTGCATGGGGTTATAAATTTGCATTTGGCTAGGATGAATTATACTTTTAGTTCATTTATAATTAAGTTTTCTATTTTTTTGAATATGTGTCAAACTTTTATACTGTTAAGAAAATAAAAACGTGGTTTTTTTCAATTTTTTTATTTAAATTATTTTCCAACTTTAGTCTAGTGTGCACGTAATTTTGCAATCAGTATTAGACACCTCAATTAAACAATGACAAAAACTGAGCAACCCTAGATTTAGTTCATTTTGTTTTCTCTTAATCCCATCTAAAACAGTAAATTGTTTTATCTACTCCATTGATATATCAAAACCGTTGATTAATTATTGTTTTTTTTCATTAAAAGCAAAATACGGAATCAAAGTTAATTTAGAAAAATTTTATTTCAGTATTAATAAATTTGTACCAGATCCTCAATGTAGAAGTCAAAATCTTTGATAATATATGTAACTCATTATATTATATTAAATATACTACTCATTCACTACTTATTAACACAGTTGAAATTATTAATACATTAACATGTTACACATTAACACTAGTGTAATTGAATTTATGTAATAGAAATCAGATTTATTAAGGATTTAAATTTGATGTTTTTATTTGAAAAGTTGCCATGGCGACTGTATTGTTATCAAAATATTTAGCATGTCATTGTGCATCATTAACAAGTGCAGAAGAATGTTTTTCCATCGCCTCAGTTGATCGCGCTTGAGCCATGCATTTCTCGGAATTTGCGCGTTTGACATCATACTGTTTATTTGAATAGTTGCCATGGCAACTGTATTGTCATCAAAATATAACAAAAGAATTCTAATCATTCTAGATTCAAATAAAATGTTGAAATTGAATATAAATCAAGTTACACTATAATTTATTTATTGTATTGATAAATATAATACAGTCATCATAGCAACTGTTCTTATTTTTAAATAAAGATTATTATAAATTTTATATTTTTATGCATTATTAACGAAACTACAGAAATATGTTCTTACTACTCAATCTTACATTTTTAAAACCTTTGTGTTTGATATTGCGCTGCTTTAATTTCAAAACTGCAGAACCATGTTTTTGAAAGATGAAACCATTGACCCATAATGATTACAGTATTATATTGTATTGTCATTCATTTCTGACCTATGTGCAAATTTTCAAATCTCTTTCTCATTTAGAAGTGCATGAAAAATTAATTACAAAATTCCACCCGAACAAACAGGAAAGCGGGTTAATAAAAACGTTTGGGGGAAAAAAAAAAAAATTATGAGCAGGGAATGGTTAACCTAAGGTTACGCTGATGACCTGAGCTGTTAAAAAGCATCCATAAATAAATCATCATAACCCAAGGTATTAAAAAAAATGTCAATTTAAAGACAATTATATGAGCTAAAGCTCAATAAACAACCTAATTTAAAAATACATTTCAAAATGTATGCAAGATACTTAGGAAAGCCATAATAGCAGAAAAAGGCCTCCATTATCAAAAATATATCAGTCAGTCAAAAAACAAAATAAAGACTATATGGCATTTAATAAAAAAAAGAATCGGGCAAAAATTTGCAACAAGATGATGCAACAATCTTAAGCATTAACAATCACCAGATATAACACCCTGCATATGCAGCAAATGTGTTCAATCATTACTTGCCCCATGTAACAAAACATTTAAATCTATGCTCTGGTGATAAAAAGATGCATTAAGGATTTTACAATCAATTCCCAGTTAAAATTATGAACTGTTCCACTATTCCACTAGAAATTAGTAATATCATTAGAAAACTAAAATCAAAAACTCTTCTGGCTATGATGAGATTAACAGCAAAATCATAATGGCCAGTGCGAAGGAAATTAGTAGCCCCTTTAGTCATTTGTGTAATGAGGCATTAACATCAGGATTCTTTCCTGTAAGGCTAAAATATTCAGTAGTGAAGCCTCCATTTAAAAAGAGAGAAAAATGTTTCTAATTATACACCTATAACTATTTCACCTACATTTTCTAAGGTGTTTCAGAAAGTAATGTACAATAGGCTTTACCATTACCTTGAAAGTACAATATTTGGCTTTAGAAAAGGAATTTCAACTGAAAACGCAATCTTTAAATTCACTAATGAAATTTTAACTGCATATAATGGAGTACATGTAGCAGGAATATTTTGTGATTTAGAAAAGGCTTTGAATGTTATCAATCATGTAATTCTGATAGATAAATTAGCATTCTATGGAATAAAAACCCAATATTTAAAATGGTTAATATCCTACTTTGACAAAAGGAAACAAAAAGTAGTGATAAATTGTCCCTTTAAAAATAAAAACAATGCATCAGAATGGGAAAGGATTAACGAGTACCACAAAGGTCTGTTCTGGGCTCCCTTCTTTTTCTCATGTATATAAATGATCTCTTTTCATCTATTCAACAGGTAGGAAATACTGTCCTATATGCAGATGACCCAAGTATATTGATAAATGGAAATTGCCTTAATGATTGTGCCATTAAACTAAATCTAGTTCTGAGTTCTTTGTATGTATGGTTCAAAGCAAACAAATTGTTTCTAAATCCAGATAAAACAAATGTTATGAAATTCATCACTCACAGATCTCCAGATCCACAATTACAGATAGCATATTGTAACAGTGTACTTCTACAAACAAATATATTAAATTCCTTGTTTAATAATTGATAACCATCTGAATTGGAAAGATCACATCGATCTTATCACACCTAAACTTAGCAGTGCATTACTAAAGCTGAGGTCAATTATGATTTTAAAACTAATTTATTATGCTTATTTCAACTAAAAAATGAAATAGGTTCTTATATTTTGGGGAAACTCAGTTAAATTTGAGTGTCTTCTTATTACAGAAAAAAGTCACACAAATAAACGCTGGTACACATAGCTGACATTCATGCAGAAACCTCTTTAGGCAATATAAAATTTTAACTCTTTGATGTCAATAAATATGGATTTTTATATAAGAAATAAAGAAAAAATTGTATAACATCAAAATATACTTGACAAGAATATTAGACAAAAAGCAAATCAACATAGACTGCTTTTAACACTTTCCTGCCACCAAAAGGAGTTTATTATGATGCATTTTAGTACAAAATGCTCTTCCCTCTAGCCCAAAAGCATTAATAAATAATGTAAATCTTTAAATTCTGCTCTTAGAAAATATCTATGTAAAAAGGCCTATTATTCAGTAAGGAATATATGACTGGCAATATATTATACCGAGTTAAAAACATTGCAATAACTTCATATCAATGCATATGTAAACATATAAATAGTAAAGTTTATGTGATTTAGTGATTAGTCTCCTGCTTCTCTGGTTGTTGCTGTTTTAGCTGAGCTGTTCTAGATTGCCCTTTCATTTTTATTATAACTCTTCATGCAGATGTACATCATATTTTTTTTAAATGTAGAATGTATGCTACTATGGTAGTTATAAATAACAAATTCTATAAATATTGTACTTACGAAGCTGTTGACAATGGAGCGGTAATATATCCTAAACTTAGGTATTCATTTTTTTATACTAAACTCCATTTACTTACATGCAAGTAAGATGTGTTTCGGGAGAATCTCTACCATCTTCAGTTGCTCACTGAACTGCCTTACTCAAACCTGTTTTTTTCGAGTAACGGCGGTTCAGTGACCAACTGAAGATGGGAGAGATTCTCACGAAACACGTCTTACTTTTATGTAAGTAAATGGAGTTTAGTGCAAAAAAAATGAATACCTAAGTTTAGAACAAATTCTATGTTCATAAGTCTTTGAGATTGCTTTGCAAACTCATTGAATGCTTCAGGAACTAAACTAACATTCTTGCTTTCTATACAAATTTGTTAAAATGAATTCACTGTTCATAAAAAAAAGATATGTATTCCTATCAAACTAGAGCCCATGCCAAATTTTCCAGAGTAAAAATAAATAAAACAGCAACAGAAAAAGATCAATATGTTATGGGATCAATTCTTTACAACAAATTGCCAAATTATAGTAAAGATTCAGATGATAAATTATTCAATAAAGTTTTAAAAAAATATCTAATAGAAAGTGCCCTTACAGGCTGGAAGAGTTAAGAAATTGATTACTTAAGATCCTGAAGATCTGTGATGCTTGGGAATGTTTTTCATTTAATGGACTGGTAAATTGCCCATAATTCAGGGGAAACAGCAAAAATGGCTATTGTACCATAATAAGTAGATATGCTCTTCCATCAGGAATGCATTTAATTGCCCACAGTTTTGTAATATAAGAGAACATCCTGAGCATGCTTCTAAATTATGTACTTCATTCCTTGACAATAAACAGGAGGGGGGATTGCAAATAATGCACTGACTGCCTTAAACACCAGATTTAAACCTGATTAAGCTAATTTGTGATGAACTGAAAAAACATGTAAAGAAAGAATGTTTAATTTGGAAACAGACTCTGGGTAGCTGTTTATGCATACTGGAATGGTACTGAGAATGATATGTGTAAAAATGTCCTTGCAATGCAAGAATCATGCAAAAAAAGATAGCAACAAATTTTTTTATGAAAAGAAAATTTAAGAATTCTGATATTAAATATGCTAAAAATTATTCAACTAGGTTATTTGCACGGTTCTTTATTGTATAATGCTAGCTCTTATCTTAAGAAAACATATTTTAATTAAATATAAATACAACATTTATGCATATTTTTCAGTAGCTTTTAAAATAAACCTTAGTTTCCTAAAAGTTTTCACCAGCACATGTGTGCGAATGTGTTTATAGCAATCAGTCAGAAGAATATGGATGAAGCTCATATGTTTAATAATATTGTTTTTTTTATGTGTGAAATACCTACTCTATAGCAAGACATTTACATTATAAATAGTGAAATGCATCAATAATAGATCTCATTTGCATAAGCATATTGGCAATTCCTTAATGCAAGTGCAGCTTTCCTCTGAAGAGAAGCCTTTTTAGTCTTTATGGCACAGTTTCCCTACTAAAATCTGTCATTATGGAAAATAAATATATAAATACACAAATAAATAAATAATACTAATAATAATAGAGTTTAAAAACCTCATATATATGTATTTTAATTTAAAGGTCAAAAGAATGTTTGAATTATACTTAATCCAGGTGCCTTATATACTTCAGGTACTAAAAAAAATCATCAGATGCCTTGCAGCTAGTAGTTTCAAAAACTTTTTGGATACTGATTTGGAAGATATACAGATGCCTATAGAGCATGATGGAGCTTGACTTCAAAATATCCAGAGAAAAAAATGCATCCTTGAAAAAATATTTAAAAACACAAAAGAAATGTCCATAAAAGAAAAACTCACCACTTTTAATAGAATTTAAAAAGGCCACAATGTATTTACAAGATGAAGAAAATGTTAAAATATTAAGTTTTGATTTCAAACAAAATTCTACATTTCCAGTACTTCCAGTAAAAGAAATATATTACATGAGAGAGTATTGATTGCATTATTTTACAATTACTAGTTTTGCTTTAATTTAAGATAAGCAAATTCTACTGTATTCTCTTGAAGCATGAGAAATCTCAAGAGTCTTTTTTTGTTGTGTTTATGACATGGTCTGGCCTGCTAAGAGTTTTGAAATGACAATACTGGGGACAAAGCAATTTCCAGATTTCTTTAGGAGACAAGGACATAGAAGTGTTTCTATTGTTAGATCATGGAGAAAGACCATATGACAGGGCGTAATAATCATAAAAGGTACCAATACAAGTTCTTATAAATTGTATAGCTCATTGAGGTCAATATAACTGGAACATGTAAACTGAACCATTAAGAATAAAGAGCAGATCCAATAGATGTTGGGCAAATTAAGATTTTAAAGATCATGATCAATCACATTTACATGAAATAGATTTGCATAAACTGCGACCAATAGAAAGACATCAGTAGAGGAAGGAAGTCACATGATGTTCAAAAAGTCCTACTGCAAAACATTTCTAGCATCTTGACTGAAGGACTGGATAATTAATAAAAGTGCCAGTTTTTGGAGGCAGAAGAGTTGGTTATTGGTTACTTACTTAATTAGTCAGTTGGTCATACCCCACCATTTACAGGCTCATTCATTTAGTTAGTCAGACAGATACACAAAGTCAAGTGGAAGTAGTGGCATAAATTTTACATAATCAGTCACGAAGTACTTAATAACTAGTGTTAAAATCATTCCTGTGTGCTTCAAGTGACAGTCAGTGAAATTAACGGTAATCATATGAGTCTTAATGGAAAATGAAGTGTTTGTAGTGAAAGCAAACGTCGATGTCGAATTATAAATAGTGGACAGTTGGACAGAATCACGTGTTAGCTGCAGGGGATTGAAGTTGCTATAGATTATGAACCCAATAGTGTTAGAGTGACCTAAGCAACACACAAATACATTTCCAGAGACTTAAGTGTAACCAAGCCAAAACAGTATAAACAGAAGCATAAGTAAATTATGCTCGTGTAGCGATTGCTACTGCTATATTCCTTGCCTCCTCCCCTCTGACACTTTCATGTGTATGTCTGTCCTGGTGGTGTAGTGGTTACCATACTTGCCTCCTACACCCAAATCGGCCAGGACCGATGGATTTTTTTGGGCATGAAAATCCTAAGTATGGCTTCCTACGGAAGGGAAGTAAAGTCGTGGGTCCTGGCGTACATTTGCATGAAAAAGAACCTCAAGCCTGAAAGAGAGGCCTCCGAGCAAAATTTGTTGGCCGTTTCACACCCTGAGTTGAATGGGATGCTGAACGACCTGAGATGTTAAAGAGCATCCATAAATAAATAAATAAATAATAAACTTTCATGTCTTACAAAAATTTCAGTGAACATCCTGACCCTGTCTGTGGTGCTTCAGTAGTAAAAACAGGTGTTAAACACAATTTAAAACAAAATCCTGAGCAATAGACCTGGACATGAGAAGAAGACAGCAGGATTCAGAGGAGAGTGAACAAAGAACCCTGAGAACTAAGTTAATTATAACCAACATCACTTCCCTCTCACACCACCTAATCAATCAATCCACATCTATTAATCAACCTGATCAATTAATCCAAATAATTAATTAACTAATCAATCCTTTCCCTCACACTTATTCTATTAAACATGAATGACAAATGAACATAAATTGATAACTGACTTGACAATTTTATTTTTCCTGGGGTCAAGAAGCTATTCTTTTTTGGTAATGGGTGCCAGGGACAAAATTATAATGCAATACTTTCATAATGATTTACACAAGTTAAGCACATTTCCCTGTAAGAGAAATGGTTTTCTATTTTGTGACAGACATTTTGACGTTATAAGATACAAAACAAGGTGGAAATAATGGAAACTATAAATGAATATAAATATTGTACTTACAAAGCTGTTGATAATGCAGTGGTAATATATCCTAAACTTAGGTATTCATTTTTTTACACTAAACTTACGTAAGTAAGTGGAGTTTAGTGTAAAAAAAAGAATACCTAAGTTTAGGATATAAATGAATATGTTGAACTTGTGCCACATCCATGTAATAGAAATAACACGTTAGATTTAAAGATCTGTGACAGCCATTTCACAAAATGTTTCAAATACTGCAAGTCTAAAAATAAATGTGTTTCAGTTTCAAAATATAAGACTTTCAAATACCATCACATACACAAAAACCAGGTATGGGGCAGCAAATTAATGAGTATAACTACCAAGAGTAGCTTCCAAGTTATTAACAATAATATACTAATCTTAATATAACATGAGTACCAAAGGCAGTGGAAAAGACAGTTATATGTCATAACTCCTGAATTACCTATGAGGATGCACAGTAGTACTTAAAAATATTCTAGGTTAAGTGTAAGAAGAACTCAAATTGACAGTGGTAGCGACTGAGATTCCGAGAACATAACAAAGGCGACTGAGATTCCGAGAACATAACAAAGTTTATGTTTATATTGAAACTTCAGCAAGTTCTGCATATTTAAGTAAAATTGTACTTACGAAGCTGTAGACAATGGAGTGGTAATATATGTTACATTAATGTTTTCAGTTGTTAACACTAACTCCACTTACTTATTTAAAACTTTGGACTAGTTTCGGGAGAGGTCCCTCCCATCATCGGCTGCTGTTGACTGAGTGCCGTTGTTCGAAATGGGGGATGGACGCCCGTTTGCCCCTATGGTGGTATCTCGTGGCTCTAATAGAAACTTGCTGAGTTCATCCAGCGGCGGAAAATCAAAATTCATTAAGTTGTTCTTATTTTTTAAAATGAAAATTCTCTCCCATGTGGATAGTTCTATTGGTTTGCGAAGTTGTTTCAGTAATTTAATTTCTGGTTTTATTTCATGGTTTTTGTTCCAAAAATAAGCTGCTATTGCTGATTTGTCTATCTGTTTCAATCTAATGTTCCTAAAATGTTCTTTTCTTCAAATTTCTAAATTTCTTTTCGTTTTCCCAATGTAGCTCTGTTCACAATCTGCACATTTAATCTCATATATTCCTGATTTTTGTTCTGTGGGAATGGTATCTTTCACTGTGCAGCCTAATAAATTTTTTATATCGTATTTGTTCTTTGGGGCTAACATAATTCCATGCTCTTTGAATATCTTCTTAAATTTGTTGTGGTAAGTTGGGTGGTATGTGAAACCAACGCCACGCACACAAAAAATAAACAATGTAATCAATCTCTCCAGCTCCACATTTTCAGACAAAGAAATTCAGTTCTTAAACAAAGGCCTCAAAACTTGCGTAGATTTTTCGGAAAAAATAGAGGAATACATAGCGGACATCGACATAGCCACCCACCACCTTAGAGATAGCGAAAAATCATTCGTTAAGATGAAATGCAAAAATGTTTTGGAAAACATAAAAAACGAAAATAAATGCAAAAACTACAGAAGTACATTAAAAAAATTAAAAGAAAAGCCAGTAATATATACAAAAGCAGACAAAGGAAATAAAATTGCCATTTTAGACCAACAAGAATACAAAAATAGAGTTGAGAATATGTTAATGGGAGAAGCCTATAAACAAATAGAAAAGAATCCACTCAACCGATGCACAAAAAACCTGAGTAAAACATTAAACGAAGTGAATACACTATCCACTACAGAAAAAATGAATATCACACAGAGCAACCTGGTAATACCCAGACTTTATGCACTCCCAAAAATACACAAAAATGATAACAGCATGAGACCAATAATTAATAACATAAACTCACCCACATACCAACTAGCAAAAAAACTAATCAATATTTTCAATTCTTTTAAAAAATTCCAAAGCTTAAGTATTAAAAATTCATTTGAGCTAGTTGAAAAACTTAAACATAGCAAAATAAAAACTGAGGATATAATGGTGTCATTCGATGTGAAAGCGTTATTTCCGAGTATTCCAATAGTAAACTTGATGCAAAGTTTAAAAAAATGGTTAACATCAATAAACTTAATATCAGAAGAAGTAGATGATTTGATGAAATTAACAGATATATGCATCCAACAAAACTTCTTTAGTTTCAATAGAAAATATTATCAACAAGTTTCTGGCCTAGCCATGGGAAATCCTCTGTCTCCATTTTTGGCGGATCTTTTCATGAGCTTCTTTGAAGTACACATTACAAAAGCATTTCCGTGGATCTTCAAGACATGGCATAGATATGTGGACGACATATTCGCAATAATACCTAAAAAACATTCTACAGATGCATTGAAACTCCTCAACTTACAACACAAATCTGTACAGTTTACCATAGAAGAAGAGAGAAATGGTTGTCTCCCATTCCTTGATTTAAAAATAATAAGAAATGCAAACAGTTTTAACTTTGGAATTCACAGGAAACAAACACACACAGAAAATTACATAAAAAATGATAGCTATAACCCCACCCCACATAAATATGCAGTGTTTCACAGTTTAGCACACAGACTAATCAACATCCCATTGACTGAAACCGAGTACAAAATGGAACACCAACATATAATGAAGACGGCTATAACTAATGGTTTCAACACAGACTCAATAACAAAAATCATCAAAAAAGCTAAAAGACAAAAATCGATTAAGGAAGTCTCCACACTTAAAAACACCCAAGACAGATATAAATTCAAAAGTTTCACATACCACCCAACTTACCACAACAAATTTAAGAAGATATTCAAAGAGCATGGAATTATGTTAGCCCCAAAGAACAAATACAATATAAAAAATTTATTAGACCGCACAATGAAAGATACCATTCCCACAGAACAAAAATCAGGAATATATGAGATTAAATGTGCAGATTGTGAACAGAGCTACATTGGGAAAACGAAAAGAAATTTAGAAATTCGAAGAAAAGAACATTTTAGGAACATTAGATTGAAACAGATAGACAAATCAGCAATAGCAGCTCATTTTTGGAACAAAAACCATGAAATAAAACCAGAAATTAAATTACTGAAACAACTTCGCAAACCAATAGAACTATCCACAAGGGAGAGAATTTTCATTTTAAAAAATAAGAACAACTTAATGAATTTTGATTTTCCGCCGCTGGATGAACTCAGCAAGTTTCTATTAGAGCCACGAGATACCACCACAGGGGCGAACGGGCGTCCATCCCCCGTTTCGAACAACGGCACTCAGTCAACAGCAGCCGATGATGGGAGGGACCTATCCCGAAACTAGTCCAAAGTTTTAAATAAGTAAGTGGAGTTTCTGCATATTTATTTCACTTAATAACTGAAAAAATCCAATATGATTAAATCCAAAACCTTTACTACTAATTTTAGTTACATGATTCCATTCATAATAAGTGCCCATTACCGTACATGTGGATACATTATTATCTCCAAGGAACACAAATTTTTATTAGTTCTGTTCTATTAGTTTAGAAATTATTAACTTTATTCTATCTTCTGATAAATCCAACTCTATGGACTTTAGCCGTTATTTTAATGGCCAATTCATAAAATTATATCAAAGGAACACTATAAACTGTATAACCATCAACCTCATGCTGGGTGCTTAGTTGCTGATTGTGCCTTAAGGGTCAATGAGGTGCAACAACATGGTGTAATATAGATGAAACTTACTCAGGGAAACAATGCTAACTTACAATTATTACACTTACACATTATCTCATTAAAATATTTTTACATTTGCATTTTAAACATCTATTTCCATGCACTAATACTTTAAATTTTCACTTTTCTATCTTCCTGCTCAAAAGAAACTTGTTTACTTGTTTCTTTTTCAAAAGAAACTTGTTTCACTAAAACTTCAGTTTTTGACAACAAAATGAAAGAATGCAATTTTAAAATGAAGTTATTGGTTTCAGAATCTGAAATGAAGCCTGCAAATTTTCAGTTTGGTTTTTGTGCTTATTCAATGGACAAAATAAAAACGAGATGTTATTTTTTGTGCCCAATCAAAGTTATTTTAGCTGTTGTTTTAGAATCTTTACCAGATTGTAAGCTGGCTCTAGTTTCAAGTTTTTAAGAGATCCTTCAATGCTACCACTAGACATTTACCATGTGAGATTGGCAAAGAAGTGTCATTCAGCACTAATTTCATAGTCATAATCACATAAACAGATATTTAAAAAAAAAATTATTTTTGAATTTTATTATGAACTTGAGCCATTGGAGAAGTCAATAATCTTCTTTATATTATTTAATTCTTTCTTTAAAAGATTGACTGCTTCGATTGTAAAAAGTAAAAGGAATGTGTGTTGTTTCAAAGTTTCAAAAATAGCAAGAACTATGTGATAATTTCTGCTCTTTAACTGAAATACACTCAACTGATGCACTGTGACTTCATATTGTTCAATGCATGCCCTGTACTAAATCTTTTATAAAAAAAGAATCATTTTTAGAAAAATTTGCAACTATAACATAATTTCGAAGTTGTAAAATATCTTTACATTTCTTCAAAAGCTGATTTTGTTGCTGAGCTATGAAAATGTGTTGAAGTAAAAGAGAAATTTTCTTAACACTTTGTCTAAAAAGTTATCGGTAATTGAAGACTGAAGCTTTGTAAATTTTTCTGATCAACTGTAACCCTTGTTTTTTGTTACCTGTTCAATAGCCTCAGCATCAAACCATTCTTAGATATATCTGATGATATTATAATGTCCTGGACAACTTTAACATTTAACCTAAACTTAGGTATTCATTTTTTACACTAAACTTCATTTACTTACACAAAAGTAAGACGCATTTCGGGAGAATCTCAGTTGCTCACTGAACCGCCGTTACTCGAACTATGGCTGGACAAATGGATGTTCCTGTGGTGGCCTTGTTGGTTGAAGTAGGAAGTTGCTGAGCTCATCCATAGGAGGAAACTCAAAATTCATTAGGTTTTCTCTATTTTTAAAATTTTTTCCCCAAGTGGATAACTCCAATGGGTTGTGAAGATGTTTCAGCAGTTTTAATTCCTGGTTTTATTTCATGGTTTTTGGTCCAAAAGTGAGCTGCTACTGCTGATTTATCCACCTGTTTAAACTGAATATTCCTAAAATGTTCTTTCCTCCAAATTTCCAATTTTCGTTTTGTTTTGCTATGCAGCCATTGATAAATGGTTTCACATAAATATGCAATTTTTCACAGTTTGGCATACATATTGATGAATATTCCACCCACAGAAGCAGAGTACAAAATAGAATACAAACAAATAATAAAGAAAGCTATAATCAATGGTTTCAATAGACACAGCAATAAAAATTATCAATAAATCTAAAAGACAAAAAGGGATAAGGAAATTTTCCACACTGAAAAACACAAAAGAAGAATACAAATTCAAAAGTTTCACCTACCATCCAATTTACTACAATAATTAATGTGTTCAAGTTGTTAACACTAACTGCACTTACTTTTTTAAATCTTTGGACTAGTTTCAGAGAGGTTCCTCCCATCATCGGCTGCTGTTGACTAATGCTGTTGTTCGAAATGGGGGATGGATACCCACTCGTTCCTGTGGTGCTATCTGGTGGTTCTAGTAGAAACTTGGGGAGTTCATTCAGCGGCAGAAAATCGAAATTCATTAAGTTCTTATTTTTAAAATGAAAATCCTCTCCCATGTGGATAGTTCTATTGCATTGTGAAGTTGTTCCAGTAATTTAATTTCTGGTTTTATCTCATGATTTTTGTTCCAAAAATGAACTGCTATTGCTGATTTGTCTATCTGTTTCAATCTAATGTTCCTAAAGCATTCTTTTCTTTGAATTTCTAAATTACTTTTTGTTTTCCCAATGTACCTCTGCTCACAATCTACACATTTAATCTCATATATTCCTGATTTTTGTTCTGTATGGATGGTATCTTTCATTGTGCAATGTATTAAATTTTTTATATTATATTTGTTCTCTTTGGGGGCTAACATAATTACATGTATTTTGAATATCTTCTTAAATTTGTGGTGGTAAGTTGGGTGGTATGTGAAACTTTTGGTTTTATATCTTTCTTTGGTGTTCTTAAGTGTGCAAACGTCCTTAATTGATTTTTGTCTTTTAGCTTTATTGATGATTTTTGTTACTGAGTGTTGCAACCATTGGTTATAGCCCTCTTCATTATGTGTTGGTGTTCCATTTTGTACTCGGTTTCAGTCAATGGGATGTTGATTAGTCTTGTGTGCTAAACTGTGAAACACTGCATATTTATGTGGGATGGGGTTATAACTATAATTTTTTATGTAATTTTCTGTGTGTGTTTCTTTCCTGTGAATTCCAAAGCTATGAATGTTTGCATTTCTTATTATTTTTATATCTAGAAATGGGAGACATCCATTTCTCTCTTCTTCTATGGTAAACTGTATAGATTTGTGTTGTAAGTTAAGGAGTTTCAATGTATCTATAGAATGTTTTTTTGTTATTATTGCAAATATGTCGTCCATATATATATGCCATGTCTTGAAGATCAACAGGTAGGAAATAAGGCTTTCACGTCGAATGACACCATTATATCACCAGTTTTTATTTTTCTATGTTTAAGTTTTTCAACTAGCTCAAATGAATTTTTAATGTTTAAGCTTTGGAATTTTTTAAACGAATTGAAAATGTTGATCAGTTTTTTTGCTAGTTGGAATGTGGGTGAGTTTATGTTATTAATTATTGGTCTCATGCTGTTATCATTTTTATGTATTTTTCGAAGTGCATAAAGTCTGGGTATTACCGGGTTGCTCTGTGTAATTTTCATTTTTTCTGTAGTGGACAATATATTTACTTTGTTTAATGTTTTAGTCAAGTTTTTTGTGCATCGGTTGAGTGGATTCTTTTCTATTGGTTTATAGGCTTCTCCCATTAACATATTCTCTACTCTATTTTTGTATTCTTCCTGGTCTAAAATGGCAATTTTATTTCCTTCATCTGCTTTTGCATATATTACTGGCTTTTCTTTAAACTTTTATAATGTACTTCTGTAGTTTTTAAATTTATTTTCATTTTTTATGTTTTCCAAAATGATTTTCTTTTCATCTTAACAAATGATTTTTCGCTACCTTTAAGGTGGTGAGTGGCTATGTCAATGTCTGCTATGTATTCCTATATTTTTCCTGAAAAATCTACGCATGTTTTGAGGCCTTTGTTTAGGAAGTGAATTTCTTTATTTCAAAATGTGGAGCTGGAGAGATTAATTATATTATTTATTGTTTGTGCGCATGGGCTTGGTACAGTTTTGGTTTGGTGTTTTCCTAGATTGTGCAGTTTCTTTTTTAGTTATTGGTTCTTGTATTTCATGTGGTTCTTTAAATTTTGATGTGAATTCCGCCGTAAGTTTGTCCACAAATTTAGGCCTAATGTTTTGGATAGTTTTAGATGTAAATCATACATTTTTAAGTCATTTTCATTTAGTTTTTTATATTGTATAACCCCATACCACATAAATATGCAGTGTTTTACAGTTTAATACACAGACTAATCAACATCTCATTGACTGAAACCAATTACAAAATGGAACACCAACACATATTGAAGACGGCTATAGCCAACGGTTTCAACACAGACTCAGTAACAAAAATCATCAATAAAGCTAAAAGACAAAAATCAATTAAGGACGTTTCCACACTTAATAACAACGAAGAAAGATATAAAATCAAAAGTTTCACATACCACCCAACTTACCAGAATAAATTTAAGAAGATATTCAAAGTACATGGATTTATGTTAGCCCCAAAGAACAAATATAATATAAAAAATTTAGTGCATTGCACAATGAAAGATACCATCCATACAGAACAAAAATAAGGAATATATGAGATTAAATGTGCAGATTGTGAGCAGAGATACATTGGGAAAACAAAAAGTAATTTAGAAATTCAAAGAAAAGAATGCTTTAGGAACATTAGATTGAAACAGATAGACAAATAAGCAATAGCATTTCATTTTTGGAACAAAAATCATGAAATAAAACCAGAAATTAAATTAATGGAACAACTTCACAACCCAATAGAACTATCCACATGGGAGAGAATTTTCATTTTAAAAAATAAGAACTTAATGAATTTTGACTTTCCGCTGCTGGATGAACTCAGCAAGTTTCGACTAGAACCACAAGATGATACAACAGGAGCGAACGGGCGTCCATCCCCCGTTTCAAACAACGGCATTCTGTCAACAGCAGCCGATGATGGGAGGAACCTCTCCCGAAACTAGTCCAAAGTTTTAAAAAAGTAAGTGGAGTTAGTGTTAACAACTTGAACACATTAATGTAGGATATATTACCACTCCATTGTTTATAGCTTCGTAAGAACATTTTTTACTTAATTACCACAAGTTCAAGAAAATCTTCAAAGAACATGGGATAATGTTAGCCCCAAAGAACAGATACAACACCAAGAATTTATTGGGTTGCAGAGTAAAAGACTCCATACCAACAGAAAAAAAATGACAAATTTACGAAAAAAAATGTGCAGATTGTGAACAGAGCTACATAGGCAAAACAAAAAGAAATTTTGAAATTCGGAGGAAAGAACATTTTAGGAATATTCAATTTAAACAGGTGGATGAATCAGCAGTAGCAGCTCACTTCTGGACCAAAAACTATGAAATATAACCGGGAATTAAACTGCTGAAACATCTTCACAACCCATTGGAGTTATCCACTTGGGAAAAAATTTTCATATTAAAAAATAGAGAAAACCTAATGAATTTCGAGTTTCCTCCTATGGATGAGCTCAGCACCTTCCTACTTCAACCAACAGAGGCCAACACAGGAACATTCGTTTGTCCAGCCACAGTTTCGAGTAACAGTGGTTCAGTGAGCAACTGAAGAAGGGAGAGGTTCTCCAGAAAAGCGTCTTACTTTTGTGTAAGTGAATGGAGTTTACTGCAAAAAATGAATACCTAAGTTTAGGTTATATTGCCACTCCATTGTCAACAGCTGCGTAAGTACAATATTTAACTTCAACATTGATGGAGGATTACAGACAATGTATGATGATACATATTTATAAATAACTTCATTAGAATTTTATGTTCGTTGTGGGTGTTTGCATCATCTATAAGTAATTTTATTTTTATGATGTGCCCAACACAAACACAACGTGTTCCATAAGACCATGGCAGAATACATTCTTTTGTCTCAGCTAAGCAAATTTGGCAAAGTTTAATTTTACTAGACATTTATCCAAGAATAGGGTAGTGGGTAGGAACTCTTTTAAGATATCCCTAATTTAGGGAGTTGCGACACTGCCCATGCAATGCATCAGGTTCCTCTGCCCTGAGGAGTTAGTACCTGCTAAGGGGCCCTTGCTCAGGGTTACGGGTGAAGATTGCAACAGTCTCTGAGGCATTAACTGAGGGACAGTGTGATTGGTGAGGAGAGCAGAGGGGGCAACCCACCATTGTATATTAAAAGTTTTAAGGCATCATCAATGAGTTTTATTAACTATGGCAAATATGTCATTGACATATCTGTACCTTCTGTACCTTACCTTAAATATGTACAGGAAAGCTGAGATGATATGTGTTTCAAATCTGTTCATGATGATGAAAAGACTCATTGATGATGCCTTAAAACTTTTGAATATACAGGATAGAAACACATTAATTAAAATGTAAATTAGAGCTTGCACAGTGAAGCTAATCACATAATTGATATCATTGTATGATTAAGTTGAACTACACACTCTTAATGCTTCAATTACTTGTCATAATGTATGGAACCAGTTTCCAGAACATTTAGTTATCATCAGCCAGGCTAAAGTCCAAATGTCGGATCATTCGTTGAGCTGTGGAAATGTGCATTCTGTTCTGGTGGTGGTGTGATAAACTTGTAGTTTATGTTTTCATCTCCCGCAGTGTCGAAGTTCATTAGACTATCTTTTTATTTGCAGATTTTCTCCCGGGTTGCTAGTTCTGTATGTGCTTGTACTGATTTTAATAATTTTGCTTTATTCATTATGTCCTGATTTTGTGTCCAAAAATGATATGCTACTGCCGATTTCTCTATTTGCTTGTGCTTTATGTTCCTGAAATGTTATTTTAACCATGTGCCTATATTTCTCTTTGTTTTTCCAAAGTAATTTTTTCACATTCTGCACAATTTATTTTGTAAATACCTGCTTTTTCCTCTTGTGGAATACTGTCATTAACATTATCTATCAGTAAGGTTTTAACATGAAATCTATTAATGCAGTTATCAACAGTTTAACACACTGGCTTGTTAACCTACAAATTAGCAAAGAGGAATATTTTAATGAATACAAACAATTAGAAGAAACAGCATTTAAAATGGTTTTAAAAAAGAACTAGTGCACAAAAAGGTGCAGAAATTCAAGAGACAAAAATGTATTACAGATACCACAACACTTTAAGGGAGAAAAAAAATGCTAATTTTTAAAAAGTTCACATATCATCCATGGGCTACAAAAAAAATTGCAGAATATTCTTAAAGATTTTAATATCAGGTAGCACCAATTAATAGATTTAATGTTAAAAACTTACTGATACACAATGTTAATGACAGTATTCCACAAGAGAAAAGCAGGTATTTACAAAATAAATTGTGCAGAATGTGAAAAAATCTACATTGGAAACACAAAGAGAAACATAGGCACACGGTTAACGGAACATTTCAGGAACATAAAGTACAAGCAAATAGACAAATCAGTAGTAGCATATCATTTTTGGACAAAAAATCAGGACATAATGAATAAAGCAAAATTATTCAAATCAGTACAAGTACCTACGGAACTAGCAACCTAGGAGAAAATCTACATCCAGAAATACAGTCTAATGAATTTCAACATTGCCAGGGATGAAAACATAAACTAGAAGTTTATCACACTGCAACCAAAGTAGAATACACATTCCCACAGTTTAACAAATTATCTGACAGTTGGCCTTTAGCTTAGCTGATAATGAGAACGAAATGTTCCTGAAACTGGTTCTATATATTAAGACAAGTAGGTGAAGCATTAAGAGTGTGTAGTTCGACTAAATCATACAATGATGTCAATTATAGAAACATATTGTTTACATACAAAACAGATAACATGTTACCATTCTCGGATATTAAAAGAATGAGATGTCAAGGAAACCTGGAATTTGGAATATACAGAATGAATATATACACAGACAATCTCATCAAAGCTGATAGTTTTAAACCAACACACAAACATGCAGTTATCAACAGTTTAACACACCGGCTAGTTGACCAACAAACTATCAAAGAACATTATTTTAACGAATATGAACAAATGGAAGAAACAGCAGTTAAAAAAGGTTTTAAAAAAGAACTGGTACACAAAAAGATACAGAAATTCAAGAGACCAAAAGGTATTAAAGAAACCTCAACACTTTCAGCAAGAAAAGATAAGCTACTTTTTAAAAAATTTGCATATAATCCATGGGCTACAAACATTTTTACAATATCCTTAAAGATTTTAATATCAGGTTGGCACCAGTCAACAGATTTAATGTTAAAAACCTACTGATAGGCAATGTTAATGACAGTACTCCATAGGAGAAAACAGAAGTATTAAAAAATAAATTGAGCACAATGGATTGGATTGATTGGAAAAACAAAGAGAAACATAGCCACACAGTTAAAGGAACATTTCAGGAACATAAGTACAAGCAAATACAGAAATCAGCAGTAGTATATCATTTTTGAACAGAAAATCATGACATAGTGAATAAAGCAAAATTAATAAAAGCAGTACAAGGACCTAGAGAATTAGCTACTTGGGAGAAAATCTACATCTACAAATACAGTCTAATGAATTTCAACATTGCCAGGGATGAAAACCTAAACTACAGTTTATCACACTATCACAGAGCAGAATACACATTCCCACAGCTTAACGAATTATCTGACAATTGGTTTTTAGCATAGCTGATAATGAGAACGAAATGTTGCTGAAACTGGTTCTATTAAGACAAGTAAGTGAAGCACGTTGAACTAAATCATACAATAATATCAATTACAAGTTTATATATTTAACCAATTTTGACTACACATTTATGTACACATTTTAAATTTTATATTACAAAAAATCTGGACTCTAATTATGACGTTTCGAGATGGAAAGGGATAAAGGAGGGAACAGAGAAGACAGTGGCTCATGAAAGTCACCTATGCTTGTAATTATAATCACATTTTTATCAATGCTGGTTAAAGAGAATTCATTGGGCATCTTTCGTCAGATGCCAGTCATAAGGTTTTTTCCCAACAGTTGTAGTACCCATCACCAGCTGGTGATGCATGTTAAAGGGAATTTGTTGGATATATTTCCCACAGTTGCTAGCCATAATGTGTTCTCCTGGCATTTGCAGCATCCAATGCTCACAAGTGCTTTTTGATAAAGTGATTTGACGAAACCCATTTTTGTTTTTACTATGATTTAGAATCACAGTGATACATTTATACAGCACAACTGCCGATGTAAGTATCATCTAAATAAAATACTTAAATCAAACCTAAAACAAACAAACCAATACAAATCAACAGTGGCCCATGTAAGTCACCTATGCTTGTAATTATAATCACATTTTTACTTTAAAGGGAATTAATTGGGTATCTTTCAGCAGCTGCCAGCCATGAGGTATTTTCCCAGCAGTTATAGCATCTATCACCTGCTGGTGATACATATTAAAGGGAATTTGTTGGAAATTTTCCCCGCAGTTGCTAGCCATAATGTGTCCCTGGCATTTTCAGCACCCAAAGCTGAAGAGTGCTTTTTGATAAAGTGATCAAAAATCAATTCTGTGATTTAGAATCACAGTGATACATTTATACAGTGCAACTGTAAAAAAAAAAAAAAAAATATATATATATATATATATATATAAAAGGCATGCCTGTGATGCTCTAGTGTGGACTTCGTCTAGCTATTAAGCATCATATCACATGGTGCTAATCTAGCAAAAGACTCACTTTGTATTTTATATAAAAGATTGTTCAAAGCCAAAGCATGAGAGCTTCAAATCAGCTATTTCAAATTTACACAATGTTGGTAGATTTGACATCACAAAGGCAATGGCAAAAACTTATCCTTCTTCAGTCTTGCAGGGTATTAATACAGCAGGGCTACCAATTACGATTTAAGGTGTTCTGTCCTGTATTATTAATTTCATCCCCACCTTTGTTACTGCTTTCTGTAACAACTTACTCCCATGCACCTTAAGCCACAATTTGGTATGCACCAAAATTGATAATCATAGTCAGTAAGCAATTTAATGAGAATGACTCTTTTCCAATGTTTTCCTTCCCCTCCTCTATGTCTTCCATCTTCATTATCACATATTCTATCTTTATATACCTTGCAACTACTGATTTCAGACTCCTGGACCAATGTGTGGAGATTTGATACCATGCATGCTGCTTATCTCTTGATGTATAGTACAATGAGTGACATAAATAAAAAGCAGTTGCTTTCGAGCATCAAATCTTGGTTTGGTAGAAATAAAAATTTCCCTTCTTTGCTGAGAAATTGCTATCAGCACACCAAGTAAATGCTTGGTGGCAAATCAGCTGAATAAACAAACACGTATACTCTTCTGTGAGAAGGCAATTTAAATCTTTGTTGCACTTAAATATTCATAATACTATTGATGTTAAGCATATTCATATTTTAATAAAATAAATGGAGATACAGATTTTAAATAACAGAAATGAAATTACAAGGTTTGGCAAATTATTAAATAGAAATCCAGATTTGCCCAACTATAAACAGATGATGTTCATCCCCTTCTTAAATTCAAGCCCAGATTTTCTTAATATTAAGGTAATAATAAAGTATTAAGAACCTTGTCATTTGACAAATTTATACTGAAAGTGATTTGTACTTGTGTTTTTCTATCATTTTATCAATATACTCTGCAATTAGGTGATTAAAATCTATATAAAAGTTTGCAATTCCAAAATTAATGTACTGCTATCATGAATTAAAGCTCTATAGGATTTAAGAAGTTCATTTCGTTGAAAGTTAAAATTAGGGTTGGATATATAGGAAATTCTTTAGTTATAATCCGGTTTTGATTTGTACGAGCATTCTGCTCTAAGCACATCATTTGTACATTGCTTTGTTTATGTATCACTCCTCCTGTAATGAGAGTGGATCACTATGACCTCAAATTCTATTTAACTTTATCATGCTTATGCAAAAAGAAGAAAGGAACTAAAGAAGAAAAAGACAAAATGAGAATTAAAGCTTGCAGCTACTAAGAGAGTAATAAAGAAAGAACAAAGAAATCAACATTAATATGGGTTGGTAAGATTTATCCCATATATGTTATAGGAGTTAACAGTAATTTTAAAACTTACACTATGCTTACTCCTCACTAAACCTAATATTTTTCACATCCTAACAAAATAACTGTAAGGCCATAGCTTATATATTAAGCTAGTCATGCACGACTGTAATTCTGTCTGTTACGTTATAAGTTATGTAAGCCAAGCTATATGCATAAAACTGGAACCTTATTCTCAGTCAGATCTTCATTCGACAGTTGGGCGATTTACTCTCTCTTTTAATTTCTTTACCATAATTTCATTCCAGGCTGGTCCCATTTGAGTCAAATAGTGCATATATAGCAGTAGTACTTATACTTATGAAATCCAAACCAAACAATACAAAAAATAAATAAATAAAATAAATAAAAATAAAAAAAGTGGCATATACTTTCAAAAAGTCTGCCTTTTTAACGGTGTTGGCATTTTTATTAACGTTTTCACTTTTTTTTAATTCAAAGTACTTTCATGAATTTGAATTGAATTTATTTCCACTTAATAATACAACAAGCTTCCATAGTACTCTTTTACAATTACTCAGTCATACAAGAAAATACAACCCTAGTCACTCTAGTAAATTTTCATGAGTTGCTGTGTAACCAACTCGCCCAAATAGTTTCAACCTTGCGGTTACTCAACTATCAGAAAACTTGCATCTATACAATGTTAACTCAATCAAAAACCAACTTAAATTATGTTTCTGCCCAATTTGGTTCCTCATTTCTTACTTATTTTCTTCAACCATTTTCTTTTAAACTTAACTAAATAATTCCCAAAATCCAACATTTTCTGCCTTGATTTTATATTCACTAACTTGTTTCCCCAGATCTCTGGTAAGTTGTCCCACTTCTCAATCCTAAGTTTTGCTCTCATTTCTTTAGTTTCCCTACATTTCACAATTGCATGCCAGTAACTATCATGCATTCCACAAATTGGACATTAAATACTTTATTATCGATAGAACTTTATTGGCATAGGCACAAAATTTCACAGATTAACATGTCATAATATTATTATAAACATTTAGTAATATTGTACATAGGACAGTTAAAATATACAATTTCAAAATAAAACTATTACTATTACAATGCTATTTTTTAAGTGCTGTTAATTTAGTATAAATATACAGCAATTTCATGTGGGTGTTTGTATAGATTTATTACCTCCTCACATTTCCATTTGATATTTAATAATCAACAATCACGCTTACTTTTAAGGAACACAAGTCTACAGAGGTATTGGGGACCCCACTCTTTATTTGCCATTATATGACAAATTATCTTCGTTACCTGCAAGTATTTATTTAATATTATGTTTCAAGCACCCATCAAAACAAATTAGACACACATTCAGGAACAAATCAACTAGGAGAGAAGTATAAAAATGAATTATGAAAATAATAACATTTATGTATGTTCTAATGTCAATTAGTTTTTCATAATAATAATAATAATAATAATAATAATAATAATAATAATAATAATAATAATATGCTCTTTTTTGTTAGATTTAAATTACATATTACATCACAAGGCATAAAAATATAGAAATGCAATTATATAAATTTTGACAAACTCGGTTTATGCAATCCAAGCACATCTGTGCCCTATGTTTGTAGCACATTGCCCTTCTACATAAGTGACAGTCATTTTAAGTTTTACAGTTTCTTGATTTTGAACAAAAGTAACACCATTGTTTCTTATGAGATGGTTCATGTGGTCTTTCTTTTGAATGTTCAACATTTCCTTAATTAATAGTCCTTCTCAGGGTGGATAACTTCCAATGTTCCAGCAGAAATGGCTTAATAAACTTATGGCAAGCTATTTCAGAAAATTTCTCCTTAACTTTTCATTTGACATATTATGAGTAAATAGTACAAAGACATTGATTCCACTTTGGTCTAACATGCTGAAACACAATTTTACTGGCCAGCGATTTGTTTTTCTCGTTGTTGTATATGAACAAATCTTTAGGCACTTTTCCACAGTTTTCAACAGTACCACAGTTTCGAAAACTTCATCGCCACTCAGTTCATTGTTGGAGTCCCAATGAACTTTGACATAATCAGGATCATTATTTGAGTCACCACCTTTAAAGTAACTTATTTCTCAATCTCTTCATCCGAAACTTCTTTTTTTTTGCCCACTCAATCTCTTCTGTAGTTCTTAAAGAATGTCCCAAATCCTCCATTTGTTTGTCTGATAGTAGCAACAATACCTTTATCTAGAGTATAGTTCATTTTATTTCCCAGGCTAGTTAAATGAAAGGAAATAACACATATAAACTGAGAATACATACTTGAAACTAAAAACAAAAATGCAACCTGAACAGTCACACAGGGGTATTTTGTATGCCAGAGCATGCAGTACTTTACTTATAACTTCAATGGACAAAATCCTTGGTGGTAATGAGCTGAAAAATGGTTGAACCATCAGCACAAGAATATGAACTGAATTTGTATGACATGACTATGAGCAGAACTCATTGTTGAAAGAACTGCCATAAATTGAAAATGAGGTGATCTCGAGGACCCCAGAGTGACTGCCGAGGGTTAATGTAACTTGTTCCACATTCTACAGTACATATATTATACACCACCACAGGTGGCCAAGGTTGTTAAGGCATGGACTTGTGAGCAAGAGGTCTGGGGTTTGAACCCCATCAGGACCATCCTCCCCAACTGAGGGTTTTCCCAGGTTTTCCTCAGTCCTCATAAATGGCAAATGCTGGGGAGGTACCCTAAATTTAGGCCTGGAATGTTATCTTCCTTAAAAAAAAAAATCCTTTCCCAATTTATCATTTCATTTCATGTATCATCACTGTTCACCACATGTGCTGCCTCAGTAGTAAAAACGAGTATTAAACACCATTTAAAATATATATATTGTAACATTGTACAAGAACCTTATGGAATATAATCTATCTTAAGAGTGAATCAAATGATAATAGATTGGTTTTATAAGTGTGTCACATCAGAGGTTTTTCTTGCAAAATCTGTTAATAATATCTATGTCTTTCCTATTATATGAAATTTGTCAATATGTACACCCAAAAACTTGTGTGTGCTACCTAAATTCTTTTATAAATAACTCCAAGAGTTGATTTGGAATAAACATTTATTCTTTTGATTACATTACTGAAATATATTGATATTAGTTTTATCTCAATTGCTAGTAAGATATAATGAATTAAAAAGATGTACATTTTTAGATTCAATTGTGTAATATATTTATTAGCATATTCGGTGATTAACATAAAAACCATGGCACCATGTCGTCATTTCAATTAATAGGTGGTATAAATAAAAGCAAGCCTATGCTTGGTTTCGTATAAATAAAAATGTTTCTCCTCAACCTCCTAGTGAGCAACTACTTGTCATTGATTGCTGAGCAGCAACTAAAGATTTGGTAAAAATAAAAACAAGCAATTACTCATTTTTAGTAAGCAATTGCTTGCTATTTTGTGAGGTACCTCTACAGGTAACTAAAGCTCAGCTTGCTAAACTGTAGTTTAGATTTATGGGGAATTCATGATGGTAGTTCCTGAGCAGAAAATAAATATTTATACAAGGCGCCTGGACTAGGATGTGAGTAGATACAAATTATACCATTTTAAAAGAGAAAATGTAGACTGGCTTGTGCAACACTTTTTTCCAGAGGCAAATGAAACATGAGATGGAACTGTTAATGCTGAAAAGATGCAGATTTTTTTAAGGTATGTAGAAGATCCTGGGTTTCAAGCCTCTGTGGAATATCTTGGCATTACACAGGCTATGGTCTCAAATACATTCTGGGAAGTTGTTAACACAATCAAGGATAAAGAAAGGGATTGGGTACAGTTTCCTACAACTGCTGCTCTTCAGGAAGCGAATGTGGAGTGGTCAGAATGATATGGTTTCCCTAATGCAATTGAATCATATTTGAATAAGGAAACCAAATGTACACGGTGACGAGTACATCAACAGGAAAGGAATTCCTTGCGTCAATGCACAGGTTACATGCAACACAAGCGAAAGATTTACAAGTGTTATTGCCAGATGGCCTGGGTCTGTGCAAGATTCTCGGTTATGGAAAAATTCAGATGCTTACACAACATTTTTTTTAATGGTGTTTAACACTTGTTTTCACTAATGAGGCACCACAGATGTTGTACACTAATACATGAGATGAAATGATATATTGGGAAAGGACTTTTTTTTAAAGGAAGGAAACATTTCAGGCCTAAGTTTAGGGTACCTCCCTGGCATTTGCCATGTACGAGGACTGAGGAAAACCTGGAGAGAACCTAACCTCAGTCAGGCAGGACGGTCCTGGCGGGGTTACACAGCAATGGCCAGTAATACTCCTGGAGAGATTAAAAGTTTATAAATTACTTTTACAATAGAATATAACTAGATTAATATTAATAAATTGTGAAAATAACATGTTTAATTTGCCTCTGATTCCTACCTATCTTTGTTGTTATGGATAGATTTGACTCTGCCTGCAGGATTTCCAGGATCTCCTATTCCCATTACTTTAAAACAACTCGCTTATTGTCAGTTTGTTACATATTGCTTTTAGACTTTATTCTGGTTTTTATTTTGCTTATTTTTTGAAATATTTGAACTTCAGTGATAAGGTTTTAAATTTCTCCTCCAACTGATGCTTTAGTGCAGCTACTGCTAAATTTATTTCTTGGTTTACACTCCAGTAACTGTACTTTAGTTAAAATATCTTTATTGGCCTTTAACAGATGAACAAAATGTGTCATGAATGAACTGCTTTCTTCAACCATGGTGAATGAAATGTAATGCAATACTAAACTTTCCTCTTGGAGAAGTGTTTGCTGCGGGCTAATTTTATCTGTTCTCATAACACAAGAACATTTCTGAGGTGATTTCATCTTACCTAGGTGATAATGCTAAACAGAATGTGAGCCATAGTGGTCTGCTCTCATTACAGGAAGACATAGACCAATAAAGCGATACACAAATGATGATCATGTACATAGACCAGAATGCTCATACAAATCAAACTAGATTATATCTAAAGAATTTCCTATAAAATTGACCATAAATTTAATTTTCAATGAAATTAACTTACTTCCTATAGAACTTTAGAGCTTTAAATCAAGATAATGCTATTAAATTTTGGAATTACTTATTTTATACGCATTTTAATTGCCTAATTCCAAAGAATATCAATAATATGATGGAAAAATGAGAGTACTAATAATTCATTTTCAATATTCATTTAGCAAATGACAAGGTTCTTAATTGTATAATATTTAAGAAATCAGGGCTTGTATTAAAGAAAGGGATGAATGTCATCTTTTGAAATTCGGGCCAAGCTGGATTTCTATTTAATAATTTGACAAACCTTTTAAATTATTTTATTTAAAATCTCTACCTCCATTAGGCTTATTGAATGTGAGCATTTTTTTTTGAGCAGTGTTTAATGCCAGTTTTTACTACTGAGGCACCACAGGCAGTAAATGTGAGTATGCTTAACATGAACAGGTATATAAATATTTAGGTGCTTTTGTTTACTCAGCTGATGTGCCGCTGTGAAAGTCCCCAAGCATTTGTTTCATCGGCTGATACCAATTCCTCATCAAAGGGAAATTTTTATTTATACCAAACCCAGAACTGATGATTCCCAACTTGCTTGTGAGCAGAAGTTGGGAAGCAACTGCTTGTTTTTATTTATATCATTCATTATTTTCAAAATGGAATTCATGCTTTGGGTGTATAAACATAACAACCCCCAATGACATAACACATGCAACACACATTTTTATTACTTTGGTATCACAGGTGGTGGAGACTGAGGGTACGAAGGTCCTGGCAGGGTTGGAACTGCCTTCAGCCACCCCTTGTTTCCAATACAATGTTTTGCTTCACATAATTGGGAATACATGATTCGTTAAAATAAGTTGATAATTAATCAGCAAACATGGCAGAAAGTTATGCAACTTTTGACTTGAGTTGATTACGGTTCAGTTCACCTTCTAAACCATTTCCTGAGTTTCAGAAAGTCATGAAGACTTATGAACAAAGAATTTGTCATTTATAATAATTACAATAGTATACATTCTTCCACATTAATAAAACATACATTATACATCTATATAAATGGTTACAATAAAGCAATTAAGGGCACCTGTGTGCATATGATAACTTAAACTTAGGTATTCATTTTTTACATTTAACTCCACTTACTTACGTAAAAGTAAGACGCATTTCAGGAGAATTCCTCACATCTTTAGTTGCACCCTCAATTTTGCTTCTAGACTTGTTTGTCGTGTTGCTCTTCTTGAGCAACTGAAGATGAGATTCTCCCGAAATGCATCTTACTTTTATGTAAGTAAGTGGAGTTTAGTGTAAAAAATGAATACCTAAGTTTAGGTTATATTACCACTCCATTGTCAACACCTTCGTAAGTACAATACACGATAACTTGTTTTGCTTGTCCACATTCACGCAAAACAATGACATTCTTTTGTTTTCCCATTATGCACTTGTGTTTACAAAAGCATTGGGTGATGCAAGCAAGATGAGGATCGAGCATCAGTTTGTGGTTTGCTATAAATAAAAATTTATCCTTTTTGCCAAGCAATTGCTATCAGCGAACAAGTAAATGCTGAGTGACCTTCACCACAGCAATCAGCTGAATATACAAACACCCCCAGTCTTTTGTCAAGAGGCAGTTTATATCTTTTGCACTTAAATATTCACGTTAAGTATACTCACATTTTATACACTAAATGGCGATGCAGATTTTAAATAACAGAAATGAAATTAAAGGCTTGACAAATTATTAAATAGAAATCCGACGTTCAAAAGATGACATTTATCCCCTTCTAAAATTCAAGCCCTGATTTCTTAAATATGATGGTATTAAGAACTTTGTCATTTGCCAAATGATACATGGAAAGTGGATTATTAGTACTTGCATTTTTGCAACATCTTATTGATATCCTCTGCAATTATGCAATAAATCTATATAACATTCCAAAGTGTTATATGTGTTATAAATTAAAGGTCTGCAGGAAGTAAGAGATTCATTTCGTTGAAAGTTAATTTAGGGTTTGTTTTATAGGAAATTCTTTAGTTATAAACCAGTTTTGATTTGTATGTGTAATCCTGCTGTAAGTATGTGCACATCAATTGTATGTCGCTTTGTTTATGTATCAGCCTTCCGGTAATGAAAGCAGACCATATGATCTCACTCACATTCTGTTTAGCATTATCGTACCCAGGTAAGATGAAGTCACTTAGGAATGTGCTTGCATATGAAAATAGATAAAATTAGCTAGCAACAAATACTTCTCCAAGAGGAAAGTTTAGCATTGGATCTACATTTCATTCACCTTGGTTGAAAAAAGCAGTGCATTCACTACACACTTTGTTGACCTGTTAAAGGCCAATAAAGATGTTTTAATAAAAGCACAGTTACCGGAAATTAAGCGAAGAAAAACATTTAGCAGTAACTGCAGTAAAGCAACAGTTGGAGGAGGAGTTTAAAACTCCTGTCACTGAAGGTCAAATATTTAAAAAAAATAAGCAAAATCAAAACCAGAATAAAGTGCAAAAGTGATCTGAAACGAACTGGCAATAAACGAGTTGTTTTAAAGGAATGAGAACAGGGGATCCTAGATATCCTGCAGGCTGAGCCAAACCCATCTATAACAATGACAAACTAAAAGCATTATTTTCTCAATTTATTAACATTAATCTATTAAATTCTGCTGTAAAAAGTAATTTATACACTTATATTCTTTCCAGGAGGGCCACAAGTAGGTTTGAACCAATGGCTTTAACCCCGACAGCAACTGAATTCTAGGAACCCATTCCAGTGTTGAAAGTGGGATATTAACTGCTGACAATGCAGACTTGACTGCCAACAGAGCGCCACACAGATTTGCAGGAAAGCGAAAATTAAATGGTCCCAATGATGAAACAGCAGGATTAAGCAATAATGAACTGCAAGGTTAGCTCTATTCAACAACTAATAGTGCTTAGAAGAAAGAAGAAAGGAACAAAAGTAAAGAAGAAAACCTAGCCTAAGAGTTGCAGGATGTTGTCGCTGATGGCTGGGCTTAAGAGCCTCTGTGAATCAACAGGCTATGCAGGAGGTAGCTTGCTACCGTCAGGGACATTCATGCTGGGCAAGCCGGAGAGGAGAGGCTAAACTAAGAGTGACTGAACTTCACTTTTTCATTTTTCATCCTACTTATTTCCCATTATCATCCAACTTCAATGTGTAAAGCGACCAGTGCCAAGGAGGTGCATGGCACATTGAAGATGTGCAGCAAATGGAGCCTCCAGAATGCCAGGCTACTTTCTGGTAGTATCTAGCCTTACCGAGGTATATGGGGCTCTCCCTGGGCAAACTACCAATTCCCCTGCTACTCATGGGACTTTTTATGAATAACAAAAACAAACCGAAATCTAGTACTGAAGGCCTTGAGACTTCAGCATCAACATTTATCCCTGCTAAGGAGGAAGGCTCTCAGAAGCAAACCCCAGAAGCTAAGGAGATAGAAGTCTCCAAACCTGAAAGGGAGATTACTCCAGAAGGAGAAGAGGAGAGGTTATTAAAGAGTCCACTGACACCTGGCTTCAGCACGCAAAGGAGAAGAGGAGAGCTTACTTAAGAGTTCACCGACACATGGCTTCAGCGGGCAACAAGCTGGAGAAATTTAAAGTAAACCCTCCCAACCTTTCAGGGGCACAGAGAAAACGAGCCCTAATAGAAAAACTTGTTAGGCAGGGGATCGACTGGGATCCTAGCAAGTGGGGGAAGAAAAAGGGTAAGAAGGGTCCAAGAGCCAAGCTAATTAAAAAGGAGGAGTTGGCACAGAAGAGTGGAGAAAAATGCAGCCACTCGGATGGATCCACCCCAACTTCTTAAGTTATCCAGAAGAAGACAAAAACTTCTGTGGCACCACCAGGAGACAAAGGTAAGGCAACCTTGTAAGAAAACCCTAACAAGTGTCAAAATGGCCATAGCACTAGAAGGATGTCTGGTGGCCAAATATGCAAGCCAAAGTCAAGGAACTCCAGCAGTGGGTCGTCCAGGCCTTTGAGACTCTAGAAGATGAAACTTCCCTCAGTTTGTCGGTTCGTACATGGAAAGGGGAGCTCTCATCCTTTCCTGTGCCAACCAGCAGACTAAGGCCTGGCTACAGAAAATTATTCCTAAGCTCAGGCCATGGGAGGGTTCTACATTGTTTCTGGGATTAAAGGAAGATGTCTTGAAGACAGCCAAGGTGCCCTTTAAGACGCCAGGGATGTTTGCCAAGACGAACCCCTCTAAAATCCTACCAATGTTAGGCAAACAGAACAAGACTCTGAAAACTGAAGATTAGCAGCTTATCAGCAGCAAAGGTGTCCCAACTGGTCAAACCTTATATGATCGATAGAAAAGGAGCAACAAAAAGGCTTCAGAGCTTTAAAAACAGCGGTTACTTAGGGCTAGGTACAATCACACTCATCATTTTAACAGATGACAAGGATAATCCAGATCAACCTACAACATAGTAAGGCAGCTTTGGCAGCCTTCTGTAAGAAGATAAGGGAAGAAAATATCCACCTGGCCATCATTCAAGAGTCCTGGTTACATAAGGGATGAATAGCAGGGCTAGGCAAATTCATTAATGACAAGAGGACTTGCATACTAGTTAGGAATGGGATGCATGCCTTACCTTTATATGAACTTTGTTTCAGAGACACCACAACCATGAAAATAAACCTCAAAGTCAGAGAGGGAAACAGAACCCTAATCCTGGGCTCTGTATACCTACCTTACAATGGAGGGGATACCCCACCAAGAGAGCTAGAACTCTCGGTGGAACAGATGATGGAGCATAGCAAACAACTACTCTTGATGAAATGCCAAATCCCACCACGTAATAAGTGGTAGTACCAACACCAACAAAAGAGATGAGTCTTTGTTGAGCTATTAGATCACCAATAATCTTTACTTATTTAATGTCGAGAATGAACCCACTTTTTCTAACAGGATTAGAAAAGAGGTCCTCAACATTACTTTTGCAGCAGATCGCACCTGCAATCTGGTTACAGAATGGCAAGTTTTAGACGAGCCATCCCTTTCAGAACATAAATATATTCAGTTTGAACTAGATATCATGGTTAGCGAAACATCTTTCAGGAATCTAAGAAGAACCACTTGGATAACATATAAAGAGGACCTTGGGCTATGCTTGGAAAGATTGAAGGTGTTTACAACTTTTGAGGATATAGACAGGACAGCATGCCTCATACAGAATGGTATTACAGACTGTTTATCTGGATAACTGTCCTATAACCATAAGGTCTGGACCAAAGAAGGTGAGGTGATGGTCCAAAGAACTTAGGGAGTTATGGGCCAGTACTAGGAAACTCTTCAATAAAGTTAAGAGAAATCAAAAATGAGGATAATATCATTCAGTCCTTACAGATTATAATAAGGCTATCTGAAAAGTCAAGCAAACCTCCTGGAAGAACTTCTGTTGGGAGATCAATAGCCTGAAAGAAGCTATATATAATCCAGAAGATAATGGCACATGGGAATATAACTCCTGTCAGTTCTGTAAAGAAACCCACAGTAGGTTATACCAACCCAGTTGAAGATACACTTAAGATGCTTCTTAAGGTTCACTTCTTTGGTTGCAAATTCAATGACAACAGGGGTGAAAACTCCAGTCACAATGAGAACCATATATACAAGTCAACCTCAGAGGACTGGAAGTTGGCCCATAGAATTGTCATGGCTGTTAAGATCAAATGGGCTATTAATGAATTCAGCCCATTTAAATCTCCAGGAAGGGATGGCATCTTTCCTACTTTACTGCCGAAAGGACCTGAATTCCTTTATATACTATTCTGTCATCTTTTCAGGGCAAGTGTAGCTTTTGGCTGTATACCTTTCCATGGAGACTTGCCACATTGGTATTTGTCCCAAAACAAGGATGAGTAGATTACTCCACTGATAATGCTTTTAGATCCATCAGTCTTTCATTTTTCTTGTTAAAGACATTGGATAGACTGGTGGAAAGATATATTTGAGAACAAGTGCTTATTACAGCACAGCTGCATTGCAATCAATTTGCCTATCAGCCAGGAAAATCCTGTGATACAGCCTTCCACAATTTAGTGATGAGTGTTCAGGACTCTCTGGCCAGGAAGGAAATACCATTAGTCACATTTATGATATAGAGGGAGCATTTGATCATACCACCTACTTGTGAATAGTTCAAGCTGTTCGCAATCGCAGTGTGGATAATACCATTTGTAAATGGATAAATTCCATGCTATGCAACAGGAATATACAAGCAAACACTCTAGGAGAAATGCAGAAGATAGTTGAGACTAGGGGCTGCCCACAGGGAGGAATTCTATCCTGCTTATTATGGAGCCTGATGTTAGACAACTTGCTGGTGGACATGAACAAGAAAGGATATTATATACAGGCATATGCTGATAACATAGTCTTAGTGTGATGGGAAAATTTTACCAGACGATAACAGGCATCATGAATGATGGGCCAATGATAATCAAAATTGGTGCATTAAGCATGGACTTACAGTAAACTCCTTTGAAAATGGTGGTTGTACCATTCATAAGAAAGAAAAGCATTCAAGGCTTCGACAACCTGAACTTTCCAGGAACACAGCTGATAATCTCCATGAGAGCCAAATATCTCAGCATAATGCTGGACAGGAAGCTTAAGTGGAATGCTCATATAGGGAAAGTTATCCGAAAAGCCAAATGGTCACTTGTGACCAGCAGATGCTTTATCTGAACATCATGGGGAATGAGACCTATGATCTGCAGATGGATATACACTGCAATCATTAGACCACAATTAACCTACGGAATCGTGGTATGGTGGCCAAAGATGCTGCAAACCACAGTGATATCAAAATTTTCGAGTCTGCAAAGACTTGCTTGTATGTAACAGGAGCTTTTAAAAGCACCCCAATGATTGCACTAGAGATCCTTGCTAGATCCGGCGCCATTGGATATATTCCTTAGAGCCAAAGCAAGACTTACATCCTATAGATTATTACATTCAGGAGGATGGAGAAATGACTATTATCCCAGACATACTAAAATATTAGAGGTTGCGGATAGTCCAGAATGGAAATGAGATCTGATCTTATGATTACCAAATTCTTTTTTTAACGAGCCTGTAAAATAAATCTTGGATCTAGACTTGAGTGGCAGGACCAATATGGTATACAGATGGTTCACAGATTCTTAATCAAGCTGGAGCCGGCATCTGTGGCAAAACTCCAAGGACCAACATTAGTATAAGCCTAAGGAAGTACTGTGTTTCAGGCAGAAATCTTAGCAATCATGATCTGTATGCAAAATGGCATAGAAAAGGGTTGCTATGGGAAACGTATTATAATACTCTTCAGATAGTCAAGCTGTACTTAGAGCACTTGACTCTCACCATTTCAATTCCAAGTTAGTATAGGATTGCCTCCAAAAACTGATAGCCCTGTCGAACAACAACTCTGTTGAATTGAGGTGGGTGCCAGGTCACAGAGGAGTGACAGAAAATGAAGCAGCTGATAAACTGGCCAAGAAAGGAACATCTAGCCCCTTAATAGGACAGGAACCAGCCTGTGGAATTTAGTAAGTCCACAGTAAGGACAACAATTAAATTATGGACTGGAGAGAAAGATAAAATACAATGGTCCAAATTACTCAGGACAAGCCCTTGGGAAAAGCCTTATCAGTGAGCCAAATTCCACACCCACCAAAATGCTTCTGGTGTTGGGAAGGAAAAAGTTAAACAAAGCGGTGGGATTAACTACTGGACATGGTCAATTTACAAAACATCTCAAGAAAATGGGGCCCTTGAAGGGACAGCCCATTTGTAGACTTTGTGGCTAATCTTATGAGACTGTGAAGCATTTACTCCTAGCGTGTGAAGCCCGAGAGAGAGAGAGAGAGAGAGAACATACCAACTCTTCAGCCCACAACTATATTTTAATGTGGATGATCCCCTTATAGGAAGTAAGGTTCTGGATCTCATCAAACACAGAATTTGAAAAACTATAAGGGACTTGGGGGTGACACAAAAAGCCTATGGTTGAAGTGCGGGAGTTCTCCAAAACTCTCTCCAATACCTCCTATGATACTACTTACTTACTTCTAGTACTGCTACTACTACTACTACTACTACTACTACTACTACTACTACTACTACTACTACTACTACTACTACTACTACTACTACTACCACCACCACCGCTACTACTACTACTACTGGACTTTAGTCAATGCTCTGAAGTTCCAGTGCGGGCTCTGCAGACACTGAGTACCCGTGGTACTTCTGATGTTACTAGAAGCAGCCGGGCTGAACTTATTCGTGCCCCTCCCTGTGGGGAGTTGTTTGGATGGGTTGGACTAGGTGTGGTAGTGGTTCCATAACTCTGGGCAAATGAGTACCCATGGCAGCAGTGTGTCTCAAGGGAGTGCCTAGAGCATGTATCTTGAGAGCAGGAGGTTCCTGAATCACCACTTTTTTTTAGGGTGGATGGTGGCTACCTTAATGCTGGGGTGACTCTCCTCTTAAAATTGAGTAGGTCTATGCTAGACGTAACCTTCCTCCAATCAGAATCTGGTAGCTAAGTTAGCTTAGTGCATTTGGGAGAAGAGATCGCCTACAGCTGAAAGGCTGGTCAGTTTACAATCTAGGTGCCATCGTAATGTAAAAAACCACCGAGAACCACAGACCTCCGTGAATCTCTTTGGACATGGGGAGGGATCCCAGACAAACTAACACTACTACTACTACTACTACTACTACTACTACTACTACTACTACTACTACTACTACTACTACTACTACTACTACTACTACTACTACTACTACTACTACTACTACTACTGCTACTGCTACTAAAGAAGAAAAGCACAAACTGAAAATTAAAGTGCTAAAGCTTGCAAAAGAAGCATTACTGGAGAAAGAAAAGAGAGAATGAGGAAGTGCACATTTGCTTCCAGTTATTATGAATCTTTAGAGCTATTTAATAAATTGTGTTAGATAATTCATTATTTACAGTTCTTGTAAACTTCATTTTTAGGTGCCTAATTAATTAGTTTTTGCAATCTCTCACTTTTTATCAATTGTTTGTCTATGCAACTCCTTTTCTGTCTCCACTTACTCGCTTTTTTCTATATCTACATAGATATCTTTATTCCCAAGAGCAGTGACAAAGGAGCACATGTTTGCACTACAATAATGAGATTTATAAATGTGAACTTACCTTTGTGACATTTGCGTTCTAAATACAGTGATATGAAGAGTTACGCCAAATGAATTAGTGTTGCAATATCACCTCTTCTCTGTTGTCCTCTTGCCCTAATGCGGATTGCTTCAGATTCTGCAACACTGCTACTGGTACACTGCCTTCATCACCATCCTGTAGTTAGGTATGTCAAAGTTCTACTCTTTTAGATGTTTGGACACATTATGCAGAGTCATAGGGCATATTATTACCGAATATATTTTCTAGGTAGTTTATCTTATCTTATTTTGTACAATTGGTAACTGCTGTTTAACTTCGCTGAAACACTTTTCAATAATTGCCCGATCCTATATCTGTTGTATGCTGTTTGGTTTGGAGTAATAATATTTTGATATGGGGTCGTCAACCATGGTGCAATACCATAACCTCAATCACCTAACAGCGATGCATCGGCACTCTTACTGTCCATTACTGTGTAGGTATGTGAATTTTTCCATATCCGAGAATCGTGCACAGACTGGGCCATCTAACTACAACACTCGTAAATCTTTCGCTTATGCTGCATGTAGCCTTATACATTGATGCTGGGAACTCCTGTACTGTTGATGTACTTGTCACACGTATGTATGGTTTCCTTATTAAAATATGAGTAAAATCCACTGCACCAATTGCATTTTGGAAATTTCATCGTTCTGACCACTCCGCATTGGCTTCCTGAAGAGCGGCAGCAGTCGTATGAAACTGTACCCAATCCCTTGCTTTATCCTTGATTGTTTTAACACCTTCCCAGAATATATTTGAGATTGTAACCTGTGTAATGCCAAGATCCTCCACAATACCAGCTTGAAACCTAGGATCTCCTACCTACCTTAAAAAATCTGCACTTTTCAGCAATGTTAAGAGCTTCACCTCATGTTTCTTTGCCTCTGGAAGAAAGTGATAAGCAAGCCAGTCTACATTTTCTTTTTAAAATGGGAAATATAATAGTTTATATTTACTCACATTCCAGTTCCTGTGCCTTGTATAAATTTTTAATTTCCGCTCAGGAACTACCTTTATTAATTCCGCCATAATACTAAATTGCAGTTAAGCAAGCTGAGTTACCTACAGACGTACCTCACAAAATAGCAAGCAATTGCTAACTCAAAGTGAGGAATTGCTTGTTTTTATCTGTACCAATTCCTGCACAACTGCTTAGCAATGAGAACAAGCAGTTGCTCTCAAGGAGGTTGAGGAGAAACATTTTTATTTATACAAAACCAAGCAAATGCTTGGATTTAGGAGATTTGAACAACTGCTTGCTTTTATTTATACCACCCATTATGTCACTGTATATACCTTAATTTTGAAACTGAAAGTGCTTCAATGCCTTACAAATCCGAATGGAAGCTAAATTCATTATGCGCTAACATTGCTATGATCATCAGGATACGTTTCTTGCATGCTAAAACATAATGTAATATATTTGTAATATGTAGTACAGGAAAAATATAAGTATAATAGGCATAGAGACTTGCAGAAAGAGAGAGGGGAGAAAATGGGTAAATAAGAGAATACAGAGAGTTAAAATAATAAATGATATATAATTTATCTTACTAAGTCAATCTAGCACCTGCTTATAGAAAAAGTTGTATAAGTTACCGTCATTTATCCAATAAATTCAAATTATTTATAAATTAAAAACTTTAGGCTACATTGTGGAAAAATCCGGCAGTTCACCTTTTTCCCCATTAGTGTATGATGTACAATTCGAGTATTGATATTCAAATACTGCTTTCGTGCTATTTATGAAATTATTTACCTACAAAATCATAATATGGGCAACGCTTAAAATCAAAGTTCTAGAAATCGGGCATTGTTAGTGCCTAAATTAATACACATCAGCTTTCTGTTTTAAATACAAAGCTTGTTCATTTTAACAAATATCCAACCAATGTTTACATAAATTAATGATCATGTTTTGTCCTAAAAGCTATTTACCTCTGTTATGGATATACTTACTTGCGACGAAATGGTATCTCACACAGCTGCGTTATACTTTCTTGCTCTCAGTCTAAACCTATACTGCCAATATGAAAAAATTACATTTCATAAAATGTTGCACTTTCGTTCGCTGGGCTTTCAAATGTTTATATTTGCTTACACAAGCTCTGCCATTAACTGTACACTTTAGATTTCCCCATAAGAAATGCATATATTGTAACCATATCTTGGAAATACGTATTCTAAATTTTGGTTCCCATTGTTGCGTCAACTACATGCTACGTAAACATACTCCTGCAGAACCACGTTGCTACCCTTATGCATCACATTCCACCATTACAAGTTGCCTAGTACCAAACTGAAACACGAGAGGGCATTGTTATTCACCAAGCATAGAGGAATGAAATTTGGATGGAGGTTTCGGCTAGTCAAACTATATTTTCCATCGAATTACGCTTATACTAAAATCTTACTAAAATTTGTTTTAATTGGAATGTGTTTTAATTGGAATCTTGCGGGCAAGAGATAATTTACTAGCTGCAAGAGAATAGAAGGCAATTACATTGGTTCCTTTCCTGTCGCTTGTCACCGCAAAATAACTATCGCTCAGCAACAGACTGAAGGTACGAATATGTCTAAATATGTTCGTACAGAACAGATAAGATAAACACTTAACCGATGTGAAAGACGTATTACGGCACGCTTAAGGGAATTCATAAGGAAAGGCCAAACTTTTAAAAATTTTGTTTTATGTCTATTCTTGATCTTCGAATTTTCAAGCCTAAAACGATATATGACATTTCCTGTGTTTGAGCTTCTTTAATTATGTATTTTTGCTTTTAAAGCAGGAATGTATTGGGATTCATTAATTAGTTTCCACTTTAAGAGCTTTTTCCCGAGAACTATAATTTCTCACTCTTATGTTCCGTTTCCTCAGCTCCTTTAAAATTTAGAAGAATGCAATTTATACCACATGTTATGTGTTGTATGTTCATTTTAACAGAACCAATTCTAAATACTGTGATTTATTAAAAAATAAAACTATAACTATACTGAAATACCAATTACTAAATGCAAAATAATATTAAAACCGTGTATTCTCAATCTCTATTAAAACTTGTGAAAATTGGCTGTGTTAAAAATTTAGAGAAGCAACAAATAATGACTGGAACAAATTTCAACATTGTACAGTTAATAGTAATTGCAAAAAATGGTACATGAGTGCGTAAATTTTTATATATTATTACAATAGAGCTTAATGAATCCCCTTAACCAGCAGTTGAGTAATGTGATGAACTTGGTCTATCTGACTCCTGCTTTAGCTTTCGTGTAGGACTACAAAAGTTACATGAAAAAAATCTTGATTCGAGGTAATTTTTGGTGAATTTTCACTTCTCTATATCAAATTGTTAGTTTAGTAAACTGAATTATTAATTATTTTGATTAACTACTAAATCTCACTTACCATACGATTTATAATCAAAATTTATAGAATATACAGATCAAGAAGTTCATAAGATGCGCGCACACACACACCCTTCAAAATCCACGGATGACACTTACATAGACTGCAGCCTTTCCATATGCCATTGACAATAAAGAGGCAATCTGATATTATGTCACGACTCCTCCCAGAAAAAGTGTTTGGCTAATTCAACACAACCTGCTTGTAAATCATCTTCTGCGGAGCAAAGGATGTCACACCAAAAGGTTGAAGTTGATAAGTGCAATGTGGAGAAAATTACTATAATACTATGTCATTTTCTTTAGCACAGGTCACGACATTGATATGTTTATGGCTTAAATACTCATAAAATAGTTCCAAAGTAGGGCTCGCATATTCCTTGAGGCTCATTCACAATGAAACTAAGACGTCAACGCAGAAGCTTATGATTTAGTTATTCAATGAGGCCATGCACAATAATTGAATAAGCATAGTCATATACAGCAAACTCCAAACTTCTGGGTCAATGTTTGTGTGAAACCTAACGGAGAGCTCAATCAGATCGAAGAACACATAGATTGTGAAAATGGCATCGTTTGATGAGAAGCTAATAACTTTAGACGGACGTTCTAAAAGTTCTCGGCCTTACCAAGCAAATGCCAGATTTAAGAGTTATTCATTTTTATTTCAACATACCTTATAAATCAATAGATTTAGCTCAACGACTTTTAATTTTTAATACCATCGGTAAAACAAGATTTGTCCAAATGTGAAAAAAGGCTCTTTCTCAGCTTCATTTGATGTGAATCTCCATTCACCTACACTTTCTTTAAGTTTGGGAACAAAAAATAATCGCTGGGAGCCAAGTCCGCAGAATGTGGTAATGTTGAAGCATTTGGAAGTGAAGATCATGCAGTTTTGCAGAACCATTCTCAGACGTGTATGAAGCAACATTATGGTGATAAAAGAGACGATCTTTTTTGCAAGGTGTGGACGTTTAGCTTGAACACTATTCTTCAATTGGTACATCAGTGAAGTGTAATATTCCTCGGTAATAGTTCTGCCCTTCTGAAGGTAATCTACGAGCATCGCACCATGGGAATCCCAGAAAATTGTAGCCAATTTTTTCCTTCAGAAGAAATTATTTTTGCTTTCTTTGGTGCATTTTTGTCTATTGCCATCCCTGTTTGGGATTGCTACTTCGTCTCTGGCATGTAGTTATCAATCCATGTTTTGGTCCATTAATAGTGTAGATACCACTTGATCCCATCCCCTATTTATGGGGGCTGAAAAATAATACCCCTATTTCAAGGTCAAACGAGAGGTACTAAAACCCTTTTCCACCCTAGCTCCCACCTCACCTCCCGCCTGCCACTGCACCGCCGTCCTTTTGGCTAAATAATATTTTTTATGAATATTGTATAAGATTTGGAAATACTAGCTTAATAATTGTAAGTTGAGTTCATTACTCATAAAGCCTGTTTATTTTGATGAATATTGCATTGTTATATAAGCATATAGAATGAGGTTTTAATAATTGTAAGTTGATTAATATATATTATTTTTGATGAGTGTTGTATAAGGATATAGACAGAGGCTTTAATAATTGTAAGTTGAGTTTATAATAAAACAAAGAAAAATATATTACATTGATTAAGAAATTATATTTATTGACAACTCAGATGATTTTACACAAACAATGGTTTAGAACAAAAAAAAAACACCATCATCTATCCTTTTCTTTAAACATTTTACTAATAAATGATTCTTTATATTTAAATGTTTTCATACGTATAACAGGTTTATAATGATCTTCTTTGTATCATAAAAAATGACATTTTTTGTTAGTGTCAACAGGATAATACATGACGGAGAGTTTTACAGGAAAGTCAAATGGAATTACTTGTTCTATTGAAAAGTCAAACTCAAACAAGTTACAACCATGTACATATAATTGTAATAATTTGTGTCCTTATGAGAAAAAATGAGTTGTATTTTCAAACAAAACATTGGATGCTATACCTTTTAATGATGAAGGACTTTTATAACATATTTTGCATTTGCATACATTTGAATTGCAACAGTTAAATAAAGCTCTTGTTTTTAAAAAGTTCAAATTCAATGTTGATAAAGTATGTCATCCGTTTAATTTTAATACAGGATCACACAGGTATTTAAAAGAAAATACATTGTTGTGAAATAATCCCACTATTAGCCATTTTGGAAAAATATTCCAAAGTTTCTAAAAAGAGAATACATAAAGTCCACTCAACTGTCCTGCAAAGTTACATGTTTACTAACATATATATGTGTTAACTTAATGTTACACTCATTATTCTTTACACTGCGCTTTCCAAAAGCAGGGAAGTACTGGTATATTGTTTCAAGGTAAACTACATTGTTGCGTATGGCTAAATATAAAATTCATTACATTATTATTTTGATTAACGTGTACATAGTTATTTGGAGAAAACAAAAAGTTTAACATTCTTTCTTCTCGTGTTCCCTTTTTGATAGCAACATATGTGGTAACTTGATTGGGTTTATCATCGAGTAATTTTGCTACATAACATGAAAATGCATTCCCTAACATACAACAAATGTTTTCATTACATAACCAGTACAAGAACCACAATAAGGTTGACCAATATTCAGGAAAATGAACAGGTGTACATTCTTCAAACAGATCATTAAAACCAGTTTCTTTTGCCAGCATACCATATCTTCTAGTTATTCGGTTTGTGTTTCTATAGATGAAATAGTCCGTGGCCTATAGAAGTAAAAAAAAAATTAAAATAATGAAGTATTACTAATACTGTCCTGTGCTACCAAAGCCTTTGTTTCCTCTTTTAGTACATTTTATTTTTTAAAAATATTTAACTTTCGGTGGGTATATTTTTGCACATATTAGTTGTGCAAATTTTTGATTTTTTGAAATGCTTTATTTTTTATCCGAGTTGTTGCACTTTATTACACATATTTCACCGGTGTAATCTCTATCTATATATCCTCCTCTTATAGCAAATCCTAATAGTGCTAAACTAGGTTTTTTTCGCTATTCGTAGATAAGCTAGCTTGGGAGGTCTTGCTGATAGCCCTGTTGGGATAACTATGGTTTGTTGTGGTTGAAACTCGTACGTTTTGGATAAAAATATATCTAAGCCTGCTGATTCTTCAGTGCATCTAATAGGTAATGTAACATTATTAATTAGCTTAATTCGCAAAGTCATCTGAAAAGAAAAATGTCCATTTTATTTATTTCTTTTGAAACGTTATATTGTAGGCATTGTTAGGTGTTAAATCCTAGAAATTGAAACGATAGGCATAGTCTTAGTTTATTAATATCTTCAATATAGCTTTCTTTAAAAACATCCGTGTATTTTCTTGGAACAAACACGCAAATGGGATCTTCATCATTTTTTTGAAGTTTAATAGATATTTTGAGTCCATACCGTGTCACCACTCTAGGTGTAGCGACTACGTTACATGGAGTATTTTTGGATAAATCGCAAATCTGCATTGTTTTGGTGGTTTGAATTTGATTAAATCTACGGAGAAAATCCATTCTGCAAAGAAGATGATTTTGTACAAGGTTCGTTTTAAGAAAAACGATAAAAATAGGGGAAAAACTGTAGAATACTCACTGGCTTGCAGAAGTGTTGCACCTTGTTCCTGTGGAGTATGGTGCTTATCCTGCCAGCTTTTATACGTTGCAGTTATCAGCCAACGCCCAATACGTCATAAGCGGAACTGCAATTTATGCTGCTATATAAGGAGGCAAAGACTGCCTTCCTTTACAGTTGATCTTTTGTTAGTGCAACAAGCACATCTCAAAGTCTTCACCAATGTAAGTAACAACACTAAGCGAAGCACGCAGAGAGTATAAGATGGTTAATGCTCATGGGAGGCATTTTGTTATTCAAATAGATCCATCTCCCGAAAGTGAAAATCCCATCATTTACTTTAAAAATAGCATGCAAACGATTTTAAATACATTTTTACAGGACATTGAACCGCATGATATGGTTGTTTTGTCAATTAGCAACTCTGTAAATTAGCAAGATAAACCTATAGGGCTTAGCCTTCGTCGAAAGGATCAAATTCATTCAGATGTAATAATGGTGGTAGTGGAAAAGGTATGTCAATGTAATGCCAATTTTTACGCTACGGATACTTTATCCATAAAAGTATATCATGTTGAAATGCCGTTGGGGAATGGTAGAATATAGACAAAGGGTCGCTACGTATATGCTTTAGCACATTTGAAAACAAGCATTGTGATAGTTAAATCATATATAAATTGTTTAGCCTATGGGTTAGTAATAGCAATTGCTCATTTTACTAGAGATCCAGACTATGAAGCTTTTAGAAAGGGTAAAAAATTACATTTTAAAGTTGATGATCTTTTAAAAGCTACAAATATTGTTCTTTGTTAAGGGGGAGGAATTGTAGAATTACTACAATTTAAAAATTATCTTTTAGAGTATAGAGATGTAGTTTATGATGGACAATATTCTTATAATATTATATTTGATGGAAATTTAAATTCATCTAAACGCCTTAATCTTTTATATGATGCTCAAGAGAAACATTATAATGTTATTGTAAATCTTGCAGGCGCTATGGCTAAATGATATGTATGTGAAGGGTGCAACAATGGGTTGGAGGATTACAAAGAAATCAAAATCCACAAATGTATATATAAATGCACAGGATGTTTTGCAGGTCCACCATGTAAATTTGACGGAAATTATTTGTTTTGTTATATGTGTAATATATATTTTAGAAGCCAAAATTGCATGAATAATCATATACAGAATAGATTTGGAAAGAAAACTATTTGCGAATGGAAGCGGCATTGTCTAACTTGCAGTCAGCAGCTAAAACCTAACCATGTGTGTTACATTATATATTGTAAACATTGCAAAAGTGACGAGATGCCTGGAGACACGTGCTTTGTGCCTACATTGAGCCCTAAAATTCCCCCTTCCGAAAAGGTTTTGATTATATTTTATTATATTGAATGCACAGAAAATACTCGCATAGGGGACACTTCTACATTTTCATATGCTCCAAATTTGCTTTAACTAAAACAATTTTGCTTTGTTTGTGAAAATAGCAAAGACTTGGAATGCAGTCAGTGCGGAAGCCGCAAGAATTCCTTTTGGGGAGACAACTGCATTCCACAAGTTATTTTGGATTATGCCACAAAACAGTGTCGGGTACCTGATGTAATCACGAATGGTGTTAAAATTTTGTGCATGAAAATGGAACATATAACCTTTTAGGATAGTTTAAAATGTTTACCTATGAAATTGCGAAGTTTGCGAAAATCCTTTGGCACACAGTCTCTAAGAAAGGGATGCATTCCCCATTTTTTTACACTTTGGAAAACATGAGTTATGTGGGGGCTTATCCTGATCCTTCTTATTACGGTGTCGACCAGATGATGCCAGATGAAAAAAAAGAATTTTTCAACTGGTATGACACTGTAAAAGATGGAGTTTTTAATTTCAAAAATGAGTTAGAGATTTACTGTCGGGCAGATGTTACCGTGCTGAAATAAGCATGTTCCATATTTAGGAATACCTTCTTAAGCATAGGAAATATTGATATATTTCAAGAATAAGTTACAATAGCCTCAGCATGCAACAAAATATTTAGGAAAAACAACTTGCAGTGCAAGACTATAGGGCTCATACCTTTTGGAGGCTATAGAAAGGCAGATAAGCAACCCAGGAAAGCTCTCATATGGCTCAGATACAAGGAAACTAAACGAGACATTCGCAATCAAGATGCAGGTAATGGTAGAGAGGCCAGATTACCAGAATTGCCCAATCTCACAGTGGATGGGTTTTGCGAGGTGACGTGAGAAGTTTTTAAATTCATGGGATGTTGTAGCATGGTCACACATGTTTAAATAATAGAGATGTTCCAGCCATAGACAGTAAAACAGAGATGCTTGCAGATAGGCACGAACAGACTTTGAATCGGTCATAAAAAATTGTGTCTGCAGGGTATACGTGCCACATCATGTGGGAGTGCGAATTTGAGAACATTTTAAGGCAACATCCAGTTCTTAGTAATGATCCAGAGGTGAAAAATGTTCCTCTTGTTCTCAGAGACTCCCTTTATGTGGGTAGAACGGAGGCGCTGAAAACTTATTGCAAAACTGAAATTAAATACCCTGATATTATGTCATTGTATCCATATAATTGCAAATACTTTAAAATCCCTATTGGCCATCCTACAATTCATGTTGATTGCTCTAATATTCCCGCAATACTTAAAAAACTGGGGTTAGTAAAGTGTAGAGTTTGGCAAAAAAATCGGAAGCTTTATCATCAGGTACTACCCTATAGATGCCGTCAAAAGCTGTTGTTTGGTCTTTGCACCAGTAGTATGTAACAGGGAAATGAAGAAACAAATTGCAACCACAACGAAAATTAACGAGAATTCATTGGTGCTAGGAACTCGGATGAGGTAAGAAAAGCCGTTGAGATGGGCTATGAAGTTAGAGAAATTTATGAATTTTATGAATACAGGGTAGAGCAGTATGATAAATGTGAAAAACAAGGGGGGGGGTTGTTTGTAGAATACATAAATAGTTTTTTAAAACTAAAGGCAGAAGCCAGTGGCTATCCTTCCTGGGTTAAGAGCGAAGAGGACAAGGAATCCTATGTAAGCAGTTTTTTTCAGAGTGAAGGAATAATTTTCGATGAAACTGCAATAAAAATATCCCGGTGCTAGGTCTTTGGCAAAATTGTGTCTAAATAGTTTTGGGGGGAAATTCATTGAACATGGCAATAGATCGCGAACAAAAATGATTAGGAAACCTCGAGAATTATTCACCTTTTTGATCATCCTCGGGATAGAGGTGCAAAATTTAATGTTTGCAAGCGACCAGCACGTATGGCTCTCATGGAAATATGCGGAGGAAATCGAAGCTCCTTCACTGGCACGCCAATGAAGTACTAGGAGCATATGTCACTGTTGGTGCAAGACTCAAGCTATATACCTATTTGCAGGCCTTAAATGAAAACATTTTGTCCACAGATAGTGATTCTATCATTTTTGTGGTTAGAAAAGGAGAAACGTGTAAAGTCAAATGTGGATATAACTTGGAAGATATGACGGATGAATTTGCAGACTATGGGCCCAAAGCTTACATTTTAGAATTTGCATCTGGAGGACCAAAAATTAAGCGTACAAGATTAAATTGCCAAATGGGAATTTCAAAACTATATGTAAAGTGAGGGGAATAACTTTAAATTACACCTCTTTGCAGATGTTAAATTTTGATGCCATTAAAACTTAATGCCATTGATGCCATTAAAACTTAAAACTTAATTTTGCGTGAAAATTGGGAGCAAAATATTGTGATTAGAATGGAAAAGAAAATTAAACGCAAAAGATCTAATGGAGTTCATGTCGTTTCCGAACCGGAAGATAAAATCTATAGGATTTGTTTTCTCAAGAGGAGACGAATATCAAATTATGATTCGGTTCCATTCGGGTATGTAAAGCCTGGTTAGCCGAATCATTTCCTCTCATTATGGATTTAGAGGTGAAGGCAGCAGGTTCAAAGTATTTGGAGAAGCGAAAGGGGCTGAAATATTGTACCAATGAAGAGCTAAGGCTCATTCCTTTGAAAGTGTTTGAGCAATACCCACCATACGATGTAGATTATGTATTGTATAGGCTAACGGACGATTTGAGGCAAAAATTGAAAAATTTTCGGCCATGCATGCATGGACAAAGAGAAGAGTGCACTGCCTGTCGCAAAATTTCATCACCCGTTCACTCTGATAATTAGCGGCAGTTCAGTTTCGGGCAAAGCGGTATTTTGAGTAAAACTGATTAAAAACTTAAGGAATTATGCTCTGTTAGACAGTTTAAAGAAAGATTGTGGTGTTATAGCGAATATTCGTCGGTGCCCAAGTTAAAATATGTAAAATTTCACGTTGGTAATCCAAAATATGAGAACCGGAAAAGAGAACCAAAGCTAGTGATATTAGAAGATTTGTTAAACTCTGTTTATTCGAGAGAGGAAGGCCATTTGTTTTCAAAGGGTAGTCATAAAAATATGAGTGTAATTTTAATTACTCAAAATTTGTTCCATCAGGGTAAATAATATAGAGATTTATCATTAAATGCTAAATACATTGTAGTTTTCAAAAATGTTATGAATAAGAATCAAATAGCCCATCTAGCCAGACAAATATACCCAGAAAATTGGAAATCTCTTTTTCAGGCCAATTTAGATGCTACGAAAAAACCTCACGGGTATATGTTATTTGATTTATGTTAGGAGACCGATAATAGATTAAGATTCAGAACCAACATTCTCCCATCGGACCTTTCCACTGTAGTTTACCGGCATGAGCAAGCGGATAAGATCGAACTATCACACGCTTCAAGTGCTTAAAAGAGTCAAACCGATACTGAGGACAGCCATTTTGGAGAAGGCAGACAAAGATTTCATATTAGCTATGCGAATGCGCTCTAAAGGTTTTGAATGGAACTGTAAGGTAAGCAAATGTACACTACACCATCTAAGAAAATATAAAAACGATCTTAGATAAGTGGTGGACAAATCCCAAAATTTAACTGGAAGAGAAATATTATAATTCAAAAGGGAGGGTTTTTGATACCTTTGCTGTGGGCAGTATTGACGGGACTATCGACTCTAATAACACATTAAATGTTGCATAATCATTTTTATTCTTTCAGCACTTCTTAGATACCCACTGTTCCATAAAGAGAAAAAAGGAAAGAAAAATAACGGTAAAGGATCCCTACAAAGAGTTGCTTAAATTTAAAGCCAGTCGTCCTTCATTACCAGCACAAAAGCAGCAGCAGGAGCTGCAGCCTTCGCCAAAGCGAGAGGTTAAAAAACGGTTCGTCTTTCTCTCTCCAGACGACAAGAAAAAAAAAAAGGAAGAACAGAAAGTAATTAATAATGAGGTAGAAGTGGACAAAGAGGCAACCAGAGCTTTACCATTACCACCAGACGAGAAAAAGGAAATTTAAAATTTTACCAATCAAAACATTGGATATCTAGCTGACCTTATATGGAACCCTATTTACACACCCCTAGAGCAACAGACACCGTCTTCTGCATCCATAGGGATATTGACGGGAAATTTTAAGATTGGCGAATCAGTAATTAGAACAGAGGATAACGATTTTTATGTAAAGAACATATATTACAAGGGAACTCGTGATTTGTGGGAATTATTGACAAGGGAAAAGGTAGATCTTTCAAAAGTCACATCATCGGATAGGTGTAAATATAGTCAAATTCTGCTTATAACCAACGAACATTTACAAAATAACAAACCCTTCAATCAGATAAAGTCAAACAAAATCATAATTATAAAGAAATAATAACAGAAATATTTCCGTCAAAGGTTTCGTGGGAAGAATACTAACAATGTACAAAAAGTACTATTATGATCCCGAAAAAACTTCCTCCTTTTCTACTCAATAAAAACTTGCTTCCGGGCAGGAAATAAGAGAAAAACAGCGAATTGGCTTCTTAAACAAATACATAACCTTTGCATAAACCTGCACAGAGAAAATTTAAAAATATTTTCTACACTATAAACAACATTAACGATGTGTGGGAAATTGATTTTACCGATTTGAAAAGCATTAAAAATATAATGATGGAGTTGAGTATCTCCTAACGTGCATTGATTCTTTTTGTAGATTTGCACGCGTAAAACCAATAATGTCCAAAAAATAGTACGGAAACTGCTAAGGCATTTAAATCCATGCTAGACAGTGCTGACCCTGTTACTGTAAGATACGACAGAGGTAAAAATTTTGGGTTCTGCATTTCAAAAACTGTTAAAAGACAAGGGTATAGAGCATCAGGTTTGCAGAAATCGTGACGTGAAATGTATTTTAATTGAATGTTTTAATCGTTCTTTAAAATCCAAGTTCTTCAAGTACATTACGTACAAAAATTCCTACCGCTATGTAGATGATCTTGATAGATTTGTTCTCGCGTATAACAATACCATTCATTCGACAATTGAATTGGCTCCAAGCAAAGTGAATGCCAAGAACGTTTTACAAACATGGAAAACATTAGAGTCAAAACGAAAAAAAATAAGGCCTTGACCAATCAAATTCAAAGCAGCACAGACTGTGAGAATAAGTAAAGCAAAAATGAAATTTTCCAAAGGTTACGAGCAAAATTTCTCCACAGAAAATTTTAAAATTGCAAAAGCTATAAAGCATTCACCACAACCCGTTTACGAACTAGAGGATTTGAACACAATGCCTAGAGAGGGACAATTTTACTAATGAGCTAACTCCCGTAAAAATCGATAAATTCACTCTGCATAAAAGAGATAAAATACAGAAAACACGAGTGCAGCAAGGTAGAACCAACATCTCGTCCGGTGGAGAGGATACAGTCCACAGTTTGATTCGTGGATAGATGCATCATGGATGAGTACTATGTAACTGTATTGAGTGACTCTAGCACAGATGTGCATCCTGAAAATTCCCTGTCTAGCTTTTGTAATGAATTAACGCAGCCTATCAATCTTCAAAGAGAAAAATGGCGCAGCTCTCCTATTCCTACGGTTACGAGTCCATAGAAGAGGATATACTTAACGAGGCAGAAGAACTCAATAAAAATGTAATCATAACAAGAGTAGCTAGTATAGTTTTTAAAAAGAAGTATTTTAAAGACTTTAAAGAATTGTACACCACCATAAAATCAGGTAAAAGATGAGGATTTACATCATATGCTTTTAACAGAGTTATAGAGTTAGCTTGTAGCTCATCAGAAAGAGATTAAGGAAACTGAAAAAAAACTAAGAGGGAATGGTTTCCTTCCTATTCCGTTTTAGACGAACACACTGCAAAAGCTAATAGTATTCACATGATAATAGCTAGAAAAAAGACAATAAGATGGAAACAATCTTTGATGGAACAATCTTCTTTCCCACCAGGGTTTATTATGGCCTTGGAGATCTAGTAGACACCATATACAATTCTCTTCCAAATTTCAATTGCTATAAAAATGCAAAAAAAAAAAAAAATGCTTTTAGAGGTAAGTCAGGATATGAAAAGCCTTTTCCTTAGATCACATAGAAAGCCCAATTTTGAGTTTACTTATAAAACCGAGTCTGTCTTTGTATACTGCAATCTAATAAAAGCAACTGCTTGGTAGCTCTTACATTCACTGCATAAAAATAATTCAGTTTCCATCCTATGCAGTGATCACACATTTGAAAACATATTTTACATTCCCGTAGAACTAAATTATTTTCAAATTGTTGCAATTGAGTTAGTGACTAAGTTTAGCGATTTGGCTTGTCTAAGTAGTAGTATTACATCTACCATTGCAATGTTACATTTTAAAAAAGTTAAATGATTTCAGATGTCTGCTACTACCATTACTAGTCCTGCTCCTGTTGAGTACACCGCCTCCTTTCAAGGTTTTTATAGCCCTAAGGGGGAAATTATTATTAAAGAATTTTCTTTGGCGAAAAGGTAGTGTTTCACTATCTTTTTAGGCAACCGCAGTTGCCCAGATGTGCCTGGGTTGAAAAATACAGGCGGGCTAATGCCAATCCACGGAATTCCCTGGTGTTCGAGCTATATTCAGTTTAGTTCAAACTCCATAAAATTGCCAGAGGGAAAAATATATGTCAAAGGAGCCATGACGAAAAATTTATTGAAACCCGGCATTTTTTAACAATATACCGTTCAAAATATAGAAGTATGTGGATGCCGGGACAAGATCGATGATCTTATGGTTATCCGCGCGTGCCGGTGGCACTTATTTAATACAACTAAGTGTTCCAAGGTACAAGCCCTGGCAATAGCGCGCTGGGTAAATGAGAATAGATGGGAATATTAGTGAGGGTTAAAAGCCCCCTTATAGTCCCACCGAGAGGGTCCAAGTCCCGCTCATTGTTCCACCGAGAGGGTCAAGTCCCGCTCACTGGTGCCGCCGAAAGGGCTCAAGTCTCACTCACTAATCCCGCCAAGAGGGTTAATCTATTTTCGCCGAGAGAATTCAAGTACTTCTCACTAGTCCCGCCAAGAGGTTCAATCTACTTTTGTCAAGAGGGTTCAAGTCCCGCCAAGAGGGTCAGGGGGCGCATATATTGCAATGTACATAAATGTTTTTGTCATTTAACAATGGATCCACTAACAGCGTACTATGTGAACCAGAGCGGAGGGCGTCTCGGCCAATACATAGGTCCACTGTATGCTGGTAGCCCTTACGTTTAGCATGCTAGCGGTTTAGGCAGCTTTCTAGGTAGTTTATTTAATTCTAAATAAACTACCTAGTCTACCTAGTCTATCAGGAGCAAAATTATTGGGAAGGGAAGCTCTCACCACTGGCGTAAACATCATGTCCGATATTGCAGCAAAATCGGCTGGCACAAAAGTTAAAGACATTGTGTCCACTCAAGTCACCGAAGGAACCAACAATTTAGTAGCTAAGTAGTGGCAAGGTAAAGCTAAAAAAGGAAAGAAAACAGCTTCAAAATTCAAAACTAACAAGAAAAAAACTAGAGATATATTTGCATAAATACCGCCTGCACTTTTCATAAACCGACATATGCGGTCTGGGTGGGAGTAGGAGAGCACTATGATCGCCTGTACAAAATCCGAATTTGATATATTTGCTAAAAAGAAACATTCAATCGCCAGTGTTAGGAAATTACACTACACTGATCAAACCTATCGTCCCCGTAGAGCAATCTGTATTGGAATTTGTTATTCCTGGAGATAAGGAACATTACATTGATTTAAATGTGTTATTAAAAGTAAAAAGAAAATTTGTAAAATCAGATGGAACAGGCTTGGCAGCTACAGCCAAAACGACTGGAGTTAATAACTAACTACACTCCTTATTTAGTTAATTAAGCGTTTCCATAAACGGAACATCCATCACCCCTTCCGAAGATCCCTATCATTATCGTAGCCATTCAGAAACTCTACTCACTTACGGTCACGATGAAGCTAAAAGTCATTTAACTACCGCTTTTTGGTACATGAACACGCCTCTCAAAAGTCTAAAAGATGCCGATGCCGCGAAAAATTGAGCTTTGGGGGCTGGTGATTCTAATCTAGGGTGGAAAGAGCGGTTTGAAAAAAGCAAAATATCAAAGGAAATAGATATAGATATAGGCAAATTACACGGAGATATTTTTAACGTACCTACTCTGTTACTACAGGACTCAATCTTCAAATAAAGTTAACCAAAGCAAAGGAATCTTATTACATACTAAGCGAAACTGCAGATTCCAAAGCAAAATTTGAATTTCTTGATGCCACTCTGAACGTGAAAAAAAATTAAACCGCCTCCAAGTAATTTAGTGGTTCATATGAAGGCCTTAGAAAAGGTAAATGCTCGTTATGACATTACACGTGTTGACGTGAGATCCTTCACCTTTGGAGCTGGGCAGAGTACCATATCTATAGATAATGCTGTATTAGGCCCACTTCCAAAAAGAATACTTATTGGCATAACAGAAAATACAAATTTTGGTGGAACTCCAAATACCAATCCATTTGACTTTAGACATTTTAACCTAGAGTATTTTGCACTATATGTAAATGGACAACAAATTCTGCCAGAAAGTCTTTCAATCAATACATCGCAAAAAAAAAGTTCAACTCTAGCATATCATACTCTATTTTCTGGTTCTGGCATTCATCACACCAACAACGGCATTCATTTCACTCACAACATATATGTGGGTATTTTTTGCTGCTCAATTACTTAACGCCAGACAGTGAGGCTTCAGAAGGTCATACTTCCTTGTTAAATAACGGGAAAATAGGAATAGAACTAAGATTTAGGGGTAAGCTTAGACAAGCAATCACTTGCCTCATGTACTGCGAGTACGAAAATTCAATTCAAATAGATAAAGATATGAAAGTACATACTGATTTTTAAAAATGAACACATTGCAGATAGAACAAACCTTACAGGGTATTCCAAATTTTGCAGGCGTTTTTACATCAGATATGTTCCCTATAGAATTTAGTAAACCATCTACATTTGTAATAAATTGAGATCCTCACAACTTGCCTGGTTCACATTGGATAGCTGTTACTCAAAATTTAAATTCGTTTTCATGGTATTTCGTCTCTTACGGTCTCCCTCCTTTTGTAAAACCCTTGAAAGACTTCTTTCCCCATCATTTCTCCTTTAATCGCCACCAATTTCAAAGCCTCTACTCAGACATTTGCGGACAGAACGTGTGCCTCTATACGCTATACATCTGTAATAAAGGATACACCATGAACGAGTTTGTTGCAATGTTCAACTTCACCAATCCAGACGACCAGGCTAGAAAGATGTTTCGCAGGGAGTTTAACCCCCGAGGCAATGCAGCGGCGGACAGGAATGCCTGCCTGGTATAAAAGTAAGTACCGTTATTTTCTCATCGTCAGTTTTCTATGTATGCCTGCAATGGAAGGAAGTCTAGTGGTGGACTTTGGGGCTCTCAGGGGCATCATTAACGTAATAATAATAATAATAATAATAATAATAATAATAATAATAATAATAATAATAATAATAATAATAATAATAATAAAGGAATTATCCATTGCTGGCAAAAATTTTGCTCAAACTTTTCATTTGGCAAGTGCATATCCTTGGAATCATAAATTTGAAGGATGCAACAAAGAAAGTTAAAATGGAATACATTTCAATGATGGATACATTCCTTATAGCATGCTTAAAACAATACTAGAGGAGGTGGTAGCGGGACAAATCTCGCTATTGCCTGTAACGAATATAAATGTGCATTACTCTCGGCACTAACAGAGAGAACTTTTTTAATCTAGAAAAAGAATTGAATTGTCCAAATCCGGAAAATCTATACCATGAAATGCACTGTGGTTTTCTTGCCACAAATTTTCTAACACTCATTGTGCATGCAAACACGCTCATGCCTTGCTCAAGTGACTAGAGCATCATAAACGTAAAAAACTTAACATTAGATGTCCTCCCGAAAGCTCTAATAGACACGATACTTTTTTGTTTCAGGTCTATAAAAACAGGGATCGTACCCTCTAGACACCAGTCTACTCTCTGAAGTCTAGAGACAAGCAGATCAGGATGTTCCGTTGACGTCCAGCGTCCATCTCCAATTCAGAGCCCGTATTGCATCGCCGAATCTACTTTCTCAACAATTATCACTCCAGATATATAAGCTTGTGTTTCTACAAAAGAAGAAACTACGGGGCTCACGTGGAAATTGGTGGAGCGAAACAAGGGAGAGTGGTGCTTTCCCATTATTATTTCATAGCTCTACGAAATTGGCAGAGCATCTCAGCAAGGACCAATCTTACAGATGCATCGAAGAAGCGTTTCGCCTACGCTCCATCACAGGACAGCGTGCCAGAATACAATGTGGACAAGAATACGTTGTTTTAAATCTAAATGAAATAAACTGTCTATTGTGCAACGCTAACATACTACAACACCAATGGCAAAATATATATTAGCTCATCTGATGTGAAAGGCTACATTAACAGCGCTTTTGGGAGCAGTACTTTTGTAATTCCTAACGAAAATACTTCATGTTTTGTACTTTATGATGTTATTTGTGACCAGTTAAAATCGACGCTTGTGTATGATAAAGATGAATAAAATATTATTTGTAAACCATGTATCCTGTTTTGTTATTTTTCCTGTACTCACCTACTAAAACCTTCTCCACTTGCATTTTGATAAAATGCATAAACTGCATCTTCTTATAATTCTACAGTTGCAAGAAACATCACGACTAAAAACTATTTTTCCGCTTTGCCAAGGCTAGTCTTTCCAACCCTTATATCATCCCATCCTTATATTCATTAAAAATATTATTTTTCCAAAAGGGTGGGGTGGAGGGGGGAGGCGGCAGGTGAAGGGGGATGGTATTGGAAAAGGGCTTTAGCACCTCTCATTTGACCTTGAAATATGGGTGGTTTTTATTTTAGGGGTAGCTTTTATTTTAGGGGTAGTTTTTTCAACCCCTAGAAATATAGGATGGGATCAAGTGGTATCCGTATTACTTCCATTGTAAACAAACGCGGCACCCATCGAACGGAAAGCTTTCTCATACCCCAAACTTCTGTAAAAATAGTGGACACGACCTACACGACCTATCGAGGTATTTGTAATATCAGCCTATTCTCGTACTTTCAATCGATGGCTGTTAATTATGACATGGCGAATTTTTGTCACAATCGCGTCGGTCGTAGTAGTTTTGGGACCCCCTGAGCGCTTATCGTTTTTAATGGTTGTACGATCAATGTTAAATTCAGCGGCCTAATTTTTACGTATAAAAAGAAGAGGAAGAATCCTTTAATGTGGAATCTAACTTCTTTTGTATTTCTGTTAGGTTTAAACTTTTAAAAACGAAGTACCTTACCACAGCTCGTATTTCAGTTATGTTCATTTTGTAGAAAATGTTTATACTAGTTTTGTACACTATTGTCACAAATAAATGATACTTGCGCGTCTATAACTTAACAACGCGTCTTCTAAATGATGTTATTATAGAACTATCATTAAATTTTGCCATCTTCACAACATTTCTGATAGGTGGATATTTTGTTACCTTTCTTTTCGGGTCAACGGGTAGAAATAGTCGGGGATTTAGAAATATATAAGCAAAGTTCAAGATTGAAGATGACGCTATTTATTCCCTCTTGTCACTAGTTCGTAAAAGATCGCCTTTCTAAGTTCTGTAGGACGATATTTATTATTGCTTCCCCCTAATCGAACTAATTGTCTATCGCAACATTTTTCTTCTTTTAATTTTGGTTAGTTCAAAAGGTCTTTATTCTTTATATTAAAATTCACTCTCCCGGATCACAATTATCTACGCTTGAATATCACTCGACTCTTTCCTTTACTCAGGGACTGACCATTACTGCCCGATTCCTTCTCTCCACCTTAACAGCTCAACACTTACTGCCCTGCAGCTTCGGACTTCCCCTTGGCCTTCACATTAACCTGATTTCCATTCCTCCCTTATGGTTCACACGAGTGTAGAAATCTGACTTTTGTCACTTTCTGTTCTGCAAAGGTCTCCCACTGTTCCCTTTTTTAGGCTATCTAAAAATGAAAGTTAACGGAAGCTCTAGAGAGGCGACCCTTTCTTATAAGAAGGATGAAATATAAAGACGACACCTGGTCATCTGTCCATTGTCTATTACACAAAATTTATTCACCCTCTCTATATTGCCTGGCATATATTCTAAAAGCTCTTTCGCTATACTTTCTCTTCTGTTACCCCCCCCCCAAAATACACAAAAATACACAATGCATGAATAACGTAACAACTAATATGAATATACATAAATTGTACACACTAGCCTTAACAATACTTATAATATCTTTGATTATGTTAATACTTTATAATATGTTAATTAGGGACGTCATCTCATTATTACGGCTTCAGTGCATGAGATAAAGAGAGAGTGCATTCAAGTCTAAGTATATATTGTTTTAAGTTTACTTATTTGTATTGATGAAGTCAAGATCTATGTATACGATGAATAAAGTAGCAATCAATAAACCAATCAAACACACAAATGACTGTAAATCCTTCCGATAAGTTGTTATACCTCCAATTCCTCAGACAACAGGAAGTAAAAGGCAAACTAGAAACTGATGAAGGCATCAGAATTCTCCGGAAGAACTGGAAAAGACAAACTCTTTTGGTGATTGGGAGTTAATGTTAGTGGAGTTAACAGTGATACGATGATGATGGTGATGATTTTTTTTTGTTTTTTTTTGAGTAGTGTTTAACGCCCGTTTTTACTACAGAGGCACCACAGGCGGTGGACACTGATGATACATGAGATGAAATGATATATTGGGAAAGGATTTTTTTTTAAGGAAGGAAGCGTTCCAGGCCTAAGTTTAGGTACCTCCCCGGCATTTGCCAGTTATGAAGACTGAGGAAAACCTGGAAAAAACCCCAGTCAGGGAGGAAGGTCCTGGCGGGATTCGAACCGCAGACCTCCCGCTCACGAGTCCATGCCTTAACGACCTCGGCCACCCGTGGCGGTATGGTGATGATGATGTATGTATGTATGTATGTATGTATGTATGTATGTATGTATGTATGTATGTATGTATGTATGTATGTATGTATGTATGTATGTATCGTTTGTCAGGGGGTGCGGTGAATTCTTTAAGTAAATAAGCTCTGAAGTGGTCTCAAGTACATTAAATTGAAGTCGTTATACACCTGTTTTCTCCAAATTAGAACTGATTTGAACCAAAATGGTTTGCAGTATGTACGATATAGGTGAACAGTAAAAACAGTAACTGAATTGCGAGTCTAAGGCAAGCCACGTTTACCGAACTTGTCGGGAGAGCACGCCCCTGTTGTTTATAAAACACATAAGAGGGCGCAAATCACACAAAGCAAATTACTTATAGGAAGTGGGCTCAAATAAGAAGAAATGATAATTATCAATACAATAAATTTTCACCTGAATAAAAATCGCTTACATATTTAAAGTGGCATAAATTATCCTGTAAAATGTTTTGACAAGTTGAAACCAATAATAAACAAATTTAGTATTGAAATACTTCCGAGGAAGTTGTATTTGTAAATCCACAATAGAAAACTATGTCAATATTCAGGTATTTACACTTTATTTCTGGAGTTCTGTACATTCCTCACACCAGGTTCATCTCAGTAGCAGTAACATTTTATCCAGGTACAGATGTAAGATATCAGTTCAGCCAAACAATACTTGAATACAAACATTTTAAACAGGTGTTTAGATGGCTATTTTTAGTAGTGCTTTGTGAAAGACAGTTATCGTGACGTTTCGAAGAATGACTACTATTTGCCCGTTCGTAGTTCTATAATGCCTTATCTACATAATTTAGCGCCTATTTATCTTATATATTAATAGGTAAATTAAATATGTTCCGCTTAGAAGTATCGAGAAATAAGCGATAATTTGAAATGTCAATAACCGTTTATTAACATACCCTTTCTCATAACTTGATATAGAAATTCCCCAAGTTTAGGAGAAAGACCAGTTCAATCCAATGTATGTACCTCCAGTTCCCTACAAATATCTAGACTCCGCTCATTTCACTCACAGCGAACACACTGTTCCACACACTATTATCCGTACACGCAGGGCGGAAATCACTAGGGCTGCTAGGCCTACTCTTGCAGTAGGCTGCAGGCTGTAGTCCCGCGCTCCAAGCGACAGCGCAGAGAGCCGGTGACAGAGACTTGCACAAATATAGCTATACAATAAAGATTTCAAGCGCAAAGGCATGATAACTCAGAAGGTTAGAGCGTAATGCTATAGTTGAAGATAGTGGTTTCGAATCCTCAAGTCTACATGTTTTTTTTTCTTCTTCTGCCGGAGTTAAAGGAGATTTGTCACCATTTCAATGATTTACTCGATAACATAGCACCACGTACTGAATGCTATATAAATTCCTGTTTACGATTTTTTTCTGCTGCATTCAAAGGAGATTTGCCACAATTATAGTGATTTACCGTCCCCTATTAATTTATATTTGGGAAAACGAGCAAACCACTGGGTCCACCGGTGTCTATGATTTACCCGAGGTTAGCGTTAGGGTTAGTGTGTGTGTGTGTGTGTGTGTATGAATTAATTGCAAATTCGAATAACAGCACATTTTCCACAGTTACAATATTTTAACCGCATAACAATGCACTCATTACAGTGATTTACCCGCTCCCATCAATTTATATTTACAAAAAGGAGGTAGGCGTAGGCCTTCAGGCAGTAGCAAGCGCAAGAAACCACTGGGTCCACCATTTTATGGAATTTACCCGAGATTAGCCTTAGGGATAATGTGTGTATATATGAATTAATTGCAAACTCGAATAAGAGCAGATTTCCCACTGTTACATTTTACTTGCCTAACAATGCCCTTTCAATTTATATTTAACAGTTACGGAGGACAACGTATAGGTTACATTATTTTAAAAAAATACTTTCAACATTTACACTAGCGTTTGGGTTAGTGTGTGTGTGTGTGTGTGTGTGTGTGATTAATTGCGATTTCGAGTAAGAGCAGATTTACCACCATTACAATATTTTACCCTCCTAACAATGCCCTATCAATTTATGTTTAACAGTTATGGAGGAAAACGCATAAGTTACATTATATTTAACAAAAAAAAAAAAAACAACAACAACAACAACAACAACAAACTTCTAACAAGCGGACATTCAAACAGTACTTCCGCTCTCCCCGCTATCGCTCGGGACTGCAGCCTGCAGTCAGCTGCAAGAGTTGCACTAACAGCCTTACTGATTTACGCCCTGCGTGTATGTGCAAGTTGAGATTTCTGTTTTACCAACCACAGCACACACTTAATGTTGTGTAATCCACCTGCATTAACCACTGGCCAACAAGCGTATGAGCATGCAGAGTTTTTCACACCGCTGTTGCTCTATAACTTGTATCTTGTAATTTGTAAATAGTAATATCTTCTTCTATTTTCGAACGACAAGAATTAAATCTTGATACACCTAAGAGGTACACACTGCATTATCAATATGTTATTATACCGATTTTACACGCAAAGCTGCACGAAAATCGATAGATCGTTTCTTCTCCTTTTTCGTATGTTCTGCTGAAGCCAAGCGGTCACATTATATTCTAAATTTACTCGATTGGCTAACACACCTCTTTGTATTTAACCAACTTGGAATTAGTGAGCTCTATGTGACGGCTTGAATGACATTCATTAACTCCGTACATTTTTCTCCGACAGCACGCAGCCCAGAAGCTCCGTGGATAGGAACAACTTTCTGCCTACAAATTGGAAATTTTTATTGATCGTCTTTAGTTGTAATTATGACTTTTATGGTACCAAATGTTTATAAATTATTCTTAAAGTTAAATGTGCCAAAGTAAGCATTTTCTTGATCAAACCACATTGTATTTGTTAATTGCATTTGCTGGGATTTAATGTTGAATAAAGTCATTCTGATTTAATAATACCATATGCTCATACCTTTGTATTTTAAGCAAATTATTTCATTTTGAGGCACGTACATAAATTCAGTAGCTTAACATAGCATGTTGCCTTTCGTGCCTGGCTTCTTGTAATTGGTTAGTTATTACGAACTTTTAGGAGAAATGCTTCTGAAAATTTATCATGAATATTCACATGTAAAGTATTCATTTTAATGCTACTGTTCTGGTAGAATCTTTTTATGTAAATCTTATTTAAACTTTTATGCTTTTGGTACATTATCCACACTTAATGTACTTCAACACAAGCAGATTTATTGTATTTGTTATGTGGGGGACTTACAGTTAATTATATACAATAAATGGCTGTGGAAATAATTTTTTATAATTTTTAAAATGCCTTAACTTCCTATTTAATAGTCAACCATTCACCGTTTTCAGGGCCTTTATATTACCCTCACAGCGTACTTTCTGATTGGTTATACATTACCAAGATGTACTTCAAACATTATAAAGTGCTAACAAGTTCACGACTTTATGCACGCTACAAAAGTGGTAGCTTGTCCCGGGTTGAAAGCTATAATTAATATAGTACTATCAATATCCCAAAATAATAGTAATATTTTCTGTATGCTTTGTTCGCTCTAGAAAGGAAAATGATGAACCAGGTAGGCACAGAACGTTGCACTAGAGGCGGTTACAGAGCATATGAAACGTACTTGGAACATTGGAGGAAGTGTTAGGAGTTTTTATCTATTTGGGCTTCCAGCTCAGAACCTGTATTAATCAAGCACAGTGGCTAATTCATGAATGTGAAGTTTTTTTTGACATAAAACAATACTACTATCTGTTTATTTGACCAGTGAAGTCAAGTATTCAAACAACGGGAGGAACTAAGAATATTGACAAATTTTAGCAGCAGGACATTTCTAATCACTTACTTCATGCAATCAAAATTGTGTCTTGCAAGAAGAGGTCTGATGGAGTAAAGTGCTGATAAATTTGCAATACAATCTCTGTAACATGAACAAATCATATCCACAGTAGACGAACTTCGTTACCAATGAATCTTCGAATCCTGCCAGACATTGACCTGACCTTGCCAATCGTCATGATTTAATGTGTGAAGATTAATGCTATAAACTACCGCATATTCGAATGCAGAGTTTACGACATGAGCGTTTAAAACGAGTTTTCCATTGTAACTCTTACATTGTTATATCCACATCTGCTGCTATATGCCATGATGAGTTACTAGTCTTTGAGAATACTGTAAATTCCATTCAATTATTATTTGTGATTAGTACTTCTGTCAACAAGTATTTGTATTTATTCAATGTCAACAAAGACCTCTCCAAAGAAACGCCATTATAGTAATATGTACCCCGCGGGAAACAGCCGATTAATGTCACATCTGGTTTAGTTTCAAGGTTAAATTTTGTGAGAGGATGGTTGGATGTATTGACGTTGTTGGCGGTCTCCCGCGGGGAACGTGTTTTTAGATTTTCATTGGTGTTTATTGGTGCATAAATTTTATACACAGAGACTTTGATTAGGTCATAATTATATTACAATGATAGATTATTGATACAAATTTTGATATTTTTATGTATATAGATGATTAATAAATTGATACAGAGTGATAATGAAACGCGCGATAGTAAGGTAACATGAATGATGGATAAAAATATGTACAAGTAGAGTATAGTTCATAGGCCTTGCATGTTTTTCACTTTTGCACAGTAAAGTTGAAAGTTGATAGGCAAGTGTTTTGTTGATGTTGATCTATAGTTTTGCACCTGAGTGTTAGGTTGCCTTGTTTGAAGACGAAATGTTCGCACAAGTAGAATTTGGATGATTTTGGGGTTGTTGCCAACGTTTGAAAATTGCAGAAGAAAAATGAGTGGAATATTTGGGTTATTGACCATGCAGATTTTTACGGTTCTATGCGGTTTGGATCCTCTGATGTGGGTAGATTTGATGTATGCTTCGTCGCTTGGGTCGTGGATGTTGTCATCGAGCATGAGGTAGCTACCTGTAAAAATTAGGAATGATATTAGTAGAAGAATGAGATATGGGTGGGAAGAGAAAAGAAGAAGTGTGAATGTTGTACTTACCAACATCGAAGTACTGAGTTTTCATGTCGTGGTAGCTCAATGAATTTGATGATATGTTTGCGGTTGTTGGGGAGGAATTCCGTTCCATTATATATGACCTGGAACGGGAATTCGTTGAGTTGTCTGATTTGTTCTTCCGGAAGGTTGTTGTAGGCCGTAGGCAGGAACACTTCTCTTCCGTCTTCGAGTCGTAGTACGGCTTTGTTACTGTGCGTGTTTAAGCAATGTGCCCCGACGACGACGTATGTTGCCTTGTATGTTAGGTCACGTATGGCGATGAATGATGGTAACTGGCCCAAGTTAGTGAGATCTTGTAGAATTCTTCTCTGCACGTTGAGCACACGACGACGGCTATGAAGCAAGTGAGAAAAGGAAGGAAGCGTTAAAGGTAATATTGCGTTTAAAGTTAGGTGGGGGAGAAGCGTTGTGACTGGTTGAGTACGTAACCCGAGAGCAAGTGGAGACATATTGACCCCAATCATTCAGTGAAAGTTTGAACAGGATTGTTGTTAGCATCGTTGAGGAAACTTTTTGAATTTTTCGTGTAGATTATTGATGTTGTACCACTCCTGGTGGTAAATGGAAATGCCTGGTCGTTTTTGGTTGTTTGTTATGATGATTGCTGGTGTTCCGAGGAGGTGTTTGAATTGTAATAGATGTTGTTCGTTGATGGGTATTTGCTTCTTATGTGCAGAACGTTTTGTTGCTAGGGTTAAGAGGTTGCTTTATCTGCGGGTCTACATCCTCAACGAGCTTGGTTCCATCTTCGATACTGTTGAGGCTGGCGTAGTGATTTTTCCGCACTTAGATATGGTGATGGTGTGGGCTCCTGGAGCGCCAACAATGGTGAGGTACTTCCATTGAGCAGCGTTGATGAACTGTATGTATCTGAAGCACCTGAAAACAGAGAGACGACGTTAGGCACGATGTTTGAATTATATGGAGAGAGATAGAGAATGTGAAGAACGGTACTTACAAGTGTGTTGTTTGGCGTTAACTGGGCGATTACGAGGCAGTGGAAACTCAGAATATATGTACTTTTTGCAGAGGCTTACTGGTTTGGTGCGCAAAGGTGCACCACATATGTCTTTTGTAGGATTGTAGGATGAGACGGTCGTTTTGGTCGCTGTGTCGGATTCAGAATTTGTGAAAGAAAGGAGATATCGGTAAGTCGCTGCAGCGGTGGGACAGGTATGCGACTTCGTAATGGCCGCACGTGGCACTGTCGTCACCTTGTAGTCGACGCGAATTATAGTTCCACATGTTGCAGCAATTGTGGACGAAAAACTTTTGGATTGCGGGTAAGAGCGGGGGCAGTCAGTAGCTGTAGAAATATTCTGCACATCCGTCTCTGTTTATGAAGATGCAAATCCAGTGCTTTCCCAGCTTCGTGCTAGGGTCCTAATTTGCGACGAAAGCGACCGGTAAGGAGAATGTGGAGGTAATTGATCTGAGGAGAACACTTCGGCGAAATGTTTGTGATTTTTGAGAATGTCGTTAATTTGTTTTGTGTTTATGATACGAGTATGAATCTGTGCACGTCAATTTTCCAGGTTCTGTAAAGTTCGGACAGGAGTAGGACGCAAACGGGTTCTTGCAAGGCTTTGCGAATTCGATTATTATAGAGATGTTGCCATGGTGAAGGCCCGAAGCGTAGTCGTTGTTGGCGGTCATGTCGGCAGTGAGGTCGAAAGCGAAGATGGTGTAGCCTTTGGGCTAAGCACGTCCGTTAATGACGGTGCCCTTGTTTTTGAAATGTATGCCATACCGTCCTGCAGCATTTGAAAGCAATCCAGGAAGTGTCCTTCGTCGAAATTGAGTTGTAGGGACTGCGAGGGAAAAGGTTAATTATTGACGAACAGTTGCAGCGCGGCGAGATCGAAGTGCTGAAATGATATGGGTTTTTGCCGACGTCCCCCGGTTAGGCTTAGTTGCTCGTCATGGCGATGATGAATCTGCGCTACATTTTTCCGACGAGAACGTCGTTAAATTGAGCTCCGGTGTTTCCCTTGGGTATGTTCAGAGTTTGAAAGTCCACGTCCTTGGGTGATATATAGCGTCGCTCTTTTCGAGTACCATCTGATGCGCGAGTTTAATGGTTGGGCTCGGTCTCACCTGCTTGGGATGGAGCTTGATAGACACGATCTTTGTGTATCCTTTGAAGAGTGGATTCTTGGAGAATAGATGAAATTGTGGAGTGAAAGGCGTGAGCTTGACGGTGAGATTGACGTTATTGAGGAGGAGGGAAGTTGAAGATCCCGTTAGAGAGGCAGCCCATGAGCTGCACCAATTTGCTATTCTTGGTGTAGTTCTTTCGCCAATTCATTCCTTCGTTGTTATCGAAATCGTTAACTTTACCGGAGGTATCCAAGACCATAAAGACGACTGCAATCTTCCCTTCATAACGCCAGAGGAGCAGTTTAGTAGCATTTCCAGATACGTCTTGAAGTGGAAGCCCATCTGAGACACGGAAATGTTCAAGTTATGGACAGACACGCTAACCTGACTGAATAGGGAATTCAGAAAATATTTGACGAAGGTGACCTCGTCCGCATCCGAGAGATCGGTGCCGTCCTCCTTCATCATCTTAACGAACGCATCTAGAATCACGTAGGACAGGTGCAGGCAATCATCGCCATTTCCGGAGTAATGGAAGGTGATGGGCGAGTTGATGGATATGGTTTTTGGAAGGTTGAGAGTGATTGTCCTGTACTCCTCTATGTTGGTTTCAATCGGTAGGTTTCTAAAGATTTCCAATTCGGAGTTCATGTACACTGTAAACATTAGAAAATATATTGCTGACCTTGGTTTTTCGTTTTGCCTAGCACTGACGATTGGTCTTACGTTTCACTCGGCTGGTTTTAGACAGCGTCCTCTTCTATTTGCGATCGGTTTTTATTCTGATGCACTTCCTCCCCGTGCTCAGCATGGAATCTATTTTATCGCGAGTCTTTGGCTTCAGATTTCCGCCAGCCTCCTTCAAGTGGTTTTGGAAATCTTCCCTGGACGTCGCGGAGGTGGTGGTGACGACGTCGGAGATAACGTTTGGGCCCATTTTCAGGACTTCTTTGATTATGGCCTTGGCGCCGCTTTTTAAAATGGGAAACAAGAAATGAAATAGCCCGCCGAGAGCGCTGAAGAGTCCACTTCCATTTTAGTACCGGCTGCCCCTGTAAATAACGAAGTCACGATCGTCCGGCCTACTGCCGGCCTGGTTCACGTAGTCTCTTTGATGGTGTTATTATTGTGGTTCATGTTGGCGTGATTTAGGTCTGAAGGAGTGTATCAAAGTCGAAAAAAATCCGTTAGCAATTTGCAGGACATCACCGAAACCGTCCATCATATCTATGCTGACCGCGTTGAAATCCTGCTGAGGTAATGGAATCCAGTTAAGAGGAAAGAAGGATTTTCGACTGAGTCTTTTGATCGATTCGGTTTCGTATTCCAGGGCCGTGTAGTCCACCATCTGGGCGAAGGTATCGCCGACCATCTGCGGGACTACCAGATTGCAGTAGATCAGGACCTCATAAGCGAATTCCATGAACGGGTTCGCGCGATACGTGGGCGTTGGATGTTGAATGATGTCGACGTGAGGAGAAACCCGAGCATTTTGGAGACGCAAGGCGAAGAATTGATTCTCATGAGCACTTGGCGATCTTTGGCTGAGCTATCCGCGATCCGCACGTTCGAAGACGGTGTACTGGGTGCGGTCCCTGGTTTCGGTTTTGGTTTGACGACTGGCTTGAGCGTCGAGGACGGCTTCAGTTTAGGTCTCTTAAGCACATCGGACATCAGTAGGTTCTCCTCGTTTCATTCAAGAGTTCGAAGGGATTGACGTGATCGGGTAGGATGTTGACGAATTTCTGCTTTGACTGCTCGGTGACTTCCAGGTTAACGAAAACGCGTCCGTCCCTCAAGGCAACGACGTCCCTTATATTCTGGCGGATTTGAAGGGCATTGTTGATGCTTTCCACGACCTGAGCCGGCTACATGCGTTTATCGTTTTCTAGGTAAAATGAAAAGGGGAAATCCACAATATGGAATGTCATTCACGTAGGTGGAGTGCGTTCCTCATATGACACAGGTGGTGTTGCGGTTGTAAAATCTAATGGGATACGGAATCATGGTGAGCGCCACCTCCCACTCGCCACACAATACCACCCTTTGGGGTAGTAGTTTGGAAAAGGCGAGAGCTGGTGCTATTGGCGAAGCGTTCCTTGGACGCGTTGCTCACGAGCGTGATGGAAAACGACTTTTGCCTGATCGTATCGATGCTATGTCTGACTGCTTGACCCAGGAATTAAATTTGTGCGGATACTCTTACCACTCATTTGACGAGCACTTGTTTATTGGTGCTTTTGCCCTTGGTGGCTAGTATTTTATCCACCTTGTAGGTCGAGGACAGGTCGACCCTTTTGATCTCTTGAGCGTAAAATATTCCTTCTACGCGTTCGCCGGCAATGCCTTTTATCTTGTAGACCACGGGAGAGCTTAGCACCACGTCGTAAATTTGGAATATCTCGTCCGTCCAGTTTTGCTCGTAGCCCTTGTCGAACGTCGTCTTTGCCCTAGATATGCAAACGTGGTCGCCTACGCAAAATCTCGGTCAGGCGAAACGCGTCGTTTGCTATTGCAGTGCACGGTTTGTTACACATGGCAAACGTTCGCTTCGTCGACGTTGGACGGCGCCATTTTTAAGGATTTGTGGTGCGAACTGTTGTATGGTTTTAACAAGGTGGGCTGCACGTCGACGTAAGTATACGTGTTTTTGTGCGTAAAATATCACCAATTTTCGTCTTTAAGGTGCGGTTGATGCGTTACACCACGTTGTCCTTCACGTTATTGTTGGTCGTGTGGTGCGCGACGCCGTGCCGCTTTAGAAACTCTCGAAACATCTGTTGGTGAATTCCGTGCTCTTGTCGGTTTAAAACACTTTCGCGATTCTCTTGTGATTGGTAAATATGGCGTGAAATGCCTGGGTGGCGTTCTTGCCAAATTTGGCCTCTAAAGGTACAGCCCACGCAAATTTGGAAAATACGTCTATCACTGTCAGAATGTAAGCGTAAAGCTCGTTGTATCGCTTGATGCTACTCATGACGTTTAGGTCCACCTCCCACAGCTCGTCTATCTTTGGACGTGACAGTTTCTGGTGGGAAATCTCTTTGTGGCCTGCCTATGCAGGGTGAAGCTCTCCCCTCCCCTGAGAAATAATTCTATCTTGTCTTTGGAAATGCCGGTAGTTAGCGAAGTTTTTTCTGCAGTGCCCAGATTCGCGTAATGGTCGATTGGGTTGTAAACGTCCTATAGATACATCGTTTGTGCAGCGTTTCCCACTCTAGATCCTCCTGCTGCTTGGACGATTTACCGGATCTTGGCCTGAGAGCGTACCTATTGGTGAGATTAGCAACGTTGCGAGAGCTTTTAAGCATTTTCTTTTCTGCAGAGTCTAGAACCTATGTTTTCCTATGTTCCTTTTTTGGGTTCAAACGCGTTTGTTTGGGGAGCGTCTTCTTCTTCCGCCTCCGCCTCGCGCTCTATTTGCTTATTTTCGTGCTGAGCTTTGAGTTTCGACATCGGATCGCAACAGTTGGCCAGCTTGTACTTCATGAAATCCACTTTTGTTCCGGAGATGATTTGGAGTACTGCAACTGAACGATGTCTTTCGAAATGGACGTCATGGCCTTATCTATTACGTGCAATCTTTTTGCGCTTTCCGGCCGAGATCGCAGGGACATTGTCTACTCCTCTGCTTCATTACGTACACTGCGCTGGCTATGGAACCTAGTACAGGGAGAAGAAAAGCAGGTAAAAATACGCCCTTCTGCATTAGGATTTTCTTCTTCTTCTTTAACACCTTCTTGTTCATTTACTTATTCCACGTGGCTTTGTGTCTTTTTAAGCGTTTCTTACACCCCGGAGAAATGCATATTCTCCCTTTATTAACGTTGTGCAGGCATTTCGAGACTGCCTTGATCGATTCGGGACTGGCTTGTTTCAGAATCTTCTTGCGAGCGACGGGTTTGGGCTTGCTCAAAGCGACGAGATTATCATATTTTTTCACGATCAGAGGATAGGCCAATTTTATAAATTTGCCTTCATCCTCGAAATAAATGATCGATGTACTTACACCATATTTATAGCGAAACGTAGCAAGACGAATCCTACCCCGGCAACAGATCTGTCCTATACCTGTACCTGTCCGGAGTGTACTGCGTGCAGTCCAACATCAGATTAGGATGCGGTTTTTCCGTAGCTTTTTGAAACGCCTCGAGCAAGAATTTGGAATTTCGCGGTTCCATCTGTTGAAACAGTCTGTCTATCTGCATCTTGTCTCTGCTGTTTTTGAACACCACGATTGATTAATTTATATATGGATGTTCTGAACACCACGATGTAACTGATGTTTAGCGAAAGAGTACGGATTTTCCTTACCTGAGGAAATATGTTTTGCAGTATGCACATGACGCCGAAATTTCGATGGTGCGAATCTTTCGTGAAGAAACTGGACACATTGGTGCTATCGCCTTCGTACATCATGTCATCGATGATTACGAGGTCTCCCTCTTTAATGCTACGCAGGTGAGTAACGCCAGTGTGGGTCATCACGTTAAACGTACAATGGTTCAATTCGTCACCAAACTTGGGCTGATATTCTGGAGGGAAACACCACATGATCCTGTTTGGGGGCTTATCGAACGTCGGCATTGGCTATAGGGCGCTTAACAAAGGTGGATTTTCCGCGACAGGACGGCCCATCAACCTGTATGGTACTTGGAAACGTGAAATTTTGGGGATCTGTTATTTGCACATCTCTGCCGCGGTTCATTCGCTTAAACCTGCTAGTGTTTGCAATCCCTCAGCCCAAAGAGAGGTCTTCCATGTGCAGGTTTCTACCAAGGTTCACTCATTTAAGCTTGCCGCTGTTTGCAATCACCTTCCCCAAAGATGCACATTCCATGTTCACGATTCTACCGAGGTTCGCTCGCTTAAACTTGCCCCTGTCTGGCACTACCTCACCCAAAGAGACATCTTTCATGTCCACGTTTTTCCCGGGATATGCTCGTTTAAATACTCCCTTGTTGGGCAGTACATGTGGAAGCAAGTTGAACGAAAAGCCTCCCAGCGGTTTCAGGTTATACGAAAAGTCCCCTGTAGATTTCTTGAAGCGACGCTTCGACCTATGTTTGACACACGCTTTATGGGATTTGCGCTTGCGAGGAAGGAGTGAGTGCTAATTAACGGGTTTCATGTTTTCGCAAGGAGCGTGCCAGGGTACGTAAGGTGTTCTAACGTTATTCCGCCTTCTCAGCTGTTCCAGGGACTATAATATCCTCGGCTTGCGAGCATATTTGGATTTATTCTCTTCGTCGTAGACTTTGTTATTTTGGTTTCTATCTCGGTTTCATTCTCATCCTCGTACTTTCTCTTCGTTGCCATTTTACTACGCTATGAATCGTTATGTTTCACCTCTTTTACACCGTATGGATACTTGCCTCCGGTTTCCATTCCTCCAACCGCTTGTCTACCACTATGCGAAACGTTTTGGTCGAAGATTCCGTTACTACCGCCCATAGACACTTTCTTTCAATGTTGCGGTTTACTAATTGTACGGTTTTGACATTATGCGATAAAACCATATCCTTTATGACGCTGCCGTTCACTTTAATTAGATTACCGGAACGTAAGGTATTCCCCTTTATTTTGATCACGGAATACTTTTTATCGTCATATCTGACATCGAAGGTGTAGCTCTTGGGTCCAGTAGACACAAACCGCCAAATGTAGGTGCACTTACCGTATCTAAACAATTTATCCGTCATATCGCCCAAAAATGATCCCGTTACCGACAATCAATCACCGGGCTTGTAGGTCGTCAGTATGGAGTCGGTGTCGAAGTAGCAAACGCGTTATCCCAATTTTTTCAGATACGAGTACAGTTCCAGGCGAGCGTGGGCGGCGGTGTAGGCGGCTGTGACTAAGTTCGTTGCAAAATTCTGCTCAGGGCCTTGTTCGTCGTACCTGCAAACGATGTACATGATGTCGTCCGTGGCAGGTAGGTAAGTTTGCACCTCCACGCCTGCAACGTTCAATAGTTCCATCAAACACTCGTGGGTACTGACGAGTCCATCGGTGGGGAGGTTGTCGTGCTGGCCCAAAAGGTGTTTAACATCAATTTTGGCAGATATCTCCTGCCAGGAATGCAACACATGCCATTCGGGTCCAAGAACACGCCTTCTCGCTTGAGGATCATTTTCACAAAGGCATCCTTTTTTCGGGCGTGTCGCAATCGGAAGGCCAACCGGAAGTCTCCGTCTTAATTTTCAGAAATATTCACATAAACCTTAAAAAGTCCCCCTTTTCCCCAAGTTTAATCTAAATCATTTCGTACTCCCATAGTTCCTACGTTTTTAAAAGTACATAAACATTTTCGAGTGTAATCTTAACACCGTCAGTCACGCACGTGCCTAGTAAGGACCTTTCGTCGTCTGCATGCCTGTGCTCCTGCTGGTATCTCGTTTCTACGCAGGCCATGCATAGAGGAAAAAGCAATTTTCCATCTCGCACAGGTAATGTAGAGTGGTAAATATTGCAGGGTGGTAATATTTTACACTTTTTATGCCACTTTGTACACCATCCAAATTTCGGAAATTATCTACAATATCTTGGGATGTCCGATGGTTTGGTCTTATTTACAAACGTATAGAAGCTGCAAACGTCGAAATAAACCTTTTTTCTCACCAGAAATTTCATTACACTACTTGGTTTAATTTGTCTTTCTGCCAAAGAATACATCTCTAGGATTGAGTGGTTCCGGATGAGATTTAATATACAACTGGACAGAATCCGCCAACAAAGCGTTCGGCATTATCCGGCTGTTAAATTTGCATTCCTACATTTCCACCAACTTATAACCATCATGCTTCATCAACTGCAATATTCTGTGTGTGTTTTCGCACCTAGATGTCTTGGTTTTGCTGCCGGACCCGTATACAACAGAGTGGCGATTTGGAAATCAACGTGTGCAACCGTGATAGAAGCAACCGTTGATAAATTGCACGCATTTATCCTCCGCTCTGTATCCGTCTACTTTGTGGCCCATTAACCGAATGACGACTTTTTGCAGCTACTCCACCCACGACAGCCATACGCACGCTATTCGCGATTGCTTATCCGCTAAATGATACTCACCTAGGGGTATTATGGGGATCATGTTTGCCGGCACAAACCTCTTTTTGTACACGTTCATGTAAGCGTTTGCAATGATAACGCATTCTCTGAACGGCTCTATTTCGTTTTCGTACACAAATTCCTTTCTAAATTTCGAAACTCATCCGTAAAGGAGAAACACGTCCATTTTGCAGTATGACACCATTTCAGTCTTCATGTTAAAAACGTAACCAGAGGACAGCTCTGTGTGCCATTCCTCGAAGGCCTTACGTCCGTCCACGGACATACCCTCGGGAGAGTAATACTTTCGGTCCGGAATGGGGCCCGCATAATTTTTATTTTCCTTCCTGTTAAACAGATAAGGAGAATACCCCTTACAATCCGTGAGATTTCACGTTTAGGGGAATTCGGAAAGAGGCATTAGAATCAAGTTTATCCAGTTCAAAAACGTTACGTTTTCATGCTTTATTCTGCATGCGCGAGTCCCGTTAAGTATTTGTTCCGGGGTTCAGTTGAAAGTCCCCAAAATGTACTTAAATATGCCCATCGTAGGACCTAAGATTATGGGCAATGACTATAATGTCCCAGGATTTGAACCTGGATTGGTTAAAGTGATCAAAAAGTTGTCTAACTGGATCATTTATAAGTACCTATTTTTTGCCGCATTGCGAAAAATTTTATTTTATGCGAAACGTCCGCGTACACCATGCAGGCCTGGTACAAAACGCATAAATTTGGTACACGTGGAACGCTTCGTCATTCCCCATATATGGGTGTTTTGCGTGCATTCGGAATCTATAAACATAAACATTAACTTCTTCCTTTTCTTCGTGTTATCCGAGTTGTACGGTTGAATGTAACATAGGTGATTTGCATTCACATGAAACTTACACGCATTATAAAATATTTCATTGCAATTATGAGGGGTATTTTAACTTTAGCTATGTACCAATTTGTTGCAAGATATGCGCACATTTTCAACGTCACAAACAGACACATCTTTAGGATAGTATACTCAATTCAATAAACGATTGTTATAACATTCCTCACCCTTAAACTTCCTGTGACATACGTTACATTTCGTCATTACCATATCGCTCGATTTGCACTCGAAGTGACATTTGATGCATTTTAAATCGCAACAATCCCTCTCTGTTTTATTCAACGATACATATTTGCACTGACGACAATACCATTTACATTTCAGCATTCTCTGGAGGTCAACAATAGCATTAAAGTGTCACTCGTGATTTATGAGATCGAGATGTTTTTCCGAATTCATTTCAGGCCTGTATAATACGTTTCTGGTAGAATGGTCAAAAAATGCGGTATTACTATATTCTTGCCGTAAGTGTTCAAGCTTTTAACCTCCTACAAGGTAAAAGTACCATCGCGCATTCCTCCAAGTTTGCACAATTCTAGCATCCCTTCCATTTACATGTATTCGCTACGCATAGTTTAAAATAATTAACATCGGAATCAACTTAATCATTACACATGGCAATGACTCCAGGTAAACACAAATTGTCCTCATGCTTTATCTCCTTAATTTCTTTATTTTTGCGGCATGTTTCGCAGTACTTGAAGCAAGAACTCTGTATATCCTTGGACCACACGCAATTAATTTTCGAAGGCCCACCGATCAAAAATTCCTTATTACTTTGCATCACTTTTTTCAATCGATTTCAATACCGCCTCCGTGTTTATCTGATCAAACCTTCGAACGCTCATATTAAAAGGTGTAGAAGGGTGGTTCAAATCGGTAATCAATGAACCCAAGTACCCGGATTCGTTGTTCAGCAGCTTTTCGTTTAAAAAGTCTAACAGCCCCTGAAAAGTTTGGGTAACCAAAATGATGGATTTGCATTTTCGAGAATGGGAAGAATGGTTATATCACTCTCTGAAAGCCAGAGTAAAATCTATTCACTGTACGTTGACGATGCTGCGTAATGTCAAATAACGGTGGAGTACCTACCGACATCTCCTCCATGTCACCATCGTTAATCAGGTCATCAGTGTCGTCGTCAGAACGTAAGGGAAAGTCCTCTGCGAAATTAGATGAAAAGTCCTCATCATCAGAAAGTAGGGGAAAATCCTCTTCGATATAAGGCGTCAGGTTCTCATTTTCCATTATGACACGTTACGCTTCAAGCCTAGTAAGTAATATTATTTTTATTTTAACATATATGCATATTGCGCACAAGCATCAGTTTTAAACTATAACTAAAATAAATTATTTATAATTAAAATAACTTATAGTTACGCATTATTATTTTTGGTTAAAGGATAACTATTACATTAAGAACAAATAACACGCTACAATTATGTAATAAAGAACAACCCTTACCATACACATCATACAGAAATACATGAAGTGTTGTCACTATATCCGTTATTCTCACACTAGCGTTCATCATCACCGCTACAGCAACAAATGTACAACGTTTGCAATATCGAAAATAAAAGTCCTATCGGAATGGCCACCAACATTATCTCACAGTCCTGCTTGTTTTTAACTCGTATACAGTATTGCAGCAAGCTTTACACTCTTGCAAAGTATAACTACACTTCCATTTGATTGAAAGCTTCTTTTATAGCGTCTCCGCTGCGAGCTGTCTCGATCTCCAGCCTTGCGCAATGATATGCCGCCCACTCTGCGCTGGGAGGGGTAACGCACTTGTTGGCGGCGAGCTATTTCGATTCCCTGCCTTGGGCAATGATATGCTTCAGTGCTCCACTCTGCGCTTGGAGGGGAAAGCGCTACTTCATTTGGTGGCCGAGAGCATTCTCGATCCCCTGCCCGGCGCAAATATATGCTTCTATTGTCCCACTCTGCGCTGGGAAACACGTTATGTCACTGGGAGGGCCTCGGCACACCAGTTCACATGTACTCTCCTCGTTCAACGTCACCTGGGACTACCGCTGCATCCATTTGCAACTGGCTGGCAACAAATTGTCACACCGCAGCATACGGTCTCAACCGCTGCGTCCGGTTGAAAAGTCCATTGTTTTTTATGGGGTCTTTCGTAGTTAACCGCTGCATCCTCTCTGCGGTCTTTCACAGGCAACTACATCTTCCGCTTTATGGATCTAGGGAATTCAACATTTAAGTCAGTGCTTTTGCTACTTACGTCAAGCGTCTTCAATAAAACGTGGCTGTTTTTTCTCCAACACATTCAGTGGTTTTGCTGGAGCCTCCAGTATATGTTATCTTTGCTCTGCTGCTGCTAAAGGATACTTTTATCGCTGTTGCACCATTAATCAACTGGGTTGCATGTATTTCTGTAAGTATTATTCATTATATTCACTTTTGTATCATTCTATAAATGTATTCATTTTATTCACTATGTATCACGTAGTTTTACAGGTTTACTTTTAGTATTGCAATAGTTAAAATCGCATTTTTTACATTCCTTTCAGTAGTTGACGTTGCAACGCGCTTCGCCTTGTTGACAACGTTTGCACCTTGCCTGCCTATATCTTTATAAGTAGTAATCAATATATTCATTTATCACATACATTTATTCATTCACATAAATATTTAATGGTACGTACGTTTTATTAATGCTCGTTCATTTGAGTACATGAATGTAAATTCTCATTAACACTTTATTCATTCTCTTACTCAAATACATAATCACATCTATTTATTAAATATATGTTTAGTACGTTAGTGTCACTCTTTACCTGTATTCATTTATTCACTTTATTCATTATGTATAATTTGTTTGCTTTTTTATATTACAATAGTTACACTCGTATTTTAGATTCTTTTCAGTAGCTGACACTGCAACGCTCTCCGCCTAGTTGACAAAGTTTGTTCCTTTGGCTGTCTATATCTTTGTATGTATTATTTATTATGTTCATTTATTTCATTCATTTATTCATTCACATAAATTTTTATCAATACGCACATTTGTATTTTTGCTCGTTCATTCCGTACATGTATGTAATTATTTACATTACAATATATACTTTAATAATAAAATTGTAAAAGGTTCATACTATGTGATTGATCTAAAATACGTATTAACAATTACGCCAATTATTCTCTTAAATAATTTGTTTAAACCATATGGATTTGCATTACTTTTCTAAACATTCTGCTGCAAATAATTCATTTCCACCGACTCTATTCACTCTCTCATTCACCTTATGCCACCATTTAATGCACAGTTAATTTCTATTTTGTGTATATGTCTACTAATAAATTATTGTTTATATATTCAGAGTTATTTATAATTACTATTGTTTTTAATATAGTGTTCTATTATTTATCATTTTCAATTTAATTCACCTTTTATCTTTGAACTCAAAAATAGTTCTAAATCATATTAATTGTGTGCTATATCACCATTGCTTTTATTTGGTATTTACGCAGATCGAAAATTACAAGCTTTGCTGAAGAATGCCACCCTTGCCTTACTGTCACTTACCCCTTGTGTAACCGTAAAACCTGTGCTGGCCGTGCATTCGGCTTATCCAATACGCTCATAGTTGCTGGAACCTTACCCTAACCTAAGCCACCATTTGAAATTAAATGCACATTCTGCAATTAACCTTTTGCGTTTTGTTATAACGACGTGTACCCAACGCGCATATATATAAATTTACCCATTTTGAAACCCACAATTAAGTGCTGAGGACTTTTCTGTTTTTCTGGCGGTTTCACACATGTTAACCGTGGTCACGCCTGTTCTTTTGCTGCTGTTCGAAATCCCCATTCGTCCTTGGTTGCTGTTTCAAATATTCTAAATTTACCCTTGATCCACCCTAATGGTGGTATCATGAACACGAACAAATAATTTATAATAACAATGATTCAGTTGCTATAGCTTATAGGAATATGCAGCATTGGCACTCCCAATTCAACGATGATGCTTCGCCGTAACTTTACGCTTTTTTACTCTCTTTACTGATCATGGCCTCCACTTCATCCCTCTCTTTCTCCCTCAACCCTGACTATGTACCTCTCATCTCCTAATTTTGTATAATTAAACATCTCTTCCCATCCTACACTCTTCTGGAATCTTTTCAACTCACCTACTTTCCACCTTTCTTTATATATATTGGCTCTCCTACAGCTATTTATTTCCGAGGATACTTGCTTTGCCATTATAGGCTCTCATATCGGACACATGCTTAACGGGTATTACTTTTTGGACAAGTTCCCCAATTTTTTCATTGCTCTTATACATGAAATGAAATGATATATTGGGAAAGGATTTTTTAAGGAAGGAAACGTTCTAGGCCTAATTTTAGGGTACCTCCCCGGCATTTTCCAGTTATGAGGACTGAGGAAAACCTGGAAAATACTCCTCCCAGTCAGGGAGGACAATCCTGGCGGGATTTGAAACCCCAGACCGCCCTCTCACGAATTTGCACCTTAACGACCTCGGCCACCCGTGGCGGTACGCATATCATGAACACACTTTTGAATTCAAAGATATTATTTCCACCCACAGCATGTTTCACTATGATGAGTGGCATGCTTTTTTAATATCGCTTTTTAATCGTTCAATTAGATGTAACGGTACATCACACAGACTGCTTGTACGACGTCATGTCTTTAGTATTTTCGAATCAACCGCCCCCGCTTAACTTTGCCCTCACCGGTCTTTTCGATGACAAAAATAGATTCCGTCTAAAATTTGTCGCAGACCAGCAGTCGCTGTCTAAAAGTTAGTATTTTATAGAATCACCCTTTGACAAATCAAGTTTGCACCGCGCATGGTACAAAGACTACCCTTCCCGTATCACTATCCACAACCCTCCAACAAACGGCCGCTTCATGCTTTGCTGTCCTTCCCCTCCTTCCTTAAAATCTTTAGCTTTCCATGCTCTTTCATTAAATTACTCTTCCTATTCTTATACCTATCTCTCCTTTTCTTCTAGATGAGTCCTCCCAGTTTTTCGTCAACGTTTTCCAGTATTCCGACGGACGCCCTCATCCGACAGCAATGGGAGCAGTGTTACATTCAACATCAGCATTACCAGCAACAAGAACCCAGATTAACCATTTAATTCAATTAGTAGAACAGGATTTACAACATTTCGAACACCAACAAAATGTTAACAATTATGTTGCTCTTCTTGAAAACACTGTGGTGTCTCTTAGCGTTAAAATTACGTTTTGCAACAATAGGTTTATATGTGTGAATTAAGGTAGAGTGTAGATTCAAACAGTCTGGTGCATATGTCGACTCTTCTTTCCAATTTACCCACCAGACCTACCATTCTAACTTCCATATACGAAGAGAAGAGGATCCCACCCCTTTCGCCATTAATACCCCTCACCCCAGGTAGATATGTAAGCGTAAACAGGAAGATGTAGAACATAATTTTAAGATAACATCAACTTGTTGATCTCTTTATTATTCATTATAGCTTACTGTTTTGCGTTCCACTATTTTTACTTATAATGTTATAGTAATATTTTTATTAATTATAATTATAATAACAACTTCATTTTATTACAAATTATAAGTATTAATTCCTATTCATTTTATTATCAAATATATGTATATTGTAATAATTGTTTTAAATGCAAAACTTATTTTTCTGTTATTTTGTGTCATTTTCAACTGCTTCCTTCTCCTCCTTCCTCTTCTACTTCACCATCTTACAAATTTGAATAATATTCAAATTCTACATTTTTATTTACATCTCATATACATACCTTACCCAATTTACCTATCAACTCCTTCAACCGTTCAAAATCCTCATACACCTTCTCCACGTTTACCTTTATTCTACCTACCAACGTCGGTCCTGGTGGTGTAGTGGTTACCATATTTGCCTCCTAAAACCAAGATAGCGGGTTCGAACCCGGCCAGGACCGATGGATTTTTTCGGAGCGTAAAAATCCTAAGTATGGCTTCCTTCGGAAGGGAAGTCGTGGGTCCCGTATTCTACCTACCAACTAGTGCTATCTACTCACGTTCTCCTTCCTCTCTTCCAGCTACCTTTTCAATCTTTCCATATTTCTCACCATTTCTCTCATCCTCCCAATTCTTCCTTATCCTTAATTGCTACTCTCAACTCTCTACCCAAAGTTCTCATCTTATCCTCACGCTCCTTTCTCGTCTTGTTCTTAACTCCATTAATACTCTTGTTATACCTCTCGCTTGCCGCCTTCCTTATATTACTAACAGAAACCAATACCGCTTCCCCATTTCGATTGGATTCCGAACTTATTCTCGGATTACCCTCCGCACTCCATTGCGACCCACGCTTCACCCTCCCTTTTACTTTGCTACCCCCTACCTCCAAATTGCATTCTCCATTACCGTATTCACCAAATAAATACACGAAATTATCCGAAAAACAACTATTCATTTCATTCATTACACTATACGCCACCACCAATTCACTCTCCTCTTCCGACAACCGCCACCTCAAATCAACTCCTCCAGTAACACAATCGCTTTCATCATCATCTCGCATTCCAACATCTCCGCCCTCATACATTACCTCCTGCATACAATACTATGGGATTACCGTAATATTCACACTTCTTACCCTTCTTCCTACCCTTCACGCATTCGCACTCCTCACTCAACACATACCCCCCTGAACATTCAACCTGACCCATCTTGAAATTACGGTAATATAAATAATCACACCGACCTCCCTTCTCACACCTCGTTACCGGCTGTAAACACTTATACACGTCCCCCACCCCATCCATATTCATTATACTCGCATTAAATCTACACCCCAAACCCTGCTTATATCTACATGTACAATTTAAGAGCAATTCATTATCCTTGTCGCACATCAAACCCTTATTCAACGTCCCAATCACATCATCAACCTTAAATCCGTATCTACCGAAACTTATGAAATTATAATCAGCATTCGCTGCCTACGCAATTACCAACAACGCCAACATCAAATTCATCTTAACATCTCCCTTCCTCTACCTTACCCTTTTTATTCTCATCCTCCAATCGCGACGCCTCTTATTATAACCAATTACGTTCCTCCCTCCTCATTTTTCCCCCAATCACCTTACTCCTTATACTAACCAATTGCTACGCTTTACATCACTTCCTCGCATACTTTATTACTTCTTACATTTCCTCACCTAACTCTCTTTGCTACCAGAACTCCAACATGCACACTTCCGGTAAGCAATGCTTTGTTCTAACATATTTCCTCTCTCACTCTTTTCAGATTGCCATGAACTCCTTCATGAAATACGCACCAATTCTCGGTGTCTCTCCACCTTGTCACCCTCCGAAATTACTGTCATCGCAGTTCTACCACTTTCCCAGCTTACCATATTCCCTCCCATTAACATGGACCTTGTTTGGACACACTTTGAGCCACACTCAAAATCCGTCTTCGCCATCTTCAAACGTTGTACCTCCCATTGGAACCTACCGCATCATCGCTCCCACATCGACGGCCCACCAAATTTTATTTACCTATGCCCTTTCTGCACAGACAATTAATTACATGTACTTTTATTTTACCATTCTGTAATAAAATATTTCACATTTCATTTTATTCATTTTCTTTGCTTTACAGTCTCCACTCACCAAAACATGCACTTCTGCTATGTGTCCTCGATCTCCTGATCAGTCCTGAGCATAAACATTCCCGCGTATGGTCCCCATCTATGCTATATACTGTGCATAATAATACATTAGTATACGTTCCCCACTGGCGCCAGTGCCTCGCAAAACGAATCTGCAAACTAAATTTCATTCACGTTCCATTTCCTCTCGTAGCGCATTGCACCTACCTTATTGCGACAAATGTGACAAGTATTCCTTTAATCCCGATAGCAAAACTTGACCTTAATATACCAACCGACTTTTTTAATACCACCATAAAATGAACAACGTACTTCTTATTATTAAATATATCATTCTCTCATTTCACTCGCAGTTACCAATCAACAACCATGAGCTACGTGTGCCAGCATTCCATCTGGTGTGACAACTGCAAAACCTACGAGTGTCCAAATTCCCACAGCTACTTGTGTGACTTATTACAGAACCATCTCCACAGATTACTGGTGCCAGCAATGCAAACACACCCCCTACGGTCACTGTAGCTACTATTGCAAACATCTAGTTTGCTCCCCAAATCACAAACAAACTGTGTCGTATGGACCCCTCAATCCTAACAACGCTGCATGATCGAGCTCGTGCATACGTTCTGCCTCCAGTGCCTCGCAAAAAGAATCTGCTAACTAAACTCCATTCCCATACTTTTCCTCACGTATCCGAGTTGCATGAACCGCAATGTCGCCGGTGTGACAGGTACGCCTTCAACTTTCTAAACACCCATGATAGGCCCAGACAACAAATGGAAAAACGACGCATTTGGAATCCATATTTCGTGAATGGTCTAAAGCAACTACTATCCAAACACTCTATTGTAAACCTCTTGCATCTATCAATGTATAAATATATGTATCTAAGTACAATTATCAATAAACACAAAAAGTACCCGGCGGCAGGCTGCCAACAACGTCAATACATCCAACCATCCAATCACAAAATTGATCGTGAAACTAAACCGCATGTGACGTCAATCGGCTGTCTACCGCGGGGTACATACTACTGACTGTATTTTGGGACAGATATTTTTTTTTATTTATTCTGGAATTGTAAGGTCATTAGGCCTTCTCTTCCGCTCTACCAATCTAATAATAATTATACCAAGTTTTAGCGACAATAACAAATATAATATAAAGAGTAACAAGGAAAATACACTTACACATATAAACAAATGTAAAATATAAAATGGATAAATAACTGTGTATTAATGCATAAACATGGATAATGAAAATGAATATTGAAAAATATTAACTTAAGAAAAAGAAGAACAATAAAAAGAACAATAATAATACAGACTGTAACAAAGACAATTCATACACATATCAACCTATGTATATAATATCATGAAAGTGATATTAAAATAATAGTAAAATATAAAAATAAAAAAGCTCCCACAATTCCATGAAGGAGATAGGAATATTTATGATATTAATAATAATAAAAATAACAACAATAGAATGAATGATTCTACAGCAGGATAAAGCAAATAACTATCTACATTGCGACATAAGGACTCTAAATCCATTGTAATTGATTATTTTAGCATTAAACAATTTTTAATGAAATGCCGCTAAAGTTTGGCAGTCTCTGACACTCCGTAGCAATACATCCAATAGTCGGGCAGTGGTTACAATGAATGGTGAGTATAGTGGTATTTGGTACAATGTAATAATATTACGTGCCAGGTTTCCGAGCATGTATTAAGGCCACGAGAGGAAGAAATTTTGAAAACGAGAAGATAAATAAGATGGCTAATATGTATGGTTAATTTTGGAAAGTAGTGTGAGACAACGAATATTTCTTCGGTCTTTCAAGTGGAACTAAGAGAGCATATCAAGGGAGGGTGTTATATGATAGAACAAAAGCATACATTGCAGATAAAGTAAGCTCATATTATCAGCATGCTGTAGTTTTTGCGTTAGGTTATTAAGGTTCTGGTTAGAGACACATTTAATCTTTTAAAGGTGTTGATTAGAGAATTTATTTCCATGCGGGTTTCAGCTATTGCCTGGCAATGACAAGAAGACAAGCGACAGGAATGTGCTACATACACTCGTACATGTGCAGATGAACAGTTCAAGCCCCCTCGCAATTCAGTTCCCTCTTGCCATCTTCTGATCGCCAGATTGTACTGGTTTTCCCAGCGGAGATTACTGTCTATAAAAACTCCGAGGTTTTTCGTAGAATCAATGAAGGAAATTACAGTTTGATTGATATTAATGGGGGGAATATTGCCTGTACCTATGGTATTTAGAAATTGCTATCTCACTACCATTGTCTGCGATTTTAAGGAATTAAGGCCAAGGCCCAGAGTAAGTATCCATGAATGAACTTAGTCTACATCCTGGTTAATATTAGTTATTGCGTCATGAATATTGGTAGAATTTAATTTAGAAATAACAGTGAATTATAACACATTAAAATTTTTGCGTATATAAATATTTAATATTTGTTAATATTTTCTCCTAGCATTTACATTGTATATGATATTATAATGTAATTAAAAAAAATAGCAGTTATTTAACTTCTCACCCAATGCTATAGATCTTTCCACACGATGAATGAAATAAATGAAACGATAGACCAATAAACCCGAAGTCCATTAATGTAATGCATCCGGATCGGGAATAGAACCCAGGTCCATCTGTTGACACTTTATTGAATTCACCTAAAAATATTATTATTGTAGCACTTTATATAAATGCACAATTTGGATTGATGCTTAATTATAGAACTTAACATTTAGATATTCACTTATGCATAATGGCAACGCGTCGGCAGCAAAATTTTTCCTAATTTTTTTTAACCATTCCCGACGGTCATTTAAATCGCCCCCTGGCTGCTCCTGGATACCAAATAAACAGAGATTAGCATTTAAATTACCCGTAAACATACATTTGTCATGTTGTAGGAAAAAACATTAATATTTCCCGTATTAGTTAAGATATTTTAAAGACAAAAAATGCGCAAAAGAATATTTCATGCATAATACACTGGTTCTTTTTAAATAAGGTTTTCATTATTAGACTGAACAAGACCTTTTTGTTTGCGCTGTTCACTTTTATCGGATTCAGAATTCTTATCAAGTGAAACGAAACATAATCGCTTCCTTTGTGTGTGTTTTGAAAGCCAGAAAGTTTATTGCGTATATTTGACCTTCAATACTCTAGTACTTACCCGTCGGTCCTGGTGGTGTAGTGGTATTTATACTTGGTTCCTAAACCAAAGATCGCGGGTTCAATCCCGGCCAGGATCGATGGATTTTTCGGGCGTAAAAATCCTAAGTATGGCTTCCTTCGAAAGGGAAGTAAAGCCATAGGTCTCATGTCGTAGATTTGTGGCATGTAAAAGAACCTCAAACCTGAAAGAAAAGGCTTCTGAGCAAAATTTATCGGCCGTTTTACGCCCTGAATTGAATAGAACGCTGATGACCTGAGATGTTAAAGAGCATCCGTAAGTAAACCAAATCAATAACAACAGGCCTTACCCAAAGTATTCATCCCATATGGGTCACTCGTGTTTCTGACGCTTCACCTTCCCTATTTCAAGGAGCTGTTGTTTAAATTTTCCAAATTTATTAGCTCTTCAAATATTCGTTCTAAGTTGCGTTGTGATGGAAAAAAAAAGATTGAAATCAGATTAAGAGTAGTATATAAATATCAACTGGGAATACAAAGAGAGTTTTTGTTTTTGCGAAAGTAAAACAGGACATATCTACAATTGTTGCATTTATACTGGTAAAGGAATGATGAACGCATTTGGAACATCGTTCAAGTAGTATTAGGTTGCCAAAGAATGTTTGTTTTATTTAAGGATGTTCTTTAACATCTCAGATCATCAGCGTCCCCTAAAGAATGTAAAACACAAGCACTAAAGAGAGGGAAAATGTAGAAGCACCAGCTGCCACCATTGACATCCATTGCTTGACAAAATAGAAGGATGGTCCCATCATTATCAAGTGGTAGTTCCAAAAGTCTGATGGTTGATATAGACAAAATGGATGCCCACATTAAAATGACAATTTTCAAGCCTAACATGCAGGAATATAATATGCGTATGGTTACGTTGATTTAATGGATGAGGTATTGCTGGCATATTTCCTTTTAATTAAAATTTGTAAAACGGTACTATGGCCGAAATAAGTATCTACGCGAACTACGGCCCTCTAAATCTAGCAAAGGACAACCATTAAGGAGGGTGTAGGGGAGAGAAGTTGAACCCAGAACCACGTCCCGAAACATGTGAGCATCTCTGTCCCTCAATCGAGTAGTTAATGTATTTTATTCTTTCAAAGTGGAATACTCTATAATACATTTTACGATGTTAATATAATTGAAAATTAAATGCAAATTTATACATTGTACGTGAAGAAAGAAACAAGAGATTGTTTCAAAATGAATATTCTTTTGAATATAAAAAATGAAGAAAGGATTTCTTGTTGAAAAAATAAACAAAACAAATTAAACAAAAGCAGGAAATCTCACGAATAAGTATTATTTTTATGGCAGCAAGTATGGTATAACATGTTAATGCTTTTAAATAAAACTGTAAAAGCAGTAATGCAACATGTTCTCGAGAAGATAGCCAAAATACGGTGTAAAATTTTTTACGTGAAGGATATTCTTCTCTTGATATCAGTGTAACAGTTATTTTTTTTTAATTTTCTTAATTTATTTATTTTTTGTTCTGAATTGTCCCCTCGGTCAGTAAGGAGGCTAGTACAGTTATATATCAATGAATTCAGAGATAAGAAAATTAATATATTTCCGACTCGTCATTAATTTGATAAAAAATGAAAAGCAGTAAAGGAGTCATTGTACAAAATTAACAACCTTCTATGTTACAAAGTGTGTAACATAGAAGCTTGTTTTAAAATACAAGATACTTTTGTATTTCGATCAGGTATATTTCGTAATTAAATTGGTATATTTTTTTTACCGCTTGTCTGATTAACTTCAGAGACGACCTTTAATATTATCTGTTTTCCTGCTTTATTCAATTTGCTTATTTTTGGTACGAGTGTTTCACGTATCTTTAATTTATAGCTTCCAGGATACACGAAAAAAAAAAAAGTTGGTAGTCTGTAGGCACCCAGCGCTTAATTAATCAAGGTTAAGAAATATCCACATTATATTCCATAACGAATTTGCTGGGACTTGCTTTCTGCTGTTATTTTTATATCTGCTGCGTTGAAATTATTTAAAATATTTTAAAATATTGAAACAGGGGAAGACCATGATAAAAATAATTATAACTAGCAGAAAACGAATCCTCAGAAATTTATCATAAATGAACGAAAGATTATATATCTGCTTCATTTTTCTGAATTAAGTTATTTACTAAAATAGCTTGATTTGTCTTTTGAATCGTGATACGTAGTCTATAAATATGACATTTGGTCACCTTATATTATTACTACTCAAATAATTTTGTACTGGCTAGGTTGTTATAGAGCCCAATTAGTTCTTGTTAATGTGAAACAGGCCTTATATCGGAACGGAATTGATGTGGATAAATATTTATTTGTATCAAAATAAAGTCCCACTACTTTAGTTAATTGGTGAAAAGGGAGTCCTTTAAACCAATGAAATAAAAATTATTGAAATTAATAGTCTTTGAGGCTAGTATAGGGGTGTTTAAAACATAGAATGTGGAAAGAAAAAAAACTTCTTTAGAGAAGGAAAGCGAACTATAAAACAGACTTAAATTTTCTTCGAAAATCCAGAGATTAAAAGGTTATTAGTATGAGGCAGGAGCGTAAATGAGGGCCACGCGGACCCCGTGATGCGAGTGCCTCAGGTCTTGGGGAGCCCGCAAAAAAACGAAAAGTCTGGAAATAAAAGCCTGAAAAAAGGAACGTAAATGGTTGCCATAGTAAGAGATAGAGGGAGAAGACATTAAAACAGCAAAAGAAAAAGAAATTGCAACTTTCAGTGAGCGCGCCGGTATACGTGAACATTCAACAAAATGAGTATTGTAAATTAACACGAGCCTTTCGTCTGTCGCTACGTTGCGGGTCGCCAACAATACACACTTAGGTTACTTTAGTAAACGGTGAACTTATTGGTTTATTTTTCCATTGCTTCAGCATTAATGAGGCAGATGTAATGTTGCTTGGCTTGGATATTACATCAAGCCTAGTACAGTGCCAGAAATAAAACAATATGCTTGGTTTTGGTCTCTTGTCATTTACATATCACACTAAAATAATCTAGTTCTAGCAATTCTATATTTGTGTTTCATTTTTTTGCTTAATCCTGTTTTTGGTTTTATTTTCTTTTCAAAATGAAGCCACTTAAAGTTAGAAATGATCATTTGATTGGTGCGCAAAAACGGAGAAAAAAATAGAGTGAGAAAAATCAGTTTCAAAATGAGTGAATATAGATTGCTTCTTTAATACTAGAAAAAATGAATTAAAACTGTAATAGCCCATGTTCCAGTATGCCATCTGTTTTTTTAAGAGCAAATGAGTAATGCAAATTCAAGCAGTGGTACAGTGAAGAATATTAGTGGCGAAGATGAAAAGTGTGTGAATCTTGATATAGGCAAAAATCTTGATATTTCTACCGAAATTGAGAATGCAAGGAACGCACAGCAGAATGTAGCGCTTCTTTCATGATGCTACTAGTTTTAGAAAGGAATTTCCTATTGATCCAACCAATTTTCCTGATATTTCAAATGATGATACAAAGTAACTTATTACATGACTGAACCTTGCAAACCCTAAGGTCCATTTATGAAAGATCCCAAGCAAAATAATAGATGTCTCTTCATTAATTACTTAAAAAAAATACTGGGTTAAAATGACAGGAGAATGGCTCTGTTATTCCAGAAAAGGAGACTTTGTTAATTGCGAGCCATGCTGGTTTATAAAGTCTGGAAAAGAAAAGAAACGGTGGATTGTTATCTGTAATATGAATTAAAGAAAGAAGCTAACTTTTGGAAATAAAACTTTATCGCACAGTTAAGGTCATTATTACATTATCAGTATACAGTCTAGCTTTACGAGGTCATAGAGAAGAATTAGGGAAAGCTCACTGAAAATTTTTAGCTAATGTGGAATTAGTGTAAAAGTATGATCCCGTATTACAGTAGCATGTACATGAACCGGAAGCATCTGTAAAATACCTCAGTCTAAATATCTACCGCCACGGGTGGCCGAGGTCGTTAAGTTTCGGACTCGTGAGCGGGAAGTCTGGGTTCGAATACCGCCAGGATCGTCCTTCCTGACTGAGGTTTTTTCCAGGTTTTCCTCAGTCCTCATAAATGGAAAATGCCGGGGAGGTACCCTAAACTTAGGCCTGGAACGATTCCTTCCATAAAATCCTTTCCCAATATATCATTTCATCTCATGTATCATCATCAGCGTCCATCGCCTGTGGTGCCTCTGTAGCAAAAACGGAAGTTAAACACTATTCATTCATTCATCTAAATATCTAAAATGAATTAATTCAGTTGTTATCACAGAAAGTAGGGAGTGAAATCATGAATGAAATCTTTAATTTCGAATACTCCACAGGATATGAACAAAAAATATCAATTAAGTCAATGTTTCAGATATGTTGATATAGTTGAAGATTATTTTGGAAAACCTTGTGAAATAAAAATAATTGCAAACTTTTTAGAATTCAAAAAGATGGAAGAACATACTGCTGTCTGATTAGAAGCCAAAATTCTATATTTAATGGATGAAAAGTATATCTAATTAGCCAAATGCGTTGCCCAAGGTTATGATGGTGTAATAAATATGTCCAGGACCTATAATGGAATAAAAGCAAGGATTAGCAAAAAGAGAAAAAAAGTTAAATATTCACTGCGCCGCATAATTTGATGTACATTTATATAGCTGAAAGACTTTATTTATTTTTCAGTCAAAGTACAAAGCAATGGGAAACGCTTTCACCAGCTTCTTACTCTTTAAAAAAAGCTTTGTTCTACACGTTGGTCATCAAGATTGGACTCAACAAAAGCTACCGCCACGGGTGGCCGAGGTCGTTAAGGCGCGGACTCGTGAGCGGGAGGTCTGGGGTTCGAATCCTGCCAGGACCGTCCTCCCTGACTGAGGTTTTTTCCAGGTTTTACTCAGTCCTCATAACTGGCAAATACCGGGGAGTTACCCTTAACTTAGGCCTGGAACACTTCCTTCCTTACAAAATATCCTTTCCCAATATATCATTTCGTTTCATGTATCATCAGTGTCCACCGCCTGTGGTGCCTCAGTAGCAAAAACGGGCGTCAAATAATAATAATAATAATAATAATAATAATAATAATATTAAATAAAAGCTATAGGACATGGTTATTTAGATGCTATGAAGGTACTAACTGCAACAATGTTCGAATCAAAACATACCATCTACTGAAATGAAGCCAGTGCTCTTAAGAAACAAATGGCCATTTTGAATTTGTACCTCCATTTATCGATGTTAAAGAGCGTCCTTAAATAAACAAACCCCCCATTTATCCTTGTTCATATATTTTTTAAAGCATTTTATACAATATAGTAGTTTTCTTTCAAAGGAAAAAAATTACTTCTCCATAAATTTCTGCTTTAAGTATTTTCTTCTGGTTACACTATGGCTGTTTAGATATTTGTTGTTGGATGATATAGTACTATACTTATGATATTATAATATGAAGGTTATAAATGATGTTAACCTGTAGCAATGTTTATAATATTATACTTGTGTTTATTTTGTGATGCCCTGTGCTTACAGTATTGTACAGGCCAATTGTATTTGGTATGTGCAAATAACCGAAAACCATGTTTCCTTTAATGAATAACTAAATCATAATTTGTATGCATTACAAATCTTAGCACAAATTATGAATTTTAGCATTGATTGTTTTTAGTTCTACTGAATCTGGTTACACCTGTTTGTACTCATGTGTAAATGTGTGGATAGATGTGCATCCTGAACAAGTACACATTGTATACTTAATCAAACAAATAAGACTTATGCTTTAATTTATTTTTGCATAATTGTATATTAGGTTTAAGATAAATTGTATTGAATATGTCTGTATCAACATTCTGCTGCTCTTTGACGACACCAACAATTATTATGATGTTCAAATTGTTTTGGAGTTATAAACAAGAATTGAACATTTAGTGAATCTCCTAGCATTTCTTGCCTTATATTTCGGAGAGTTTTGCGTTATTTGAATGCTGGTAGACAAGTAATGAGATACATAGCCCCATAACAACGCTAAAGTAGATATTAGAGGAGAAAAACGCAAGAAAACTTCCCATAGTTAGTGATGTAATTATATAGGGTATTGTTATTAGATGAAATTGGATATTCGCTTAGCTGTAAAAATCGCGTCGAAGATCCGTTATTATCTTAGTTAACGTGCTGCTCATTACAATGCCTCCACTGAATAAATTACCCTAGTGGATTCTATAAAATGCTGTGATTGATGGATGAATGCGATAATATGGGAGGTAACCGTGCTTCCGGTGGCTACAGTGGTCACAATGAAGGGCAGGACAAGCGGAAAGGCATCTGTGGGTGGACAGAAAACTGATCAGTGATCACTACCAGACATGGAGCAGAAACCTGAGTCGAGAAGACACCGGTTTTCTCTTCAAACTTTCCTAAGATGGATCAGCAAGTAAGTTAAGCCAACTCTATCTTTTATAACGCGATGTAAGACCACTGGCATTAGCTATAAGGATCACAATTAGCAAATATAATAGTTAGTAGTTTCTTTATGATTTACAAAAGTTTCATATGTTGCAGTCCATTGCAGTTTGGTTCCTCTAAAGGATTTTCGTTTTATTCAACCAAGACACAGGCTTCACTCTTGCGTTATAAATATAATATTTTAAAATGCTTCAAAACACAAATGACTGGATTCTATATTGCCACATTTGCGCACTTTGTTATATGAGTGAAAAATTAACATAAATATATTTTGAAAATAAGTATTATAGGGACGTAGTTTAACAAAGCATGATTTTAAATTCTAATTTAAGATACATTCTTTCAGTTGAACATTCATCTTCTTCTTTTGTAATTTACTGCAGAGTTAATATAGTTTTTATTTGATGCTGGCTGGAGGAGGTAACCTAATTGAGGGTTCCTCCTGAGATTTTCTTCCTCTTGAAATAATGAGTGCATGTTGGCAAATATACCCTATCTGATTTTTGCATTTGCTTTACCTATTATTATTATTATTATTATTATTATTATTATTATTATTATTATTATTATTATTATTATTATTATTATTATTATTATTATTATTATTATTATTATATCTATGTGTATTAGAATAAGAAAAACTTATAGCAGTAGTTTAAGCCTATTCTCAATTCTCATTCTATAGCGAGTTCATCACGGAGTCTGTGTACGGCCATGACGTCACGGTGTCACAAGCTGCATTTGTGTTTTTTCTAGTCAACTGAGCAAGCTATAACGGTGTGGTTGTTGCGTCCAGAGTTATAAAACATTGAGTAATGTGAGCTTATGATGATGGATGAACTTGAAAGCGAGGAGTCAAATCGACTTTAGCTGAAGACTTATTTGCTTATCATAGAATTTACTAGTGCAAATTATAACAGCGCAAAAGCAATATGCCATATGAAAGAGGGGGAAGGACTACATGCACAATAGTGTGCGTGAATGTACATGCAATCTGTTGCACATTTCCAGGTGATAAGAGTACGCTTACGGGAAACTTTTATGTCCTTTCAGGAACTGATTTGCATAATAAATGTGGACTTACTTTTCTCTGTGTTTGAACAAACTTAATAATTCTGCTCATCAATGAATAGTTTGTGCTCTTACAAGGTGAGTGTTAGCTCGTGTTAGTGTGTTTACTACGTTAAAATAAAGAATGAATAGATAAATAAAAATAAAATATAAATGCATTAAAAAGATAGCAAATCTACACACATGTTTTACTGGATACCCTCTTTCACGCTTACCTTTATGGAACGTATGAATATTAAATCTGGCATCTATTTCACCAAGATATCGCAGTTGGTTTTTCATGGAATTTCCCGGCTTCATTTCCAGTATTTTTTCTCCTTGCTGAAATGTTCAATAGTAATTGTAAAACAAGCTAAAACGCATTTGTAGCCAAAGGAATTTAGAATCAGCTTTAGCAGTAAATTAACAACATAGAGTGTGAAATTAAGTGTAACGGATTAATCGCTGTATGGCAAGAATTTTACAGTGAAACATAGCACTGCTATAATAGCTGAGAGCCAAAAGCACTTATCGAAGCAACTTAATTTTTTGATGTATGTGAAATTTGTGTACCCAGCTACACAACTAACTACCTCCTCTCCAAATATAAAATAAAGCACACTGAAAGACCATTCTTAGTAACATCTGAAGATTGTAGCGGAGCATTAAATGATTTGAATTACTTACACATTTTGTTGAAACAGCAAAATGTGTTAAATGGACATTTAAAAGAGATATATTCATCATCATCATCATCATCATCATCATCTCTCTCTCTCTCTCTCTCTCTCTCTCTTTGTGCTAACAGCCGGAAATATTTAGCTCTAACATAATCAATTTAACACGAAAAAGAGCAAACTGAACTGTTAGAACCAGAAATACAAATAAAAATGGTAGACATTTCAGTATGTCTGCGGATGTTCAATATTTTGCTGCTTCCGTTCAAGTCTTCTCACCTCACCAGCGTCAACAGTAAGATGTCTGACGTCTTATTTTAAGGTCAACTTCCTCTTGTTTCTGTCATGACTACATGAGAACTAGCCTTGTTTAGCTGGAGGGAACTATGACCTAAGAATTATTTATTCGGTTTATTTACGAACGCTCTTTAACATCCTAGGCCATCAGTTTTTCATAATTTAGGACGTGGAACAGCCGATAAATTTTGTTCAAAGGTCTCTTCCTTCAGGGTTGAAGTTCTTTTACGTGTCGTAAATATACGAGACGGGGCTCACGGCTTTACTTCCCTTCCAAAGAAAGAAATACTTAGGATTTTTATGCCCCCCAAAAATCCATCTATGACCTAAGGAGTCACCTTCCAAGATCTCCCTGACCGCGGATGCAATTTGCTCCATTCATCTCCCTCCTCTTGATCTCGATCTAGTAATTTTTCGCAAAAAAGCCCTCTGGTGATATTATGAAGCATGACCACAGTTCCTTTCCGCTGAATTGTTGTCAGCTCTTAAAACCCCAAGATTAAGGTATGCGGTTTGCTTTGGATAGTGTCTAGTTCTTAATAAATGCAAATGCTATTAATGTCCTTTTGCTTCTAGAATAGCTTTTATTATTTAAAAATCCAGCCTCTGTGTTTCTCATCTCGAGGGGTGGGCAGTGGAAAATTAATTCCTGTACAGTGGGGACCTTGTCATATAAGCACCACAATAGCTGTGAAGGACTAACAGGAACCTGCAAAACAGACAGAAGAAACAATAATTTAGTTCTCCAGGTTGAGGGTTTTGCTCTGGGTTGATTTCCTACATTAGTGAAAACTAATTTATTTTAAAGCTCCAAATGAAGTAACAACTGGACAAATAATAATAGAAATTAAACTTGGTGACAAAACTGGTTCTTGATTTGTGAAGAGGTAAAGTACTAGTATCTAGAATATGAGGGATCTGTATGGTTAGGAAACAGAACTAGAAAGATTTACATGATAAAAATATTGATGTTGCAATGATATCCAAAACAAAAAGTAAATAAAAGATAAAGGTACTATTAACTTAAGTGAAAATACAATGATATACAATGGAGTGGATAGAACTGAATGGGCAATGAGAGGAGTAGCCTCCTTGTTCATAAGAAGTAAACGGAGAAACAGAATACATAGTTAATATTGAATAAATGAAAGAATCAGAGAATAGCAAGTTTTATTAGGGTTGGACAGAGATTATTTGACACTAATAGGAATTTAAGTAGCAGAGAAAGAAGAGCTGAGCTGTCTAAACAGTTCTGTAACACTTGACTAAAATATTGAGATAAGCTAAATAAGAATAACTACATTATTATAGCTGAAGACTACAATGCTACAGTGGGAAAAACTCCCATTGATGTAGTGGCATGAGCCTTTAGAGAAAATATAAATGGATATGGGAAGAATCTTCAAGACTTTTGTTCATTTGATGAAATACAAATAACTAATACCTTTTTTAGACAAGTGACATCCATCAATTTACATGGATACTAATTTGTTTTTGGTCATAAATTGATTATGTGACAGTGAATAGAAAAACAACACCATTTAAATAGATATTAGAGTATATAAAGGTGACATCACTATTTGGTAATTTGCAAATTCTTGATATCAAAAAGATAGATAAAATCTAACAAGAAGAAGAAGAAGAAGAAGAAGAAGAAGAAGAAGAAGAAGAAGAAGATGCTAAATAAGTAGAAATATATGAAGTATAGATTACAGAAAGATAAAAGTATTAGAAATTTATATGAGACAAGACTAACAACAAATGTAGAAAATATAAATTTGTCAATTAATTTAGAGGGAAATTTGGATAGTTTTTTTTAATGGTGTTTAACTCGCATTTTTACTACTGAGGCATCACAGGCAGTGGTTAGTCTTAAGATGTTTTATTAAGTACAGTATAGGTTTTTTTTAGTAGTGTTTAACACCCCTTTTTACTATTTACTTTTTACTGGTGCACAGGCGGAGACAGTATACATAGTATTAGTAAAAAGGAAAATAAGAAAAATAAAATTGAGGCCCTAGATTTTGGAATGAAGATTTAGAGAAAGTCATTAATGATGAAAAAGAAGGTTAGGTACTTATATTTTTATATACCAATCTGATTAGGATACAGAATATAGAAAATTTAGAGGATGATATATATGGTCACAAAATGATGGCACATAAATTATGGGAAGATGGAGCTTTATTCAACACTATACACTTAAACACATAGCTATATTCAGAATTATGTACAGATAATTCTACAAAGATTTCAACTTTCCATTTTATTATTATTATTATTATTATTTATTTGTTTATTTATTTATTAATTTACGGACGCTCTTTAACATCTCAGGTCATCAGCCTCCCATGCAACTCAGGGCGTGAAACGGCCGACAAATTTTGCTCAGAGGCCTCTCTTTCAGGCTTGAGGTTCTTTTTCGTGCCGCAAATGTACGATACGGGACCCACGGCTTTACTTCCCTTCCGAAGAAAGCCATACTTAGGATTTTTACGCCCGAAAAAATCCATCGGTCCTGGCCGGGTTCGAAGGCAAGTATGGTAACCACTACACCACCAGGACCGACAATTGTCCATTTAGTAACAAATGATGAAAATATGGATTCTCTTGATTTCACGGAAATGCTACTACACACTTAAAGAGAAGGAAAATATCTGGAATAGATGGCATTACTAGCTGTTTTTCTTTTAAGCCATTAAATTATTGGTTGTATGAATAGCAAAAGAGTTGGAGAAGACATATAAAGGAATTGAGGGAAATTTACATGAACCTTTATACTTAAACACTGTCTCTCACAAAGGAGCATAATTTCAATAATTGGCATTGTTATTTCTGTTTAACAAAATTAGTTTTTTTTTTATTTCTTGAATCACTTGCAAATTAATTGACTGTTGTTGGTATATCTAACTTTTTGTTATAATATAGGCTGTCTCAGCAGCATTCCAGGATGAGAACTTAACCAGTGCTTAATGGGGTGTTTTTTTTTTTTTTTCATTTTTACCAGTAACTTAAGTCTTTAAGATGCAGCTGCCCCATTTTGCATTTTTTAGGGGGGGGGGTTTCTTTACGAATACTATGTTTATGAAATGACACAAACCTTGCGAAATGCTCCTTTAATTTTCTTTGTGTAACTTAACAACTTCTTAATCATCCATTTCTGTTGAAATTTAAATTTCTTTAGATAGTGATGTGTAAGTAAAGCATTATATTTTGAGAAGATATTTATTTATAATACTCATACTTAGTTATAATATATTCCTTCTGAGAAATTGGAGCAAGCATGTTCCTCCACAAATATGCAGGACCATTTACTTTGTCCTTATTCACTCTCTCATTGTGAATGGATTTTGAAATATGAATTAAACTTCACTTCTAAACTTAATCAAAATACAACATTTATCTTGCAAAAAAAAAAAAAAAAAAGTTGTGAGATATTTGGGTCATTTGAAACAAACTGAAACTTGTAGAAATACTTTTAGGAAACTAAAAATACTTACTTTACCCTATTTGTATATACATATAGTTGCTTTGCATTTAGTCAAGTATAAGTTTCCCACATATAAAACTCCAGTGTCCACAACCATAAATAAAGATGAACTCACACTCCCTAGATATAAGTTACAGTTCTAAGAGAAGATGCATAATTATATTGGAATAAAATTATATAATAAACTTCCTGATGATATTAAAAATTGTAATGGATACAATAAATTCAAGAAGTACTTGTTTACATTCCTTACAGGCAAGTTCTACCATGATATTGAAGAGTATGTAAATTATAAGTAACTATTATGTTACTCACTATGTATGTAATTATACTACTATATAGTATATGTGTAGGGAAAACTGGGCAACTTATGAGCTGCAACTTTTATTATAAATTTGTTAATTTGTACATTAATTTGGCTTAATTGTGTATCACACCATGTTGAGCTGAAATAAATGAAATGAAATTAAATAAAGGTTTCTGAAGGTTACTATTATTTTGTGATATCTTCTTTTTATCATTGCAATATTTGTTAGCTGTTTGTTAACAAAATTAGCAATATGACATGTGTTCCACTGCTGATCATTTGCTTTGATTTATATGATCACAGATTATTCCTCATTTTGTTCAATATCCTCAAGTAATCCTTTTCTTTTATGGAAGGCCTAAAACAAATGATATTATTCATTAGCCATTATTTTTGAGTCAGAGAAACACTACATATAGTTCAAGTCCATTTTATAAATGCATTTTTGCCAACATTTATGCTTATATTTGAGTAATTTAATTATTTTTGAATGTAACACTTTTTGAAAAACCGCTTATTAGTGGCTTTCTTCTCTAAGCTAATAAGAGAATCAATACACATTTTTATTTTTGTTGAGGTGTGGAACTATTTCAATATGTATACTGTTACACTCATTTTACTTATATTAATTTAATTTGTTTTCTTTTAGGGTTAAATCTACTGATAAAAATAAATTCAAGAGAATTTATGTTGAATGTGAAGAGAAAAATGACAGAATTTTACCTAGATCAGATACTTCATCCAACAATAAGTATTCCAGTTCAAATTTTCTTTTTGGAAAGAAATATAGCAAAGTAAGGAAACTAGAATATTATTCAAAGCTTTAGCAAGTTACAATATGAAGACAAAGTTTCAGGTTTATACTTGAGGTGTGATTCATTATTTTCTTTCAACTAAATTGTACTTGTTAAAAGTATAAAATATATAATGTGTAGCACCATCTGTAAGTTAAAATTATAAAATATATAATGTGTGAAAATAATGTAATAGATTGGTATAGTACCTAACAATTGTCATTTCAGTATTTATTGACCTTAAGTGAAGGAAAATCGGAAATTTGTCAATCAAATGCATCACTTTTGAAATTGAATTTTTATTAAGGTTTCAGGTGACTCAACCAAAGCAAGAAGAACATTTAGAGGTATTCCAGTTGTTCATGCATCTTATCTACATTTTCCTGAATGCTTGCCTGCTTTTAAAGTTGGGAATTTTATAAATATGAGGCATATCCAATGGGGAAAAACAGATGTTATTGCCAAATTAACTTCCATTCAACTTCACAAGGAAATGCGAGATCTCACACTCAAGGAACTTGACCTACTTACGTAAGACCTGCTACTGTCTCTTGAAAGAGTAGTTGCTAGTCACCCTGCACTTTATCCATTCACACTTGTAAATTGCACCATACTGTTGCTATGCAATATTGGAACATTGATAAAAAAATATCCTTCTATTTTTTGTTTGTTTGTTCATTCATTAATTGTATTATTTCATGTTTTGTCCATCAGTAATATTATATACAAAGTGGTTTGATAAGTAGATTGCTTTGCATACTAATAGAGGGAAACAGTAACATCTGTATATGTGGCCTTAAGTTTGCTTTCTATGTATCAATATTCTATGGTCACAAGTTATTCTTATGTTAATTCATTGTTTGGCAGTGTACTAAACACAAGAATTTCAAGTGTCAGAGACAAATGCATATGATTAGAATTTATGATATGATTCAATTATTTTTTCTGGAAAGGAAAACAACTAAGGAAATTCAGTGAGGTTATTGCCTATATGGGTAATTCTGTGCCCTTTCTATGAAAATATGTCTGACTTTGGGTAAATTGTAGAACAAGAATCAAAAGAAGCACCATTCCTGGAGTTCCAAAATTAACTGTGGGGTGGATATTGAAAAGTTCATGGTATTGTTAGGGTTGACAGAGAAGTGAAAGTGCATGAGTCAGCAGAGGCCATGGGCTTCTCAACTGAGTAGATTAACTTTTTCCATAATGAAATACACATGAAAAAACTTTATTCATGATGGGTGCTGCATTTGCTCACCCCAAAGCAAAAGCAAAATCACAAGTGAACATTGGCAAACTTTTTGGAAATGCTTAAGAAGACTGAAACTTCTTGGATTGGATTTAAGATCCAGTCAATTTCTAATGGCACTTTGAAGCTATGGACAAAACATGGATTCATTTACTTTATACAAAAAATTAAACAGCAGTCTAAACAGTGGATCATATAATACAAAACAGCTTCAAAAAAGGCAAAATCTATTCCATCTACTGGAAAGATGATGATGGCAGTTTTTTTTTGATGCAACATTACTGGAGAATGCTACAGATCATTTTTGAGAGACCGAAGACAACAAGTGCTGAAACACATCTGGGAATGGCATAAAAGAAGGAGGTGTTTTGCCATGAAATGAATTGGTGCATTCAAGTCATATTGCTCAGAAATGCTCTGGGTGGTTAAAGTCATTATGGCATGGTCTGTTTTAAGCAGTTTCCTTAAGGTAATTATAATAGCTTTAATTTTAAAGAAAATTTCCTTGTTAACAAAGAGAAAGAAAGAGAGGTGTGTGTGAGGAGAGAGGAGTGATGTACATTAAGTGTAGAGGAAGCGAGGGGGGGATGGCAATTACAATAATTGGTAATTTGTTACATGCTTCTCATCTACCGGCTGAATTTTCCTTCGATGGACCACTTCATGTACAATTGGTCGCAATTGACTAAGCTCAGCAGTTCTCGTCTCGTTCTCATGCTTGAAAGCCGGCCGGGGAGCCGAAGGGGAGATCAGTATGAGTTTAACTCTTGGAATGTGCGGACGTGTTCTTGTGTGTTGTGTGACCGTGTATTAAGTGTTCATTAGGCGATGTAGTACAGTTAGGTTTATTTTATTTAAAGACTCTCTTTATCAGTTTTGGTCATTAGCGCCGAATTCAATAAGAGCGTGAAACTGCCAATAAATTTTGTTTAGTGGCCTCCTTTTTCAAGATTGAGGTTCATCTTTGTGCAGTAAATCTACAACACTGAATCAACGGATTTTCTTCCCTTCCGAAAGGAATCTTACTTAGGATTTTCACGTGGCGTAATGGAGAGTATTAATTACGTTAACATGGCTCAGTTCAGGTATTGTTTTTTTTTTGAATGATTTATTTATGGACGCTCTTTAACAGCTCAGGTCATCAGCGTCCCATTCAACTCAGGGCGTGAAACGGCCGACAAATTTTGCTCAAAGGCCTCTCTTTCAGGCTTGAGGTTCTTTTTCGTGCCATAAATGTATGACACGGGACCCACGGTTTTACTTCCCTTCCGAAGGAAGCCATACTTAGGATTTTTACGCCCCGAAAAAATCCATCGGTCCTGGCCGGGTTCGAACCCGCGATCTTGGATTTAGGAGGCAAGTATGGTAACCACTACACCACCAGGACCGACATCAGGTATTCTGTTCGCCAAAAATTATTTATTTATGATTTGCACTGCGCACAAAATCTGCTTGTGATTGTACGAAAATTATTTCAAGAGATTCCCTGATATCGAACTTTCAATTCGCTGTTCGATTCAGAGCTTGGTAAATAAATTTCTTGAAACGAAAAGTATTCTTCATAAAAAGCGTACACAATGATGTACAGTACCCGCAAAATAAATGTTAGATAATATTTGAACATGCTCTAGAGAGTTAAAATCACTTCAACGTATTTTTCAGTAAAAGGGAATTTTCTATTAAGCAGTTCGAACAACTATAAGGCAACTGTAGTTAAAATCCTACAAAATTACTGTAGCGCATGAACTAAAACTGGGTAACCGTACATCTAGGAGTAGATTTCGTGAATGGATTTAATTAGTGTAAACGGCGAAGAAATTGACCATAATCTAAGTAATTTTCTTTAAGGACAGATCTTGGTTCCACCTAAGTGAGTATTTTTATAGTGTTTTACGCCCGTTTCTACTATTGAGGCAACACAGGCGGTGGACACTAATGATATATGATATGAAATTATATATGGGAAAGGTTTTTTTTAAGGAAAGAAACTTCCAGACCTAAATTTAGGGTACCTAGCCGGCATTGGCCATTTATGAGAACTGAGGAAAACATGTGGAAAAACCTCAGTCAGGAAGGACGGTCCTGGCGGAATTAGAACCCTAGACCTTCTGCTCACCAGTCCGCGCCTTAACGACCTCGGCCACCCGTGGCGATAAGTGGGTATATTAATCCACAAAACAACCGTTACTGAAGTTCAGAAAAAATTATTCTGCTCACTAGTAACCTCATGATGAAAGATGGAAAATATGTGCCCCATTACAGGCAAGAGAATAATAGGTTGCTATTTATTTTGAATAATTATGCTAGGTATGTCAACATATTTTACAACTCCCTTTTCCGTGTGAGGGAACGAGGTTTGCGGCTTTCCAAAGAGATTACAACGGTACATAGGACCAATGACTCCTTGCATGCAATTTATGAAATATTCAACGATGGAGTGATCAATAACAATATAAGGCCCCATCAGTCCCCCGATTTTACGCCCTGTGATTTTTATCTCTGGGAGGCATTAAAGGTTTTACAAGAAAAAAACACACACTTTAGATGAACTGAAAACATCATTCGTGAAGAAACTTTTTCTATTTCTCAGAGAAAACTGCAGAAGGTAATGGTTAATTTCATAAGTCGATCACAGAAATGTATTGAAAAAGAAGGGAATCAGTTCTAGCACCTTTCTTTCTTGATAATGGTAAGTAAGTGTACCTTTTAAGTGTCAGTAATAATTTAGGCGACGAAATCGTAGCTGCGGACTTTGTGACTTCAGTTCACCTCAGTACCAGCTGAAACCTACCGGCCGATCGTTAGGCGTGTAGGGTCCCGCGAAGGCAAAATCGCTCATTATAATTGACATTATCTCATTATTAAAAGAAAAACAGCTATCTTTAACATATAACATATAGAGCAAATCTGAGGAATGTGTATATGGTAGCTGGACAAATTCTTTGCGGTACTTCTGTTGCTCATTTGGCTAGGAATCAGCCAAAATCAGTAATAAAAGTAGAGGGCATGTGTTTGAATTCATCTTTGATCAAGTAGTCTAAATGGGGAGTTTCCAAATTTTTCTTAATTATGATGAAATGAATGCCAGGAACATTTAGGTGCCAATAGACTCTTAGTTCATTTATTCAATTGAAAATGTCAAAGAGTTGATACAGTGGGTTAAATAGCTCCAAAAATTTCTTATTGGCCTGAAACAATGCATATGTCACAAAGATTTTACTGTACTTAAATATGCTTATAAAGTGCTTCTGAATATGCAATCGGATTGTTTTGAAGTGCTCACCTCTATATTTCAGTATATTTTAGAAATTTAAGAGTATATATACAACACCAAAACTTCTCCTTCTTTCTTGGCTACAGCCCAATATTAAGTTTTTGTTCCTGAATTTCGCCTCTCCAAGATTATTGTCCATAACTTTCCTCATCCAGTTCCTCACTCCTAATAGCATTCTTGAATCCTCTTTCATTTCATGAATCTGTCTTTTCCTTATTTTACCTATAGATCTGTTCCCTCCAAAAGTATTATAAAATATTTTATATGGAATAAAAGTATCTTCCAGGCATTATTTATTTTTTTTGTTTATTTACGGACGCTCTTTAACATCTCAGGTCATCAGCGTCCCATTCTATTTAGGGCGTGAAATAGCCGACAAATTTTGCTCAGAGACCTCTTTTTTCAGGCTTGAGGTTCTTTATCGTGCTGTAAATGTACGACACGGAACCCACGGCTTTACTTCCCTTCCTAAGGAAGCCATACTTACGATTTTTAAAAAAAATCCATCGGTCCTGGCTAGGATCGAATCCGCGATCTTGGATTTAGGAGACAAGTATGGTAACAACTGTACCACCAGGACCGACTTCTATGCATAATATATGTGCTGCCCATTGTAATAACTTCATCCTCATTATCACTGAACTGGATGGTTCTTGGAATAATGAATATATTTAATTAATCATATTCTCCTTGTTATTTTATTTATTTGGACTACCTCCATTTGCAGCCAAATGTACAGACTCTTGATTGGAAGGTCTGAGGTTCGATTTCCACCAGGACATTCTCCTTGACTGAGATTTTTTCCAGGTTTTTCTCAGTTCTCATAAACGGCAAATGCTGAGGAGGTAGTCTAAACTCAGACCTGGAATGCTTTCTTCCTTTACAACACAAATCTTTTACCAGTTTATCATTTCATCTCATGCATCATCAGTGTCCATTGCCTATGATGTCTGAGTCATTAAAATGGTCATCAAACACTATTAAAAATATTGCTCAGAATTAATCATTCAAATTATGAATTTAAATACTTCTGCACCTACCCTATTCACTTGATCTTGCTCCCTTGGTGTACAACATGTTCCCAAAACTTTCCCGAATGGCACAAATATAAGTCAAATGAAGAGGTCATATAGGAGGAAATGAGTATTTAGAGGGCAGGAAAGAAAACACTTCCATGAGAGATTCATGGACCTGAAGAAATTTTGGAGCAAGTGCATTTAATTTTGAGAGGACTATGTTGAAAAATAAAGTACATTGTGAAATTGAACTAATTCTCTTTAAAATCAAACTAAGTGATTTATCAAACTACCCTTGTACTGTTATGAAAATGTATTAAACATGTATACTTGCATAGCACTAGTGTATAAACGCTTTTTCAAGTCAATGCTAAGAATAAAATTACTGTGTGATTTTTAGCTCACTAAATTATTAGCCTCTATACAAATTTAAAAACAATTTCATGTCAAAGCCATTTCAGTAAAGCAATTATATATTTCAGATAAGGCTGGTAAATTGATTTTGCACTCTTATGCTCACTCCACATACCATTGATCCATCAGAGCATGTTTCACAGCCTTTGCCCACAGCATCAATTGTGTGTCAATTGCCAAATTTCTAGATAATTTTATGTCTTTGGTATAGCTGTGTGGGCACTTTATGAACTTTTGAATCAATTTATTCTCGGTCAGGATCTTAAAATTCATAATCTTATCCGAATATTTCCTTACATAAATTCTTTCTCTTATTCCCAAATACACTGGTCTAGCCACAAATTTTACTAACATGCTTTGCATTTTTTGTTACATTTGTTCTCCCTAAAGTGTATACAACAGCTGATTATTCTGCTTCCTTGTTTTTATGTTCCTTCAGTGTTCTTTGAGTCTAATACCTATACTTATTTTTTGTTTTCCTAATATATACTTTGTTGCAATCTAAGCAATTAATATTACATCTGGTATCTTCTGATTAGAGATTTTATCACTAACTCTGAAATTATGTAGATTATCTAGACTGAATTTGTTTACTGGAAACAAAGTAATATTGAAATCTTTTGAGAATTCCCTGAATTTTTCTGGTGATCCAAGGCTGATACATGAGTTTATTGTGAATGACTGTCTCTTTTCCTGTTGTCAAAATTGTAACATGTTTTAACTTTCTTGTCTCTTTAAATTTCTTGATTTTCTTGTCCACAATTTCTTTGCTATGTTCATCGGCAACTGCTGTTTGTATTGTATGGATGTATTCTTGATTATATTAAAACTCACTCATATATATGCTAACCAGTCTATGTGTTAAGTGATTTAGAACTGATATTTGTGTACTCTGGAATTGAAACTGTTTGCCTTAGTGTACTGTTAGAATGCATGTCATTTCTATGTATGTCAAACTCCAACTTATTAGGATTCTTTTCCTTGACTTAAAAATTATCAAAACAGGCAATGAGTTGAAGTTTGGAATATACTGAAATGGCATTCATTCTTACAATTACCTTAAGGTAAGCTATTTCAATCCCAGAGCATGCAAACATGCAGCTCCTAATAGCTTAGCACATAGACTGGTTATTATACCCATGAGTGAGTTTGAATATAACCAAAAATAATTACATATAATACAAATAGCAGTTACCAATGGATATAGCAAAAAATTGTGGACAAGAAAATCAAGATATTTAAAAGAGAAGAAAATGAAAACAAGTTACAACTTTGATAGCAGGAAAAGAAATAATCATTCACAAGAAATTCACTTATCATCCTTACCAAAATACTTCAAGAAATTTCAAGAAACTTCAAGAGATTTCAAAATCAAAAATTAAACATTTAATGTGATACAGCATACAATACTGTGCATGATAAATTGGAATTTTATAGTCAGTTGGAGCTGGGTGCCCAAGGACCTTCAGAAGAGCAACAAAAAGGCCAGAGAATTACATCATGCTTAGACTACTAGATTCATGCTGAAGAAGGTCATGACTTGCAATAAATCCTGGGCATACTACTCGATCCCTGAAGCAAAGCAGGCATGTATGGTGTGGAAAAATTCAAACTCTCCACTACCAAAAAAATTCAAGGTTGTCCAATCATCAAAAAAGGACCTAGTGGCAGTATTAAGGGACATGTATGGCATACTCATGATAAGGGTTTTTTCAATCTGGGACAACTGATAATGCGAAGATCTGTGCTCCACCACTACCAAAGTTACATCATGCCCTTAGAGACAAATGCCCCAGTGAAGTTGCTCAGCATGCCAGACTTCTGCATAGCAATGCTTGCCCTCACATGGTAGCTTCTATTCATGCAATAATTAAGAAATATAGCTAGGAGACACTCAATCATCCACCATACAGTCCAAAACTTGTACCATCTATCATCTCTTCATACCACTGAAGAAATTCCTAGGAGGTCAACACTTTGAGTCAGAAGAATTTAAATTGGTTGTGTGCAAGCAACTGTAATCCCAGAGTTTTATGAATGAAAAATACTCAAATTGATGTCACAATGACAGAAATATCTCATGAGACTTGGTTTATATGTTTAAAAATTGGTAAAAACCTGTATTTTTTGTGCATAATTAGTTTGTTTTTCGTACTCATTAAATATTAAAAAAAAAATGTTCTGCATTTCTATTTGATTCTCCCTTGTAATTGCTCAGATTACAACAAAGTATATGTAAGGGAAAAAAAATAGGGATCAGATGTAAAAAAATATGGAGGAACATAAAATACAAACAGGCAGAAAATTGATAGATGCATATCACTTTTGGGAGAACAAACATACCATAAAAATGGAAAGCATGTTACTGAAATTTGTGGATAGACCAGTGAAATTGGGAATAGGGAAATAATTTATATAAAGAAACATAAGAATAAGATTATGAACTTAACAGATTCCAACAGAGAATACATTGATCAAAAAGTTCATAAAGTGCCTATCAGAGCTGCATCAAAGATGTCTAAGAAATCTTGCAGTTGTCAAGTAGCTGATGATGTAGGCAAAGGTTTGTTTTGTGGAGTTCAATGATGAGTGAGGCATAAAAGTACAAAATCACCTCACCAATCTAATTTAACCTATAAAGAGAGTTTAGTTCTTGTAGTGGAGAGCATGCTTTCCATCATCTTTTAGTGCATGCTTACAATGAGCATAAAACAATAAATGTACCTTTGTAAATACCTTAATGAAAAGGTTTCATAATTATGATTGAAATTTAAATAATCAAGTCTATGAATACTTTTTTTATTGGTGTTTAACGCCCGTTTTTACTACTGAGGTACCACAGGCGATGAACACTGATGATACATGAAATGAAATGCTATATTGGGAAAGGATTTTTTTAGGAAGGAAACGTTCCAGGCCTAAGTTTAGGGTACCTCCCCAGAATTTGCCATTTATGAGGACTGAGGAAAACCTGGAAAAAACCTCAGTCAGGGAGGATAGTCCTGGTGGAAATCGAACCCCAGACCTCCCACTCACGAGCCTGCGCCTTAACGACCTCGGCCATCTGTGGCGGTCTATGAATACTACTGCTACTGTTGATGAGTTGGGGCAATAGTCAAGAGATAAATTTATTTTATATGAAGATAAAAGAATTGTTATGGATTTAGTGTGACCGAGCAGTTTTCTCCTAGTAACCAGCTTTTACCTGACGGGCATTATTGATAATTATGTGATTTGCTTCATTGTGACAGCATAAGACTACTCTATTAAATCCTTCCCCATAATCTTATTCATAATTTAGCATAAAAAGTCTGTCTCAAGTTGTATGACTGGAAAATAGACTGTCATATACTTTCAGTTTCTATGAATATGTTTTATAATAATGAATGAGTACAAGTGAATGTAAGTTAGTATTTTCAGTCACTGATGCAGATACTAAATCAAATAATTTGAAAATCATTGTAAAAAATGGTTTTATATAATCATGTGTCCTAAGAACTAGATGAAAACTTTCCTGCTTGCTTTACTAAAGAGCTCTTTCAGGAAGAAAAATATGCAAATGCTTTAAAAAATTCTGTTTAGAATATCACTTCTATAATAGTATAGAATCACATTATAGGAAATTAACAGTACATAGATTGAAAACTAATCAATTAAGCTGGCCTTCATTATGCTGTAACTTAATACAAAATCAAAAAAATTTCCAAATATGTTAAACTATTTCAGTTTGGCTATCAAAATGATAACATGGAGATAGATGGGTGGTCAGCAAATTTGTGATATTATTTATTAATTGTTTACCATTTATGTACAAAAACACATTTTAGCTTAAGTGGCTACACTTTTTGTATCATGCTTCATCTAGACCTTATTTAAAGACTATGGGATAATAAAAGTGTCATTGAAAACTAAAGCCAAAATCAAGTCAAAAGTACATGGAACTGTATCTTTATTATCAAGCATATGTTGCAGAGCTGGCACAACTTTTATTTAATACCTTTAACCTCAAATTGGAAGCTAAACAATTTCCTGTACTTGAAGCCTGCAGATGTTGATTCTGTTTTTTGCAACAGTGGGGCCAAGAATTGTTATGTGTGTGTGTGTATATATATATAAAATCAGTATATTTAAGTGTGGCACGATTGTGTAATATATTAAAATTAATAATTCATGATCATAAGGCCCATTATTTTGGAGGTATATTCTAAGTCAATAGCATTAATTTTCTTAAGGATCTTTAAGAACATTGATTATTTATAACATTAATCATTATTAATAATAATGATGTTTCAGACCTATTAAATGTACAGGTGTTCTGATCATAGGCAGATTTATAGGGAAAGGCTCTGTGATCTAGGTATTCTCTCCTTTTTTAAAATTGATTTTATAGAGTACTAAAAATTTCAGTTCATAAATAAACTTCTATAAATCTCTTTGAATTCTTAACACAAAACACATTTGGAACTGTCACAATAAAGTGAATCACATAATCATTACTATGTTGTGACAAGTCAAACAACACACTCTCTCAGCTTCACTGACTTACTTTTCATTAGAATATGTTTTATGGACTCTTGCTCCAATCATCAGCTACTTGTCCACAGTTGAAGAGTTCTTGCAATCCTTGGAGATTGCATTTTTTGTTCTGGGGGACATCTGATGCATCCAAAATTACTGTTTTTTTTTCTCCAAGAATATCAAAATTCATAAAATGAGTTTTGAATTTGTGGATATAAATGTTTTCCCATGTTTTCAGTTCTGTACACCCTTCTACTACCTTTAACAATTGTACTTTTTCTTCCATTTTATGAGTTTGTGCCCAAAAATGAACTGCCATAATGGATTTCTCTAGTTGTCAATACTTTATGTTCCTACAGTGCTCTTTCCATTGGGTACTTATGCTTCTTTTTGTTTTTCCAGTACATATTTATTGCAGTCTGCACAACTTATATAATATTTCTTGACTTTTTTTCTGTTGCTATACTGTCTAACTGTTTGTTGATTATAAAATTTTTATGCTATGCTCATTCCTTGGTGTCAGTGTAACATTAAGCAGATGCATCAGTGAAATTTGGGTAAAAATGATGAAAAATTGAATTTCTGTTTTTTGTTTTAAAATAATATTTATATATTTGAATTTCCTAATCTGTACAATTGTGCATGTGGGACTTTATGGCTACTATGTCCCAATTTAAATGCCCATGTGCAGGTAGGCATGGCTCTTTAAATGACTTCATTCTCTCCCTGCTGCTAAATCTAGTGAAATTTTCATATTTAACTCAGCAGTATAATTGTAGGTTTTAAATTAGGAGTAAGAAGGTACAAAGATATCTTATGGGATTTTTAGAAAACTTGTAGACACTGGAAAAATACAATGGGCTTGTATTTTAGTGAGAAAGTTACCACCTGTTGGTGTATTTTGTTATGCAAGCAATATAAAGTTTTTGTAAGGGTGACATTATATTCATAGTGAAAAACAAACAGATAAATTAAGGTATAATGAGAATAGGTATCTGTAAGATAAAGATCAGGCATCAAATATTAAATATGTTCTTAAATAAATTGTACATAGGAAGCTGAAAACAATGGAGTGGTAATATATCCTACATTAATTACATTCAACATGTTCACACTAATTCCACTTACATAACACTAGTTTATGTTCCAGAAGCACTTACTCTCATCATCAGCTTTGATGGACTACTCAATTTGGTGGCTGGATCCCAGCTTCTGTGTCAGTCTGTGGTGGTTCTAGTAGGAATTTTCTGAGTTCATCCATGGGCAGAACATTAAAACTTGCTTAAGTTTTTTTTTTTCCCCCATTTTTTTAAGATGAAAATATTTTCCCAAGTGGATAGTTCCATTTGGTTGTGAAGTTCTTTGAGCAGCTTAGCCTTTGGTTTAATTTCATGATTTTTGGTTCAAAAATGAACTGCTGATTTATTAACCTGCTTAAAATGAATATTCCTAAAGTGTTTTTTTCTCTGAATTTATAAAATTTTTCAATTTACCAATTATGAATAATTTAAAAGAAATCATAAATTTTTGCATAAAATTTTATTCTACAAAACTGTTTGTCACAAGCACTCTAAAGCCCAAAGTTTGCCCCATTTATAATAAAAATTGTAATGCATGGTGCATTTCTTATAATACACTGACTTACACAAACAAAACTCTTATAAATAGAGTAATAAATGTGATAAGTGCACTAGAACATAAATTACTCCAATAATTTCAAAATTTCAAATCATTTGGTTAAAAACTATGGATTTTAGCTATTTTCATGAATGCATGCCCTTAACTTACTTAAACAATTTCAAAAATTGTTGCATAGCCAAGGATGATAGGTTAATTTATTAAAAACTTTCTTTTCTTTTACTTTCAAGATGTTTAAGATTTCTTTTAGCTGCTTAAGTTCTTGAACTTTTGTACCTATTTTTGAAACAGTTTCTTACAAAATCTATTATTCAATACTATTTTCTCTATTTGGTTATATTTCTGTTGATATTCCACATTTTCCAAAGGTATTTATGAGTCTATGTGTTAAACTATTAATTACTGCATGTTTATTGTTATCTTGGATTGAAGATATAGGCTTTTATGTGGTGTATGTGTGCATGCATATGTATATGCATGTGTGTTTGTTCTAATTTCCAATTTTCCATTGTTTTTTATTATTTTTGAAATCCATAAATGGTATCACATTATCATTTTCCTTTTCACATGTAAATAATAAGAGTTAAGCTAAGTAGTTAAGTAATTTTATTACATTGTTATGTTTTTCATTTACTATAGCAAATATATTGTCTACATACCTATACCATGTTTGGAAAATCTTATTTGAACATTTCCTTTCTCTCAGTTCCAAAAAGAATGAGAAGACATCATTGCTAGATGCATAGTAGATTAGCCTTTTTTGGAAAATCTTATTTGAACATTTCCTTTCTCTCAGTTCCAAAAAGAATGAGAAGACATCATTGCTAAACGCATAGTAGATTAGCCTTTTAGAATGAATAAAGCCAAATTATTAAACTGAAAATTTTAAACTTAAAAGTCATATAATAACTAACTGTGTGTCTTCTTTTTCATATATTAAGAAAGTACCTGGAATTAGTTAAGTGATTAATATGAAGTTTAGATATGGACAAATGAACATAAGATATGTATAAGATCTTTGACAGAAATAATTCACAGTATCTTCAATCATCATAAATTTATATTACAAATATAGCATGTAATCAATGTTGGGGAAGACCAACATATGTGGCCAAGTTGACTTAGACACAGATTCATGAATGGGATGTAAAATGACTGAGGTATTTTTTCAAGGTTTCTCTCAGCCTTTATCAATGGCAGTTCCTGGGAGGTACTGTAAACTTTGGTCTAGAGAGCTTTCTTCCTAAATATTCCTTTTCAGATTTATCACTTATCTAATGTGCCATTAATATCCACAGGCACAAACAAGCATTAAATACCATTAAAAATGTTGGAAATGCTCTAATATGTAATGTTTATATAATAAAAAAATTTAATGTTTTAAAACAAATATTTCAGTGTAATTATACATAGACTAACTTCAATTTGAAAGAAATAGTTGATTACAATTATCCACAAAAAATGCACTTGAAGTATACAGCGCAATACTGTCTTACTCTTAAAAATTGTGAAATATCTATGAAAAGTGTCTGCTATTGTATAGGGTCCTGTGCATAAAGAAATTGTTTTGATTTTGCAGAGATATACATCATCCAAATGTTTTATTACTGATGGGCATTACTCTCTCAGATGATCTCTGTGCAATGACGCTGTTTGAAAATGTCATTAATGGAACATTGTACAGCCAAATCCATGATCAGGTAAGGTACAGAAAATGCATTATTATGAATATACATAGTACTTATTTGGATACTTTGCATGGACTTCAATTGTTGTACATAAATTTATAACCTTGTGTTTAGATATATTTCCCAAAGCATTGCTGCCATTTTTTTCATTCCTCCTCTTCAGGGCTGTGAGATGTATTTGGTTCTTGTGTTTTGAAGGATTATTACCCTTGAAAGTTCATATTGGGATTATATAGAAGATTTTTATCTTTTTCTTCTTTTACTGCAAGGTTTAAACTTTTCCAACTTCTAGTGTCTAAAATTTATCTCCCTCTGAAAACAATTTTATGTATATTTTCATTTCTTTGATGTTTGTAATTCAGTAAAAATTTAGAGAATCTATTCTTATTATTGGTTGGTCAATACACTTTGTTATGTTGTATACATATAATCCTTACCCTCTGGTCATTTTGAATGTCCAACAATGATTATGGCTTCTGACTGTATTACAAACATCTTTCATAGTAAGTTTAATGCTGGAGCTGCCATCTAAATACCTTTAAACTTGAAGGATATTTCTGTGATTACCATATCTGGGCAAAGTGCTTTCATACAATTGATGAACTTCATTCATTCCATGCAGATTACTGAACATTTTGAACATCCAATAATACTTGTGTATTCTGGCTGTACTACAAGTATCTTTCAGAATAAGTATAATGATGGAGCTGCCAATTATACAGCTTCCCTTATAAAATTTTTTCTGGTTTACTGATTCAAGACAAGAATAATATAAACAAAAACATAGTTACATTTGCATATTTTATGAAAAATCATTCAATTTCACTGATTTTGTTCTACTTACTTGGATATGCTTTGAAGGCTTTTGGTTCCATCATTAGCATGGTTTTACTGTCAGCTTTCCAGCATGGTATGAAGATGCGACTCTTTAGATTTTACACATTTAGTGATGAGGATAATGTTGTTTGGAACCCATACTGTTAATTCTATGGGTTTTTTTAAGAGCTTTTGTTCATAATTGAATTCATGGCTTTTATTATGCCAGAAATGGTATGCTATTGCTGGTTTCTTCATGTGTTTATATTTATCATGTGTTCCTTAAACCATAGACTATTTTTTCTTTTTATTTTGCCTATATATTTCAATTGAAGTCTTTGCAACTAATTTTGTAAATGCCTATTTTTTTTTCCTGGTGGAATTTTGTTTTTTGTACAGATTTATAAATTACATTTGTTTACTGAACACAAAATAATGTTTGCATTGATAAAATGCTTCTGGAATTTTTTGTGTGTCCATGGATGGAATGTAAATTTCTTGTATATATAATCTCATTTTAGCCTTTTAGTGTGGTGAGTTTTTGTTTGTTTGTTTTTTGGAATTTTTCTATTTTCTTGTTCACCAGATATATTGTGTAGCCATTTTACTGTGCTATATCTAAGATTTTTTTGGTACTCTGGTTTAGTATTTTATCTTGTTTTTAGTAGGTTTGTTAATCTGAATATGAGACTATTGATTATTGCAAGTTTATGTTGTTTTTGGATTATGACTGTTGTTTCTTTATGTAATTATCACAATGGTAGTTTTTGAATATACAAAATTCCAGTATATTGCAATTTGTTTATAATTTTTATATTCAGGAAGGGAAGAACCTTGCTGTTTTCTGTTTTCATTATGAATTTACCAGCACATATTGTAGGTTGAGTAGTTTCATTGCATCCTCTTTCCATTTTTCATTTAGTATTACAATGCCATCATCTACATAATGATACCAGAGAGAGAGAGAGAGAGAGAGAGAGAGAGAGAGAGAGAGAGAGAGAGAGACAGAGAGACAGAGAGTGTATGCATGCATGTTTGTGTGTAAAAGCATCAAATAATTTTGTTTTTAAGAGCTCATATATATCTGGCAAGAATGGTGAGAGTGAATTTCCCATTGCTAGACCATTCTTTGGTGTATAGATTTTGCCTCTGAATGTGAAGTAGGTTTGATTAATGCAAATTTTGGTGAGGTTTAGATATTGTTCCATTTATCTCCAAATAGACTTATTAAGGTTAGCCATTTTTTATGATAATTAGCTGTTTAATTTGGGGTATGCTAGCAAACAAAGAGACCACATCATAAGAAACTAGCAAATCCCTTAATTTATATCATTGTATGATTCAGTTGAACTACACACTCTTAAAGCTTCACTTACTTTTCATAAATGTATGGAACCGGTTTCTGGAACATTTAGTTCCCATCTTCAGCCAGACTAAAGATGGGAATTAAGTGTTCCCGAAACCGGTTCCATACATTTATGAAAAGTAAGTGAAGCTTTAAGAGTGTGTAGTTCAACTGAATCATACAATGATATCAATTAATATGATTAGCTTCACTGTGCAAGTTCCAATTTACATTTAAGTAGCAAATCCCTGTTTTCTAGTTTCATATGTCTGATTCTTTTTATTAATTCTAATGAGTTTTTTATGCTTTGGCTTTTGGATTTTGGTAAAATATTAAATTCTTTAAATAGAAAATTGGCTAAATTGTATGTGCATGAATTTATTGTGTTGGCTATAGGTCTTATTTTATTATTAGGTTTATGTATTTTTGTTTGGTCATAGATCCTGGTTTGGTAGGGTTATTAGTCTAATAATTTTTTTCTCCTTTTGTTAATAATTTGTTTATTGAACTAATATATTTCTGGGTAGAATCAGTTTGAATTTTGTCATATTCCTGGCTAATCAATAAATTGTACATGTTGTTTTCATAATCTACCTGATTTATTATGACTATTCTGTTTCCTTTGTCAGCCCTACTATAAATAATTTCTTTTTCTTTTACAACTCTGAGTTCTGTCTGATATGGTTTTTTTTGATGATTTTCTTTTTATATAATTTGCTCTAGAACTTTCCCACATGGTGATGTGATGCTATTTTTACCTCATCTGATTTGTTGAAAAATGCTGTTTTATGTTGGCTAAGTATTCTGTATATTTCTGGAGTAAACTATACAAAAGTTAAAACCTGCATTTAATAAACGTAATTCTTTTTCTGAGAAATGTTAGTTTGGCAGATTGATGACATTTTAAATTGGGCTATTTTGGTTTTCTTCCCTAATTCTAACTTTTGGTTGTTTTTGTCTAAGATTTTATAGTTTTTTTATTTGGCTTATAATTCCTCATTTTTGTTTCATACAAATTTCCAAACTCAAAAAATGTATGTCCTAAATTATTCAACAACATTGTGCTACTAGTTTTAAATGTAGTTCATATATCTTTAAATTTAATTCACCTATGGCTTTGTAATGGTTAGTTTTTTTCTATTTTCAAATGTTTTTATTTGGTAGCTATTTGTGCTGTGTTGTTTTTGTTTTGTTTCTACTATCCTCCTTACAAATATAGTAGTTATATTTTCTTTTCTTTCAGGCAAGTATTGATTAAGTGTATATCTACATATTTTATAAAATGTTTTATTTGCAATTTAAGTCTGCCAATAGTGCTATTAAAATATAAATTATTGAATGGTGATGGTGCATTTTCTATATTGCTGTTTCTAGTTACCATATGATTCTGATTATTTTTGTTTTCACCTATGATATTCCCAGTTAAACTGACCTTTTAATAAGTGTAGTTTTAAATAGCAGGAATTTTCAGTATAATTTTGCAGTTTTAATGAGGAATTCACTCATATTTACTAACTTTATTCCACTTGGACATGTTTCAAAGGCTGTTGCCTTAATTATCAGCATGGTTCCCCTGTAAGCTTCCTAGCATGATATTAATTTCACTGTAAACATTACAAATATTTAAAACTATACTTAAAACAAAATTATTTTTCCTTCTTTTGCATTTTTAACTCTATGAGGAGGCCTAATATAGGGCTGACCCCTCACTTTGGGAGTCCCTCTGTGAGCTTGTGTGTTATGTGTGTGGTGGCTGCTAGACTTAGCAGGTGCAAACCTCATGGAGAGGGGCAAGTCCTACTAATGATGAAGCACATCAGACAAAGAAGAAGAAGTATATTTAATCTACAAGACTAATTGTGCTTCTTAAAGTAAATGAAGGAAGGAAATACATAAATTGTTTGATAGTAGATCATCCAAAGCCAGCTTCTAATTGTGAAATAAAAATGTAATTCAGTGTTCTGTTGCTCAGCTTAGAGCAATATATGTAATTTTTCTATATTAAAAAAATATTCTTATTTTGCACAAGTACAAGTGTTGAAAAATTTGTTTTATAAATGTATCCTGTGTAGAAAACAGTTTATAGCATATTAGTTCTGAAAACCTATAACTTTAAATAAGAGAAAAACTGAAAACCTATGACTTTGTATAAGAGAAAAAACTATAATTACTCTGTGTTGAATGATATTTCTCAGAAATGCAGTAGTACAAGCAGCAAAATTATATCTTGTAAATGTTCTCTAGATCTCAAAGGGGACTTACATGCTTATTTTGTGTTTGAAGAATTTTAATTACCATTGTGCTAGCATGAACCTCATGAGAAACCATTTTCTAACCAAATTGTTCCATTAACATAACCCAAATGTGATCTCATCTGTTAATTTTACTACTCATTCTCCTCCTTTTTTCTTATTTTAGGTTTTAATACATGACAACCTTATGACTGCTCTATTTGGCCATCTTTAATTTCTTCTTTTCATTACAATATAAGGAGTATATCTTTCCCCCTTCATTGCAGTATGTTTCATCAACAAAATTTCAACTTTCTTTACTGACTAAGTTCACAATATATATGGCATTTAAAACTTTTATTACTGAACCATAGAACAAAAAAATGCATAGGTTAACATCTGCATCACAACATATATTCCAAAGGGTTGAATAAGTTATTATAAAAACATATATTGATATTGTTGCTCTGATATTTTGCAAAACATGTTGTGAACTTCCTCTGGGTGCTATCCAAACACACCAAGATGGTTTTCTCCAAGACATATATGATATAGACCTTGGAAACATGTGCATCTATAAGAGTTTACTTTGATGCCAAAGCATCCCCATTTATTAACAAGGATTGCTTTACATGGTATCTACAGAATAGTTAACAATCACATATCTTACATAATAATTAGAAAATGGCAATGATTTGCTTTATTTAATCTTTTTTTTTTAAAACATGTGTACTAGGAGCTGGTGCTAAAATTTCCTCAAATAATTCAGTCCATGGAAGAGACTGCAAGTGCAATGGCATTCCTTCACACCAAGAACTGGATCCACACATCTTTATCATCACATGCTATGCTAATTGCTCCCCATGGTCACATTAAACTAACAATGTTTGAATTTGCTCGCAGCACCATTCGAAAGGATGATGTAAGTGTCTCTGTCCTATTTATTGTAATTTAAGGCATTGTCTTTGAAAAGATATATTTGTTTTATTGTTAAAAATTACTGTAGCAATCTTAACAACAATATTCTGTGTAAAACCTGCAATAAATATCTGTAGATATTTTATGAAAGTTGAAGCATGTTACTCAAAACTGTAACAATTTTGTTTGTACTATGAGAGGGTAGGTTTGATTCCTGCCAGGACCATTCTTCCTGGATTTCCTCAGTTCTCATAAATGGCAAATCCTGGGGAGGTACCCTAAAATTATGTATGTAGCATTTTCTTTTTGAAAATAATATTTTTCCAATTTAACATTTCATTTCATGTATCATCATTGTCAATTGCCTGTGGTGCCTCAGCAGTAAAAATAGGGCTTTAGTATTATTAGAAAAAATTGGAAAGTTACACTTTCAATAAACAATCACAAATCACTGTTCTGTTTTTATATTTGAAAGTAAAATATTGAGATAAACATGGAAGTCTAGATACATTTTTTTAATTTTGTTTAATGCCCATTTTAACTACTGAGGCATCACAGGTAGGGGACACTGATGATGCATGACATGAAATGATATACTGGTAAAATATTTTTTTTTTTAAAGGAAGGAAGTATTCTAGTCCTAAGTTTAGGGTGCCTGCTTAGCATTTGCCATTTATGAGGACTGAGGAAAACCTGGCAAAATCCTCATTTAGTGAGGATAGTAGTGGTAGAAATCAAACCCCAGATGTTATGCTCAAGAGTCCTTGCATTCGGCTGCTCATGGCAGTAGTCTAAATAAATAAAATAACAAGGAGAATATAATTCAATTAAATATATACACTATTCCAAGAACCATCCAGTTCAGTGATAATGAGGATGAAGTTATTACAATGAGCAGCACATATATTATGCATGGAAGACACTTTTATTCCATAGAAAATATTCTATAATACTTTTGGAGGGAACAGATCTATAGGTAAAATAAGGAAAAGACAGATTCATGAAATGAAAGAGGACTCAAGAATGCTATTAGGAGTGAGGAACTGGATGAGGAAAGTTATGGACAAAAATCTTGGAGAGGCGAAATTCAGGAACAAAAACTTAATATTGGGCTGCAGCCAAGAAAGAAGGAGAAGTTTTGGTGTTGTATATGTACTCTTAAATTTCTAAAATATACTGAAATATAGAGGTGAGCACTTCAAAACAATCCGATTGCATATTCAGAAGCACTTTATAAGCATATTTAAGTACAGTAAAATCTTTGTGACATATGCATTGTTTCAGGCCAATAAGAAATTTTTGGAGCTATTTAACCAACTGTATCAACTCTTTGACATTTTCAATTGAATAAATGAACTCAGAGTCTATTGACACCTAAATACTCCTGGCATTCATTTTATCATAGTTAAGAAAAATTTGGAAACCCCCCATTTAGGCTACTTGATCAAAGATGAATTCAAACACATGCCCTCTACTTTTACAACTGATTTAGACTGATTCCTAGCCAAATGAGCAACAGAAGTACCGCAAAGAATTTGTCCAGCTAGCAGTACTCAGATTTACACAGTACTCAGATTTGCTCTATATGTTATATGTTAAAGGTAGCTGTTTTTCTTTTAATAATGAGATAATGTCAATTATAATGAGCGATTTTGCCTTCGCGGGACCCTACACGCCTAACGATCGGCCGGTAGGTTTCAGCTGGTACCGAGGTGAACTGAAGTCACAAAGTCCGCAGCTACGATTTCGTCGCCTAAATTATTACTGACACTTAAAAGGTACACTTACTTACCATTATCAAGAAAGAAAGGTGCTAGAACTGACTCCCTTCTTTTTCCATACATTTCTGTGATCGGCTTATGAAATTAACCATTACCTTCTGCAGTTTTCTCTGAGAAATAGAAAAAATTTCTTCACGAATGATGTTTTCAGTTCATCTAAAGTGTGTGTTTTTTTCTTGTAAAACCTTTAATGCCTCCCAGAGATAAAAATCACAGGGCGTAAAATCGGGGGACTGAAGGGGCCTTATATTGTTATTGATCACTCCATCGTTGAATATTTCATAAATTGCATGCAAGGGAGTCATTGGTCCTATGTACCGTTGTAATCTCTTTGGAAAGTCGCGAACCTCGTTCTCTTACAGTAATTCACGGTAAAAGAAGTTGTAAAATATGTTGCAATACCTAGCACTATTATTCAAAATAAATAAATAAGAGCCTAGTATTCTCTCGCCTGTAATGGAGCACACACTCCTAAATGTTCATCATGAGGTTACTCGTGAAGCAGGTTAAGTTTTTCTGAAATTCAGTATTCGTTGTTTTGTGGATTAATATATCCACTAAGGTGGAACCAAGATCTATCCTTGGAAGAACATTTCTTAGATTACGGTCAATTTCTCAGTCATGTACACTAATTAATTCCATTCACAAAATCTACTCCTAGATGTACGATCACCCGGTTAAATTCATGCGCTGCAGTACTTTTATATTTTTTTAACTTTAGTTGCCTTATAGTTGTCCGAACTGGTTAATAGAAAATTCACGTTTACTGAAAAATACGTGGAAGTATTTTTGGGGGGATCGCTCGAGCATGACCAATATTACTTAACATTTGTTCTGCGGGTACTGTACATCATGTGTACGCTTTTTATGTAGAATACTTTCCGTTCCAGGAAATTTATTTACCAAGCTGTAAATCGAACAATGATTTGAAACTTGGATATCAGAGAATCTCTCTAAAAAAAATCTTCGTACAATCACGAGGAGATTCTGTACACACGTACTAATCACAAATAAATAATATTTGGGGAACAGAATACCTTGTACTAAACCATGTGAACGTAATTAATATTCTGCATTGCGCCGCGTGAAAATCTTAAGTAAGGCTCCCTTCGGAAGGGAAGAAAATCCTTTGGTCCAGTGTCGTAGATTTACGGCACGAAAATGAACCTGAAAAAATCCTGAAAAAAAGGCCACTAAGCACATTTTATTCGCTGTTTCACGCTCTTAGTTGAATTAGGCGCTAATAGCCAAAGCTGTTAAAGAGAGTCTTTAAATAAAATAAACCTAACTGTATTACGCCGCCCAATGAACACTTAATACACGGTCACACAACACACAAGAACACGTCCATACGTTCTAAGAGTTAAACTCATACTGACCTCGCCTTCGGCTTCCCGGCCGGCTTTCAAACACGAGGACCCGACGAGAACTGCAGAGCTTGGTCATCTGCGGCCAATTGCACACGAAGTGGTCCCGCGAAGGAAAAATTAGCCAGTAGACGAGAATAATGTAACAAATTACCATTTAATGTAATTGCCGTTCCTCCCTCTCTTCCTCTACACTTATTGTAAATTAATCCTCTCTTTGTTCACAAGGAATCTCTTTTAAAATTATAGCTATTATAATTACCTTAAGACTACTGCGTAAAACATTCTAATCCAAAAATATACAGAAAGGGCTGAAGAGTCTTGAAGAACGAAATAATACTTCCATTCCTGTAGCACTCAACAGCTATGTACTGCTGATTGTAATCATTGTACAATACTGTTTGATTCTTTCCACTTATCATGATCCTAAACGCATACATAGATTTTGTATTTTTTTTTCTCCCTGTGTTCAATGCACAGAAATATATGAGATGATCTATATCTGTAAAACTGTTTCAATTCTACATCATTTAGTACCATTATCAGATCTTTAGAGCTTAAGGAACACTGTAGATTTAAAAATATTCTCCTTAATTACAAAATTACAAATCATTGCAGCCTTGAACCATACATAATAATTTTGAATATTTGAGTGAGCATTATTTATACTTATATTAATTTATTATAAATATATTTATTTATATTAAGAAACTTATTGTATAATTTCACTTGAAACTAATAGTAATATTATTTAATATACTAATATTTTGCTAATACTTACTGTATATTTGTCTATACAGAAAACTGAAAAGCTAATGCGGCAAGATCTTCACTATTGGTTGGCTCCAGAGCAGTTAAATGGTGAACCTCCAACAAAGGAATCAGATGTGTACAGTGCCTGTGTCACTCTTTATGAAATGTGCACAAGTAAGATTATCCTTTATTCAGTTGACTAAATTGCTAGAAGTATTATTTTGAAAACTCATTTGAAAAATATCTGCTATTCTCACATGATTTTATGTCTGCTGCCATGTCTTGAGTGCTGGTTTATCTGTGGTCAATTTGGTGGGCCTGGATCTTGATTTGGACAAGAGTACATGGGTACATTTTTTCTGAAAATTTCCTTAACTTGAAAAGGTGAATATCAGTAATTTTAAATGCTAAAGTCTCTTGACTCATTTGTATTACTATTTTATTCTTTCCATTCATCTCAAATGACTTGAGCAGTTATCAGGGCATTGAAAGCTTAGAAAAGAAAGTTTTTCTGGAGAAAGTGTGAATAAAAAAAAGTAACAAGGATAAAAGAAACCACCTATGTCTTGAAATAGAAAATTCTGTTATGTGTATTTCATGTTGGCTACCTAAGCATTGTCATTAAGACAGGTAACAGGAAGTTGTAAAATTAGATTCCATTTATAGATCCAAAATTTAATAACAGATACCCTGATTAGTAAATTCTCTAGCTTTATGAAATGCAAAAACAAAAATGTGATGCCAAAAGCATTCAATTTTACAAATTTTTATTATTATAGTATTACAGTTATACACTAAAGGACAATGTTACTCAGAAATTGTGTATGTTTCTATTATTAAATCATATCATTTTTAGAGAAAAGCTAATATTACAAATTAAAGTATATGTTAGCAATACTTAAAACATTACCATGATACACATAAGCTGCAATAACTTTACATATTAAACTTGAGTTTATGTATCATATGCATTGCAGAAAACTTTAATTTTCCATTATTTACTATTTAACCGTTCATCATCTGGGATTTCATTATGTTCTCCATATGTAACAAATCATTATAGTTACAAAACTTTATGTATTTACCAAAAATGCAAATATGAAATATGTTGAATACTAATAATTTTTTTTCCGTTATATATAGCCGCTTGTGTTTTTCCGATTCTAATGGGTGATTTTTCCTTCGAGGGACTGCTCCACACGTAACTGCCGGTCAGTCGGTTCAAGATTGTACTGCAGTGAACGGAAGTCAGAAAGTCTCTAACTATGATTGGCGCCTAAGTTATTACTAACATTTACCCTCACTTTTACCCTCTGCAGTTCCCTTTGAGAAATGGAAGAAATTTCTTCAAGAATGTTAATTTTTCAGTTCATCTAATGTGTGAGTGGGTTTGTCTTGTACTCTTTTTCCTTTAAAGCCTCCCGGAGTTAAAAATTGCAGTACGTTAAATTGAACGACCGAGGGGGTCTGATACCGCCACGAGTGGCAGAGGTCATTAAGGCGCCGACTCGTGAGCGGGAGGTCTGGGATTCCATTCCAACCAGAACCGTCCTTTTCCTTAATGGGACGTTTTCCAGGTTTTCCTCAGTCCTCATAAATGGCAAATGCCGGGGAGATACCCAAAACTTAGGCCTGGAACTCTTCCTTCCTAAAAAAAAATTCTTTCACATTTTATATTTTCATATAATATATCGTCAGTGTCCGCCTCCTGTGATACCTCAGTATTAAAAACCGGCGTTAAACAAGATTATATTCTTATGACGACTCTATCGTCGAATATTTCATGAACTGGGCTGACACTGTATGTACCGTTGCTATATGTATAGCCTATTATTTTCTCGCCTCTAATGGTGCTCCAAGCTCCTTTCTTTTGATCATGCACGGGTTCCTCAAGAAGCAGACTAGAATTTTCTGAACTGCAGCATTGGTGGTTTTGTGAGTTAACATACCCATTTAGGTGGAAACAAGATTCGTCAGAAAAGAAATTTACTTAGATCAGGATCAATTTCTCCGTCAAGCACACTATTAAAAATCCATTCCTTAATGCAGAGTCACCCGGTTAAAGTTCTTGCTCTAGCTCTTCCAGAGCATGTCTAATGTTATCTTAACGTTTTATCTGTGGGTATTGTACATGGTGGTGTACACTTTTTATGAAGAATACTTCCCATTTCACGAAAATTATTTACCAATTTGTGAATCGAACTTCGACTTGGAAGTTGAATGTCAGGGAATCTCTCTTGAAACAATACTCGTACATCACGAGCAGATTCTGTAGGCACGTATGAATCGTAAATAAATAATCTTTGGGGAATAGAATACCTAAATTGAGTCATATTAACATAAATAGCTCAGGGTATTACGCTGCTATTGAATACTTAATACAATGTCACACAACACACAAGAGCATATCGGTACATATCTTGAGTTTAAACCGAGCTGACCTCTCCTCCGGCTCCCCGGCTGGCTTTCAAGCATGAAAATGAGACGAGAACTGCAGAGCTCGTTCAACGGCGGCCAACTGCAAGTAAAGCGGATCCGCGAAGGAAAAATCACCCAGTATATGTTTCACACAGGAATTCTTCCGATCCCACAACACAATTACATAAAATAGTTTAGTTGTCACTTACATAAAGGCCATGCTTGCTGAATTTCTTCTTACGATGTTTTGCCGTTACAGATGTTTTCGGCAGTTTCATTCATTCAAAGGAAATTAAATCTCTTACCTGCAGAAACAGAAACGACTAGAAATATAACACCTATTAACACATGCTATCACAACCACGCTCGATCACACAAGCAGAATCAACCTACAAGTTCCGGTTCAACCATCCCGAACAGTTCCAAATCTCAGTGATTAATGACGAGCGGCTAACAAGTGACGTCATTGCGGATGTTGATTTTGTAAAATTACGAATGCTCTTTAACATCTCAGGTCATCAGCGTACCATTCATTTCAGTGCATGAAACGGCCGATATATTTTGCTCTGAGGCCTCTTCTTTCAGACTTGAGATTATATTACATGCCATAAATCTAAGACATGGGACCCACGCCTTTACTTCCCTTCCGAAGGAAGCCATACTTGGATTTTTACACCTGAAACAATCCATCGATCCTGACCGGAATTGAATCCTTGAGTTTAGGAGGCAAGTATGGTTATCACTACACCACCAGGATCGACATTACAGACATCTGCTCTAAGAAAATAAATAAATAAAATAAATAACGATAACACTCGCTAAAATCGGGAGCTCGTAGATACCAGATAATATGGACATAAAAGTGCCCAGTTTTACTCAAAACCCTAAGTATATAAATGAAAGTCATACTTTCTTCTTTTAAAAAAGGACCAAATCTCATTAATTCTCAAATTTGCTGTAAAATTGGCATTTCCCCTCAAATTCAATATAATTCTTGTTATTCCCATATTAAGCCCAAAATTTGAGTTAAAATGTATTATCACAAATGCGAATTTTACATGTTCCTGGTGATAGGGTATATAAATTTCGGTCTTAGTAGTTTCCAGAATTTAGGGTTTACAATGCACTTAATTGCAATATAGCTGATTCAAATATTAAAATGCTTTGGGCACTATTTTCAATTTACAATGATTATTTTGTTACCATTATATTAAGAGCTCACGAATTTGCTGTCAATTTTAACATTTAAGCGGCTTTATTAATTTTAGCTTTTAAGATTCCACACCTGCTGCCATACTCCCTTTAGGGCATTTATTTGCAATTAACATTCTATATTGACTACTTAGTTCTAGAGGAGTGTATGATTTTTGCATAAATGAGCTTGGAGATAAGAGGTGCTAAAGCTACTTGGCATTCTCTCATTTTGGGAAATTTTTTTTTTTTAAAAGAGAATCTCTTCTGAGTTAAACTATTTAAATGCATTATTTTTTACTTCTCTTATTGGATATTTACTCAGGGCATGTTTCATGAATTCTCAGCCACTCTCAGTTTAACAGCTGAGGATGTGTACAAGGGTTCAAGAAACATGTCCTGAATTTTTTTTGATTGATTTATTTATGGACGCTTTTTAACATCTCAGGTCATCAGCGTCCCATTCAACTGAGGGCGTGAAACGGCCGACTAATTTTACTCGGAGGCCTCTCTTTCAGGCTTGAGGTTCTTTTTCGTGCCGTAAATGTACGACACGGGACCCACGGCTTTACTTCCCTTCCGAAGGAAGCCATACTTAGGATTTTTACGCCCGAAAAAAATCCATCGGTCCTGGCCGGGTTCGAACTCGCGTTCTTGGGTGTAGGAGGCAAGTATGGTAACGACTACACCAACGGGACCGACTACCTGTCCTGAGTAAATGAAGTCAAAAAGAGTGTGATTAAATAGCTAAAATCATAAGAGATTGTTAATGTGTGTTTCATTGTGTTAGATTCCAAATTTAATTAATATTGAGATCTTATAAGACAGTTTTACCTGAGCAGGATTCCACCTGTGTGCTGCATAATTATATCTGGTTTTGTAACAATGCTCTAAGTCAGGATTGCCATGCTTAGCCAAATCAAATTATACTATGGCCACAAAGAACAGTAGCAAAAGGTTACCGTATATTATTTATTGATAGCGTATGTTATGACTACTCCGGAATGCTGTTCATCACTTAGAAATGAAGTGATGCAGGTTTTAAACTTCTAGTGTGACCTGGTTTAAGCAAATGTTATACAGAGATAACTGATGTATGGGATTATAAATGAAATTAATTAATAATATTGCAAATAATCTAAGTACAAGGACAAGTCATATGAAAACCTTAAATATTTTAAAAATTAATATATAGTAGTACACAGCTGCATCAATTTTGTACATAGTCTCCTTGATGTTCAATACAGATCCTCCAGAGCTTACTAAGTACATGGATTCCCCTAAAAATTATTTTGGTTGTGTACACAGCCACTCAAGTACTGCCTGATTTTGGAAATGAGGAATGATGCTCTCTTTTTTGGGGTTAATGGTAGTGTGCCCAGGTTTATCTTCAGTTACAACACTTGGAAGCCCATTAACTTATGCTTCAAACCACCACAAAAGTTCTTCACAGGTATCAACAAATTGTTGTTTCAGTTCTGAACTCAACTGCCATTGCATTCACCTTGCACACACTTTCAGAAACTGGAGCTCATCATGAATAATGTGGTGTGGAGTCATGACATATTCAGAATTGCAGCTGTTTCATCCACCTTCACACAGCAATTTTCTAGCACTATGGCTTCAATTGCTGCTTAGGTGTCACAAATCTCTCTGCCTGATACAGGCAAGGAGGTCTGTTACTGAAGCCATACCATTTCCTAACTTCCTACTCCACTCAAACTTTCTGGTGTGATGTACATGCATCACCATGCTGAAGCTTCATTTATCAATGGATTTCAATTTGTTTTACAAAAACAAATGTCAGAATGCTGCTTTTCTTGTCTATGTGTTGCAAGTATGGTGGCATCTTTAAACTGGTACACTGACTACATTTTGCTAGTTTGCACTATTGTGTAACCTACAGGACAATTTTTATGCAACTGTGAACATTACTGCTAAGTTACAGGACAGTGGTGCAATATTTCAAATTTCTGTCACACTTTTAAAGGTTTCATTTGACTTGTCCTCATAAAATAATAGTTTTATTCTTATGTAAGCTGTAATTATTTTTATATTATATCCTATATTAAAATAACATTAATTTTTACAGATGAAATACCATTCCACAATATGTCAACAATCCAGTTAAGAGATTATTACCTCACAAACAAAGGACTAATCTATAATACTTCTGATTTTCCTGAGATTATTGAAAATCTTTTGGTAAAAGGGCTGCAGCTAGAAGCAAGATATAGAAAACTTGACTTCTTTACAATTCTCAGTATACTTCATGGCTGCGTAAGTTGAATGCCTATTGTGCAAACACATTAGCATTTCTATACAATTCTCAGTATACTTCATGGCTGCGTAAGATCAATGTCTATTGTACAAACACAGTAGCATTTAATTGATATTATTGTATGATTTAGTTGAACTACACACTAGCAGACTACACACATTTGCATTTGTTCCACCCTAATACAGATGCATAGCAACAAAAAATTTCCAATAGAGTAAATGCTGATTGCAACTTTTCCTTTTTACAGCTACTATTCTGAATTTTTTGAGTGTTTAAAGCACGTAAATAGCTTTAATAGTGAGCTTTCCATATAAAAGAAGCTAAAAGCCTGGATAAAAAAAATGAGTTACATAAATAACAGTTTTTTTAATCCCATAAATGGTTGGCAATGTGGTATCTGCTATTTAATATAATTAGAGGTTTGTATGTACATTTCATTATACCATCAGTAATCAGCAATATTTTCAGCTATTGATTAGTTCTAGAAATTAATTTCCAAATAATCAATATACTTCTGTTATCAAGGATTTAAAAAAGGTTATTAATGAATAGATTTACCTTCATCTTAGTAATATAAATGTATAACATGTTATAGGGCAACGTGGACTAGGGTACATTTTATCATGATTTTGAAAAACAGTTTTTCCATTTATATTTTCCTACTTAACTCTTAAGGACTTCACCTAAATAACCTACATAAGAACTCATGCAGGGTAATTTTTTACTCTGCTGTTTATTCATGAGTAATAATCATATCAATACTTTTTATTAGATTTTTTTATTCAAATTATCTTTTCCTTCAAACTGTTAAGCAATCTGAATATTTCTCCACCACACAGTTCTTACAGATTAGCTGTACAAAATTAATGCAGCTATTTGTCATCTTACTTGTTATTCCTTGAACGAAAGCAATATTTCCCTTCTTTTCTTATGGTCGCAAATATCAGCTGGTTCTATAGGCTCCTCTGGGTGTTTTATTTTTGCTTGCAGAAGTTTTTGGCAAAGTGTTGATAGTTGCCCTATCTTCAAGTAGACATTTAGTAGATTCTTTCAAAGATTTTTTATATCTTATAGAAAGTTATGAAGAACAACTGCTTCTCCACCATTTTCCTGAACAATTACTTATGCATCGAAATCATCCACATTCAACAAGAACTAAAAACACTGTCAATGACCATTGAGTAGAGTAATGGCTTACTGAGTAGTTTTGGCGCAGCTAACCTGAGGCATCAACACCTATTTTAGTCTTACTATAAAACATGATGATTTCTGGTTTCAGTGCTTTGCAGTCTAAGGCTCTAAGGAAGAAGTGTAGTACATTGTTGATAACAGGACCATACATTTGTTTTTACTTAGGGATGTAGAAAAAAATCACCTTATCCTTGCTGAAGCCAAATGTGCTTGGACAGGCAGACCTTTGTTCTGATGAACTGCTTAGTTCTTTTGACAGTCTTGACCATGATTATTTTTTGATGTGGTAATAGTTCTTCTGCCAAATGATTAAACTATTTATCAATATTAATGTTTCCTCCAGTTTGTGATTTGGGAGCTACCAGCTGTTTCATATCATTTGCAACATTGCTGATTCAATAAGAACCTTCAGGTTGTGTTCCACAGTAAATCTCCATTTTAGTTATCAAAACTAATTTATACTCTGCAAGCATGAAGTTTTTCAGGCCCAGTTTGCAGGTTTGGACTTGAATACCTTAAACCCACAGCAGTCAGGGCATATAAATTTTTGTCTATTATTGCATGTTCACATATTTTGTATGCTGATTGGCAGTCAATTACAAATGTTTAAATTATCCCCTACACATGTGAGGAGCAACTAATCAAAAGGCAAAATGTCAGATAATTTTTTATTTCAGTAAATGCAAAAATTTTTAACTTCTGAACCATCTGAGATAAAAATTTTAATCCAGTGTCATTTAGTAGATTTAATGGTTGTAATAATACTTAGATCAGAATAAAATAGATCATTAGAAGTGCAAATGCTCTAACATATTTCACTTGGAACATTTTGTGTTTTGAAACAAGTTTATTGACATATTGCATTTTGATCTGAGCAGTAGTGAGTCTGAGAGTCTGAGGCTACAGGAACTAAGTGCAGATGAATTGAATGTTACATGTAGGATGTAAATATTAAAAAATATATGTTTAAAAATTCAAAATCAGGTGTTCATATGCTTTTGTGTGACTCACAGCACACTGAAAAAGGGCGAGTCTGATTAATGTGAGACATGCTTATACTGCTGCAGGTGAGGAGCTTAGTAAGCATTGCTAGGCAACCGCTTCCACCACAAGCTATGTTTCTGTAATAACTGCAAGCATTCTAGCAGTCTAGACTCTTCCTTCCAATCATGTAATGCACTAAGAGTTATGAAGCATATTTGCAGTTTTTCTTACACTTTCTCAGTTTCTCTCATGCTTTGCTATGAGTGATATTAATGATTTGGTTGTCCATATTATGAAAACACCATTATCATCCCTTTTGTTGAAGAAAAATTTGCTCTAAAGGATAAGAGACCAACACCATATCTGAATATTACACAAAAGGATGAAAGCAAAATAAGAACCTTCCAGTGCCAGTGGTACAGTGAGTACACATAGCTTACAGCAAATATAATGCACTATAAATTACACGTGTATATTAATTTGAGAAGGCAATGAATGGTGTTATAATGGCATAAGTAGCATGAGTAATGTTTATAGAAATGTGCCTAAAAACCAAATTTCAAAAAGACATATCAAACAGTAAGTGTTTTAATCTTTATGGAAAATCAAGAATTGATCATGCCTTATCAGAAAGGCAGCCCTTTCAGTTCTAAAATATAATAAGTCAGTAACTCACAATAGGCAAGTTATTGAGATTAATTCGAAGTGGTATGTTACCTACGAAAATGGGAACTTCCCTTCCATGGGCACCATGAGAGTAATAACTCAATCAATAAAGGTAATTATCTTGGAATGCTTGAATTGCTTGCACAAGAAGAACAGTTCATTAGAGAGAGTTAGAATTGACCTCAGGATTTAAAGGAACTTCATGCGATATTCCAAATGAACTTTTGACTGTGTAACTTAGGTGGTAAATGAAGAAATTAAAAAAGAACTGCAAAATTGTAAATTCATATCTGTTCAGGCATGAACATGAAACATTGGACATACTTGACAGTCCCAGATTAATATAATATTTCATATTGTGTTCGGAGTACCTTTCATGAGAGGTTTGTGGAGTTTTATAATGTCTCAAAAGATAAAAGTGCTTCCAGACTTTCAACTGTTATTTTGGATATGTTAAGTGAGTGGGGTGTGGCTAAAAAATTAATCTGTTAAACTATAATGACCCAGCTCTGTAATATCTGATTCTGCAGGAGGAGTGCAAAGCACTATAAAACAAGAGTGTCCACTTGCAATGTTTACTCATAGTTACACACACCAATTAAATTTGCTCTTGCTAAATGGATAAAAACAATAAAGAAGGTGCGGCTCTTCATTTATAATTTGACTGCTTTTAATACATACTTCAGCAAGTCATCATAGAGAACTCAGGTCCTGAGAGATGCAGGTTTCAAACTACCACAAGCATGCACAACAACATGGAACTTTCACTCCAGAGCAATGGCAACAATAACTTCTCATTTTAAGGACTTGAAAGAATCTCTCATGCACATTATTGATAATGGTGAATAATGGGACAGCAAATCTGTTAATGCTTTGGCAAATCATTAGTTAATAGACTGGAGAACCCTACATTTCTCATTCTATTGTGTTTGTATTATAAGAGATTTTGCTTCAAAGACCATTTATTCAAAGTGCTGCAAACAAAGTGTACATCTAATGTAAACATGTGGAACAACAAGATAAAACTAACCATATGTACTTTGAAAAATCTGTGAAATGAAGACACAGTCAATGAACATATTAACATCAGCATAGCATTGAACAATGATGTGGTATGATAAACATTGCCAGTACAATCACTTAAAATGCTGGCATAATAATTGATACAATAGTGGTTCAGATGAAATATGATTTGGAGAATGAAAACTTTTATTTTGCAGAATTGTTAGATGAAAAGCAATTTCAGGGGTATAAGAAAACTTTCTCAATAACAAAAGAGAAGTAACTGCTGGAAATGTATCCATTTTTTGAGAGTGATGAATTAAAGAATGAACTTTCTGAATGTAAACTCCTATGAAGTCAAATACCTATCACCACAAATGTTACAGATTTTTGGATAATGGTCTTGATACAGTTTGCAAACAAACAATGCGTCTAATTCATTTAGTCCTCACATTTCCAGTGACAACTTGTTCCAGTGAAAGAAGTATGAGCAAATTAAAATATATCAAAACTTTCTTAAGGAACTAGATGAAAAATTAAGCAATTAAGTGCACTTGGAATAAGGAAGCCTCTACTGAATGAACTTTCCAAGAATCATAGTTTCAGGGATCCAGTCATTGATGTACTTGTAGGCAGGAAAGAGCATCATATGGAGCTAATCCACAAGAAAATTTAAGGTAAATGTCAGACTCCTCAGTCAATTACAGTTAGTTTTGCCACTGGATCTGAGTATATATATATTCAAGTCCTACAAACAAATATGAAAAACAACTTCAGCACACATCTCTAAAGATTTTAAGTTGTAACCATACATCAATCTGTATACAAAATAAGCATTACAGAAACACTGTCAAATGCACATTCTTTTCTCCTTTTGCATGAAAATGAAATTTAAATAAAGATGATATAATAAACACACACAGCACAATATTTTCTCTCTTTGTTTCAAGTCCCATAAATAAATTCAAAATGAAATTTTTAATTGTTGCAAAATTTAAATTTAATTTAAATAAAGATGGCACAATAAACAACACACAGAATTTTCTCTGTTTGTTCCAAGTTCCATAATAAATTCAAAATGAAATTTTTAATTGTTGCAAACTTTAAATTTAACAAAAAAATGCATAGTTTACTCTAAGAAATTGTGAATCCTGCAAAATAAATTATTATGAAATTTCCAATTGCAATCAGTTGCACATACATATATTAGAGCATTTTCACAAGTGTGCATTCTTCTTGCAATCACACATAGCAGTTTCATTTAATATCCTCCATATGATTGAATCACTTACACATTCTTTGAAAAAAAATAAATCATCCATATTGGTCCAACTTTTCCCAAACCTTGTTGTTTACAATTTCCACACATGTTCCTTCTTCTCTTCTTTTATATGACTGATCAAAGATTATCTTGTCTGTCTCTTAGCATCTCTTTTGCCCATTTTAGCCATTGATATAAATTTCTTTGAGTGTAAGTAGTTTCTGTCTTTATTTTAATCAATATTTTCTCTACCACCAGTTTTTCTTAAGTGAATTTTTTTATATTACCATACCAACAAGATATTTCAAAGTCCCTGTCCAGTCTAATTCTAAAACTTTTACCTGTCCCACCTCTCTGTAGAGTTTCAAATATATGGTTGAACTCAGAATTTCTGAAATTTGACAATTTTTTTTCTACTTGCCCAAAATCCCTATCTGTGAGAAAAAATGAGTGCCCATAAACTGGATAAACAATAGCCAAATCTGTTATATGAGATGGTGAGTGCTTCAGCAAACAGAAAGACAAAGCATATATAACATGTTGGTTTTTTATTTTGTCTATTGCAATTACCAAAAAATAATCTTATTCCAATGGTGAATCTATCAAATTGTGATTTATTAAGAAAATATGTAACAGCTGAGCTAACTCCTTCAGCACCTCTCCCACCATCCTTTGCAGTTCATAATCAAAATTTAGATTTATGAATAAATTCATGTGATATATGCCATACTAAACACTCTTATTGCTTCACTTATTTGTGGGATATTTGGAACCAGTTTCGAAGACCTTCATCTTCATCTTCGGCCAAGGGTACGACTGATTGGAGAATCCAACAGCTCTCTAGAGTTGAAGCGCTGCCCTGGTGGTGTTTAATGTACTTTAAGTTGGTGTTTTCCACCTTTGGAATATCAAAGTTCATTAATCAATCTCTGTATTTATGAATGTAAATTTTTTCCAAGTATCCCGTTCTACATGTCCCTGAGTTTCTTTTAATAAATCCACCTTCTTCACAATCTGGTGGTTTTTTGTTCAAAAATGATATGCCACAGCTGATCTATCTGTCTGTTTATATTTTATATTCCTGAAATGCTGTTTTAAACGTGTGCCTATATTTCTCTTTGTTTTTCCAATATATATCTTTTCACAATCTGCACATGTTATTCTGTAAATATCTGCTTTTTTCTCTTGTGGGGTCTTTACAGCCATTTTATATTTCAAGATGTTTCCTAAATTAAATCTGTTGATGCGCGCTAATTTTATATTGAAACCTTTAAAATTATTTTGAAATTTTTTCATTACTTTTGGTTGATATGTAAAATAAAATATACACAGACAGCTGTGGCATATCATTTATGAACAAAAAGCTATGAGATTGTGAAGAAGGTGGATTTATTAAAAGAGACTCAGGTACATGTAGAGCTGGATACTTGGGAAAAAATTTACATTCATAAATACAGAGATCGATTGATGAACTTTGATATTCCAAATATGGAAAACAACAACTTTAAATACATTAAACACTACCAGTGCAGCATTTCATCTCTACAGAGCCATTGGATTCTCCAATCAGTCGTACCCTTGACCGAAGATGAAGATGAAGGTCTTCCAAACCGGTTCCAAACCAAATATCGCACAAGTGAAGCAATATGAGTGTTTAGTATGACATATATCACATGAATTTATTCATATGACTTGGTTTCACTGTGATAGTTCCATATATATTTTTAAAAATAATTTCTTTTTTAAAAGATATGTTTTAATTAGAATGTAGGATCTTTATGTCCGTTACACACAAGTTGTACAATGAAAATTTTTGAGAGTAATATATCGCTAATTTTGGTAGAGGTTATACTTGTTGCAGATTGAAAACAAAAGATCTACTCCCACATGGTTCCTCCTCTATTAGTTTATGGAAAGTTTTGGCTTTCATTTTGTGTGCTGCTAGTTGCATCATGGCCCTATTTTTGTCCATTTCACCTGAAGACTCTTGGATTTTATGATGCATACTCAGATAAAAACTGCAGGCATTTCTGGCTGGACTGCTGAGACCAAAGTTAAATTTAATTGAAAAGATTTTAGTGAAAAATTGCTTTTTAACTTTCAAGTTATCTCTTACAGAACTATTATAAATTTTGAGTAATTTATTTATGCTTAGATCTGAAGAATCTCTTGGTTTTATTTCTGGAGTAATGCCTTTCAGTAGCTTTCAATTTTGATAAAATATTGCCACAGATTTTCTTTTAGGCATAAATGTAAAAGCTTTGTGGCCACCTCCTAATCTATCTGCAACATTTTTCCATTTGTTATAAATTTGCCTATAGTCATGATGCGAGTTATACCAAATGCCAAAAAATATCCTAAAAATTGATCACATGCAGGAACCACTTATGAGTACTGTATACTCATTAAATTTGGTTCATATACTGAAGTATCTCTCTGCTCAAATTCTTCATAAAATTTCATTGCTTTGCTTTCTGTCCTATTACCTAATTTTGCAATGTCATTACAATAATTTCAAATAGTTTGAAAAAAAAAAGTGCCAATGTTTTTCATAATAAATAATAGTATTACTGGGCTTATTCATTTTGCCTTTTAATTTTACCTTTCATTCTTTTCCTTGAATCCCTTCCTTGTAAGTTTTAATGTACAACTATGCCACTGCCACATACTTAACATTATTTTCACACTAAAATGTTGAATTGTATGTGAAAACCAACAATTAATTATCAACAAAAACTTAGTGGTGCCAAACAAATGTAATGAAGGAATATTGAAATTTTTTACTAGTGGACATTTTGCAATTGGACTAATTTTCAGTTTTGGACATTTTACCTTTTTTTGATGAAGTCACTCCTATTCAAGCCTCATTTTCAAGGGAAGTTTTATCATTTGAACAATTTAAACTACACATGCTTTTAGAGAGTGTTGATATCTATTGGATTTTACATCCAACTCAATTTTTGAAAGTGCACATTATGTTTAAAATGATACACTATGGCTAACTTATTTACATACTTCACTTACTATATTTTCCTAAGTTGGAGCAATGTTTCGGTAACCAGCGTTCTCATCCCCAGCTATTGACCCAGTGGTTTCTGAAGCTTGTGTTGGTCCCTTGCAAGTTGTTGTGTGAACTGTGGTGACCTCTGGTAGATCTGAAATGAATCTAGAAATGTGATCCCATGGCAGAATGTCAAAATTCATGGCAATTTTATGTTATTTTAAGATGAAAATATTCTCCCAGGTGGCTAATTCAAATGGGTTCTTTATTTCTTTTAGAAGTTTTATCTCTGGACTTATTTCATGATTTTGGCTCCAATAATGATGTGCCACTGCCGATTTTTCTGTCTGTTTAAATTTGATGTTTCTAAAATGTTCTTTCTTCCAGATTGTCAGATTTCTCATGGTTTTTCCTATGTATTTCTAATTAGAGTCTAAACATTCTATGGCATATATTCCTGATTTCTTTTCTATGGGTCTCTTGTCTTTTAATTTTAAGCTTAAGAGGTTCTTGATATTGTATCTATTGATCTGGGCTAACTTTATATTACATTTTTTGAAAACCTTTTCGAATTTGTAGTGCAGTTGTGGGTTATGCATGAATTTGCAATCTCTGGTATCATTCTTAGATTTAAAACTACTCAGAAAAGAAAATAATATACAGTTTGGAATATATCGTAAGTATACAGATAATTACATAAAAAGAACAGATTCAACCCAGTACCACACCAATATGCAGAATTTAATAGTTTGACGTTTAGACTGGTCAACATCCCTCTCAATGCCACAGAATACAAGAATGAGTTTGAACACATCATGAACACAACCATAACAATGGCTTTAACACCTCAATCATTATAAAAAGGATCAACAAATATAAACTCGAGAAAACCATAAGAGAGACATCGACTTCAGAAGTAATCAAAAACACTACCATATATTGCAAATTCTCGTATAACCTACAACTGCACTACAAATTCGAAAAGGTTTTCAAAATATTTAATATAAAGCTAGTCCAGATCAACAGATACAATATCAAGAACCTCTTAAGCTCAAAATTAAAAGACAAGGTACCCATAGAAAAGAAATCAGAAATATATGCCATAGACTGTTTAGACTGTAATTTGAAATACATAGGAAAAACATGAGAAATCTGACAATCCGGAAGAAAGAACATTTTAGAAACATCAAATTTAAACAAATTGGTAGTGGCACATCATTATTGGAGCCAAAATCATGAAATAAACCCAGAGATAAAACTTCTAAAAGAAATAAAGAACCTATTTGAATTAGCCACCTGGGAAAATATTTTCATCTTAAAATATTATAAAATCGTTATGAATTTTGACCTTCTGCCATGGGATCACCTTTCTAGATTCATTTCAGATCTACCAGAGGTCACCACAGTTCACACAACAACTTGCAAGGGACCAACATAAGCATCAAAAACCACTGGATCAACGGCTGAGGATGGGAATGTTGGTTCTGGAAACATTGTTCCAACTTAGGAAAATATAGTAAGTGCAGTGTGTAAATAAGTTACCCATAGTGAATCATTTTAAATATAATGGCTTCACTGAAAACACATTAAAAATTATACATATAAGCACATTATGTGATTTGATTAGTTGCTCAGTACTCTATTATTTTGAGTAGTTTTGTCATCAAATCTGAGAAGGTTCATAAGAAAATGGGGATATTCCCTTGCCAAGGTGTAAATTATACAAGGTCTGTACTACAGTGGCTTTCAAATAGGAAGACCATAAGCTGTAGTCAATTAGAAGCAATAACTAGGAATGCATTGCCACTTTGCTCATGTGCACTCTTTTTACAGTTACCTAGTTACTGTCATCAGTATTACTTATGTTGGGAGGCAGTTCATCATTGTCACTGTCTTTTTCATCTGAATCTTGCAAATTTATAATAGGATTTAAAATTTCATGGCATAATATAACCATCCTGTTGTAATTTTTCAGAATATTGCTTGCAGGATTCCCAGTCTTTTTGTGTTACTGTCAATTTCTTTGTGATTAAGTAATTCTAAGTCTTTCAGTTTAAAAGTGGTGTTTCATTTTACCACATCCCTGTTTATTTGATCCCACACAAGCTCAATTGGAATATACTGGCAGTAGTAAGAAGGAACGCACATTATATCATGACCCCTTTCATTGGCAAGTATATCTAGTTGATAAAGTTTTCCTACTTTTTTTTTTTTTTTGTAACCATTCCATAATTTGGTCTGCTCTGCTCACTGAATTTAAAACTTTATTTTGAACAAATGAATGGCATGTCTTTATGTTGTTGTTGTTGTTATTATTATTATAATTATAGCAATCTTTTCAAAAACTATTCTTTAAATGTATCAGTTATAATTTCCTAGTGTTAAGCTACTTTTGGAGTGAAAAATCCACTTCAGGTAGAAATCCTCACTTAGTAGTTATGACAAGCCAGCTACCTTTTCCAATTGGTACCTTTAGTGCATTCATTTTGGAGGAGTTTTGCTAGATTAAATTTTGTGTTTGATTTTTATTCCCACAAGTATCATCTAAGTAAAATATAGTCTTTGAATTATCAGAAATTCAATTTTATCATGCATTTTGTATAAGAATTGTATCCTTGATGCAACAATGTCACTCCTCTCTGTTAAAAATTGATGCCCATCATTTGTCCTTTTATATCTGAACCTTAAACTTTGCAGAATTCTGTATGTGTATGAATTGGAACCAGGGTATAATATTTTAGTTCTTAAAGCATCAACTACTTCTGGTATGAATTAATTCATGTGATATATGTTGTACTAAACACTCTTATTGCTTCACTTACTTGTGCAATATTTGGAACCAGTTTTGAAGACCTTTGTCTTCTTCTTCGGCTAAGGATACGACTGATTGGAGAATCCAACAGCTCTGTAGAGTTGAAGTTCTGTCCTGGTGGTATTTTAATGTACTTGAAGTTGGTGTTTTCTACCATTGGAATATCAAAGTTCATTAATTGATCTCTGTATTTATTAATGTAAATTTTTTCCAAAGTATCCAGTTCTATGTGTCCCTGAGTCTCTTTTAATAAATCCACCTTCTTCACAATCTCATGGTTTTTTGTTCTAAAATAATATGCCACAGCTGATCTATCTGCCTGTTTATATTTTATATTCCTGAAATGCTGTTCTAAACATGTGCTTATGTTTCTCCTTAATTTTCCCATATAGACCTTTTCATAATCTGTGCATGTAATTCTGTAAATACCTGCTTTTTTCTCTTGTGGGGTCTTTACAGTTGTTTTATCTTTCAAGATGTTTCCTAAATTAAATCTGTTAATGGGTGCTAATTTTATATTCAAATCTTTAAAACTTTTTTTGAAATTTTTTCATTGCTTTTGGATACGTAAATTATTTAAAAATTGTTTTTTTTTTATATTTGCTGATAATGTGGTGGTATCTCTGATAAGTTTTTTCCTTTTAAATCTTTCCAGCTTTATATTAAAGATATTTAAAATTACCATTTCTTCTATTTTATTGTATTCTTTTTTGAACTCTTCTTTACTAATTGGTAAATTAACCAAACGACATGTCAAGTTGTTGAAAACACCATATTTGTGTGTTATAACCCATGCAGTTTTCAACAACTTGACATGTCGTTTGGTTAATTTCCAATTAGTGAAGAAGAGTTCAAAAAAGAATACAATAAAATAGAAGAAATGGTAATTTTAAATGGCTTTAATAAAAAGCTGGAAAGATTTAAAAGGAAAAAACTTATAAGAGATACCACCACATTATCAGCAGATATAAAAAAACCAGTATTTAAAAAATTTACGTATCATCCAAAAGCAGTGAAAAAATTTCAAAATAGTTTTAAAGATTTCAATAAAAAATTAGCACCCATTAACAGATTTAATTTAGGAAACATCTTGAAAGATAAAACAACTGTAAAGACCCCACAAGAGAAAAAAGCAGGTATTTACAGAACTACATGCACAGATTATGAAAAGATCTATATTGGAAAAATAAAGAGAAACATAAACACACGTTTAGAACAGCATTTCAGGAATATAAAATATAAACAGACAGATAGATCAGCTGTGGCATATCATTTTAGAACAAAAAAATCATGAGATTGTGAAGAAGGTGGATTTATTAAAAGAGACTCAGGGACATTTAGAACTGGATACTTGGGAAAAAATTTACATTCATAAATACAGAAATCAATTAATGAACTATGATATCCAAAGGTAGAAAACACCTACTTTAAGTACATTAAAACACCACTAGGGCAGCGCTTCAACTCTACAGAGCCATTAGTCGTACCCTTGGCCGATTTATTTATGGATGCTCTTTAACATCTCAGGTCATCAGCATCCCATTCAACTCAGGGCGTGAAACGGCCGGCAAATTTTGCTCAGAGGGCTCTCTTTCAGGCTTGAGGTTCTTTTTCATGCCGTAAATGTACGACACGGGACCCACGGCTTTACTTCCCTTCTGAAGGAAAGGTCTTCGAAACAGATTCCAAATATCACACAAGTGAAGCAATGAGAGTGTTTAGTACGACATATATCACATGAATTTATTCATATGACTGGCCTCACTGTGATAATTCCATATATATTTTTTAAAATAATTTTTAAAAGATATTGTTTTAATACTTTTTGTATATTGGAAATTCTCCATGGTCATAAAATTCAAACACATTCATTTAACAATGTCCTTGTTAAAGTCTTTTAAGTTTGTATCCATCTTGAAGATCAAATGGATTTTCTAGGTGACACAAAAACTGAGGTACCATTAAAATAAATTTTTCTACCCTTATTGCAAATGCAAGACACAATAACTGTGCATACACTACACACCTTTGCAGTCAGATGTTGGGCATTTTTAAAATCCAGTTTAATCTCTTCCTCATGTGTACAACTTTTGAAAAAAAGTACACATTCTAAAAATAATATTGTGATCCTGGCTTCACAATATCTGCCATTTTGAATCAATACTTGTATCACCAGTAAATTCAGCACTTCCACTAGCTTTACTTAAAGCCATTACATAGCCCTCTGTTCTCTAGCTAACAAAGTCAGCAAATGACCTGAACATGTAACTCAGTCATAAACATGTCATGTATCTGACATTCTGCAGATGCAGCTTCCAGATTCTTTTGTAAAGTTAGGGGGCTGTTGTGCACCTTTCAGAGATTTTTTTTTTTTGGTTTGGTTTATTTATGGACGCTCTTTAACAGCTCAGGTCATCAGCGTCCCATTCAACTCAGGGCGTGAAACGGCCGACAAATTTTGCTCAGAGGCTTCTCTTTCAGGCTTGAGGTTCTTTTTCGTGCCGTAAATGTACGACACGGGACCCACGGTTTTACTTCCCTTCCGAAGGAAGTCATACTTAGGATTTTTACGCCCCGAAAAAATCCATCGGTCCTGGCCGGGTTCGAACCCACGATTTGGGTGTAGGAGGCAAGTATGGTAACCACTACACCACCAGGACCGACCCTTTCAGAGATAAGAGACCACAGTAATGTCACTGAAATGAATTACTATAATTAATTTACTTAAAGCCATTACATAGTCTACTGTTCTCTTGCTAATAAAGTCAGCAATTGACCTGAACATGTAACTCAGTCATAAACATGTCATGGATCTGACATTCTGCAGATGCAGCTTCCAGATTCTTTTGTAAAGTTGGGGAACTGTTGTGCACCTTTCAGAGATAAGAGACCACAGTAATGTCACTGAAATGAATTACTATAATTAATTACAAACTCCAGTTAAGCAAAGCCCTTAAGCATCAGCATTAGAGTGCCCACGCATTTCTGAAAAGTGTGTCAAATGTTTCACAGTATTAATAAATGGCAAACTAATACTAGTATTTCAAACAGTTGAAAGGACATTTAAATATTAAATAAGCATAGTGATTAGAAATACATAGTTTGATTTTAAATACATAGTTTTTCACTACTATTTAAATCTTCAACTTCATAAACCCGGTTAACTCCTTAGATTTATACAAATGGTATTACAGTATTCATAATAAAACAAAATAAAGCATGTTTCTTAAGTGATTTCTACTTTTTCATTGTAGGTTCCTAAAATGCACATTAAATTTGTGTCCCTCAATCATAATATTGAAAGCCAACCATAATTTTACTATAACACTTTTGCTTATTAGGAATAAAGGATAAGTGAAATTCTGCATATAATTATTTTTCTTTATTTCTCAATCAACAGCCTAATGTAATGAAATTGCAATAAATGGAAGGTATACAAAATTGTTATTTTTCAATGGGAGTGCAGTCACAATACTGTGATAATTGTATAATTAATATATTAGCTGTTTATCTGGCTATGACCAAGAATATAGGAATATTTACTTGTCTGTATAAAGAAAATTATTTGTGCTAGAATATGATCGTTTTCACTGTCATATTGCAAAAATTGCTATCTATGTTCTTCATACATTACTTATTGAAAATCAGAATACTCTCTTCCAGTGAAAATGATATTTACAACAGCAGAATTAACTTTGAGTGAAAACATGGGATCTAAGTGAAATCACAATATGCAACATAGGAGAACATGTGTGCTGCTCAAGGACATGAATCATCCCATTTGGAAGCCACTGTAGTGCTACTGTAACCTATGTATCATTGGTATTCAATTGTGCAAATTTAATAAAACCAAAAATACATATATTATCAAAGAGTGCTTTAATCCCCCCTGCATTGGTAGCTGTAGACTCACATAACCTGAAATATTGTGGTCTCCTCCTGTCTTTCTGAATACTTGTATACTTCACTATCAGTTCTATCATCTTATCTGAAAATAACATGCTCCATTTATAATATCAACATTTGCATTTTTTGCGACTTGCTTTACTCCAGTTTGCACTGTTACCATGTATTGAGCAAGCATCCTTCCTCTTGATGGATTTTTGTACCATATAGACCAATCATTTGCTTTATAGCATAAAAGGTATTCTGTAAGGGAAATGAATTCTTAAATAGACATGTTTAAGCTGAAATATATTCATCTTATACAATCTCCTGATTACCCTCTATACACTTTATTGGATTAAAATTATGATTACTATTTTCCACCTGGTTTGACTCTGATGATGATGAAAATCCACCAATAGTTCCATCATCTGAAGCATTTAACAACACTCCAATTTCCTCTTCTGTAAATTTTCTCTTAAATTTTTAAGTTACACCATCCAAACAATATAAGTATGTGTCCAAGATTATAGATGCAAGGTGCATGTTGGGGATAATCTTTCCTCAGCAGCAACAATGCCATCAAACAACAGAACTACACAATGTAAGGAAATATTATATATATATATATATACACACACACAAGATGGTATCCAAAATATTCAAGATTGGTGCTGCCATCTGGTCAAAAACTTATTTTGAGACTAATGACCGCGTCACCCTCGAAGTAGTTTCCTTCCACTGGTATACACCAGTCCCAGCGATTCTGCCATTTTCCAAACGCATTTTGGAAATCATGTTCTTTGAGGGTGTTTAGCACAAATAGAGTTTCTTCTTGAATCCTCTCAATTGTGTCGAACCGACGTCCTTTAAACTTGATTTTCAGTTTGGGGAATAGAGCGAAGTCGTAGAGGCCAAATCAGGTGAGTACGGTGCGTGGGGGGCAACCGTCATGTTGTTTTTCGTCAAAAAGTTCCTGGTGAACAAAGAGTTGTGACAGGGTGCATTATCGTGATGCAATAACCAGTTCCCTTTTCGCCAAAGTTCGGGCCATCGCAAAACGTCACAGTACTACGTGAAATCCACTGTTTGATTTGGTGGGACGAATTCTTTGTACACAATCCCCTTAGTATCAAATGAAACGAGGAGTATGCTTTGACTTTGCTCTTCATATGTCTTGCTTTTTTTGGTCTTCTTGGTGAGTTCGGGAGGATTGTTGTTTAATCTCAGGGTCATAAGCGTACATTCTGCTATCGTCGCCGGTGATGACCTGGACAACTGAAGGTTGAGTCATCGGATACGGCATGACGAAGCTCCGTGCAAACTTCAACACGCTGCGCCTTCTGATCAGATCCTTGGCACAAATTTTGCGGCGACACGATGCAGGCCCAATTCATCAGTTAAAATACGTTGGCATCTCCTATAACCAGTTCCCACTTCATGAGCAAGGTTATCAATGGTTTGACGTCGATCCTCATGAACGAGGTGTTGAACTTTGGCAACAATGACAGGCGTTGTGCAGCTGACGGACCCACCGGTGTGAGCAACGTATTCAACAGCTGTACGGGCGGCCCTGAACCGAGCATGCCACTTAAACACACGGTACGGCTCATGCTTTATCCCCCAAATATTGTTGTATCATTGCGAGGATGTCCGTAGCATTTTCCTGAGATTTGCACAGAATTTGATGCTCATTCTCTGTTCTAATCTTGGATCCATCGTAAAATCACCACACACTACATACAGAGTATCTCATGAAAAGTACTATAGAATCTTAACACATCTTCCCAGGTACATGAAACTTTAAACGCTCACTCATCAGATGTGCTAGTGTTGCCACCTTGCGTACAAAAGTCTACTTCAACAACTGTCGAGATGGCAGCACCAGTCTCGAATATAGTAGATGCCACCTCGTAAAATTGTAAATGGCAAGTTTAAATGAAAATGTATAAGGTTTCACTATTTGTGTGTCTTTAAACCCACTGTCAAAAATTTACTCCACATGCTTCTTTAAGATAATGGTTTTTATTAAAAGATGTGGGAATTAATTTTTCTCCAAACTTGATCAAAATCATAAGGTTTTTAAAAACAATTATAATGGCTGTTTAATGTGACAAAATTAATTTGAATTTGGAATCAAGAGTCAGAGAGAAAAAATTAAAAGTTCACGGCTGGCACCCAAACCATGGAATTGCTAATGTTATGGACCTGATGATGTCCATGGTTGTGAGCTAGCTGCGAGAAGTTTAGGCAGAGAGATTACCCAATCGGCCGATTATGGCACCGCTTGCCCAGTCCGAGCTTTTCCTCTGGCGAGGTGGCTCATAGGGCATGCGCCGAGTTCGTCATACAGGACGATAGGGCGTCTGCGGTTTACCCAACGACGAGGCTGCGCTTGAGCAAGGTTGCAGGAACGCTGTCCGGGATCATCGGGTTGGTACGGCTACGCCACAACGGTTCACAGAATTAGAGGAAGGACGGTATGGAGAGAGTCACCAAAAATTAAAGTTAGTATGGTGTCCTAATTGAGTCCACAGGATAGAACATGCTATAGATGCAAACTGACTCCGGACGGCCTTGGTCGATCTATTTATACCTGCCGCCGAGTTTAGGTCAATAGCGCATAGTACCTGTGGTGCTCTCTAGTTTATTGAGTCCCAAGTATATTACATATTTGCGCCGCTAAGGTGTGCGTCTAAACTATAAGTACTTATTCTATCTTGTTAGCTATGGCGAGCTTGTTTAATGATGGTAGCGGGTTGACGCTATATACGTATCCTCAATTAGTCACAGGACGGGAGTGAGGGTGTAACGTACTTCCGTCATCTGCATCGTCATCGCTTCTTCTTGGGTCGCCATGTGTACTGCCGCCAGGTGGGAGGTCGCGCTATGGCACCCCGGATTGGATTTCTCTCCTCAGGGGTTCTACCAGCGACGGTAGTTCGTACGGACGGCGAATCTAAGTAAGTCAATGTTCGTTACCGACGGCCAAGGTGGATTGTCGTCCGTTGCCGTTACCGTCCGTTACATAGGTCTGTTCGCCTAGTTTCCCGGGAGTCCAGTCCGCGCGAGCGACCCTGTACACTCTATGGTGTACTAGCCGAAGCTGGGTTGGGTGTGCTGGTAGTTGCAGTGTTGTCCGTGCTGGCGCTGCTCGGCAGTGGCAGTTGCGGTGCTGATGAGTGATCAGGAAGAACGTGTGCCGTCTTGCATCGGTCGGAGACTCTAGTGCTGCAACCGTCCTGAGGCGAATTTCCAATGTCTTCCCATCATTTGAATCACAGGGAAAGGTCTGCGGTAGGGTAGTGCCAAATTTTGTCTACCTATCTTCTGTCAAAGGTATACAGGGTGGCCGTATGAAGGTCCACCGACAGGTAACCCTTCCCGCAGTCCTGTAACACGTCCTGGATTTCCCGCGTCAGGGTCTCCCGGGCCATGGTTGAAGGAACGAAGATGTCCATAGGAAGGCGGATGGGTTGTTGGAAAACAATTTCGGCAGCGGTCTGGTTGTCACTGTCACTGATGGCTGTGCGTAACCCCAGTAGAATGTAGGGGAGGTTGTCAACCCTCGCAATGGGGCTGGGGGCGGCCGTCAGTGCGGTTTCTCGACAGCGGCGCCAACGCTCTACTTTCCCGTTTTCCTGGGAATGGTAGGCGTGGGTGCGGTACTTCTCTATACTTAGTAGACGTGTAAGCTCGGTGAATAGTTCTGTTTCGAACTGGCGGCTCTGGTCCGTTGTGATCCTAGCTGGAGTGCCAAAACGGCTCACCCAATATCCAACGAAGTTGGTTGCGACCGTAGGTGCGTCTATCCGTTTGAGGGGCATGCACTTCGGCCAGTTGGTTGCTCTATCTACCATTGTCAGAAGATAGGTGTATCCTTTTGAGGACGGTAGGGGGCCCACGATGTCCAAGTGTACATGTTCGAATTTGGAGGCGGTTGGGAAGTGCTGTATAGGTGCTCTCGTGTATCGGTGGATCTTGCAAACCTGTCATTGGTGGCAGGTCTCATGTGACGAGATGCCGGTATCTTGGATAGGTAACTATCTAATGCTGTTGTGAGTGAAGGCGTAAGTCTGGATGTCCGTGTATATTGCCTGTGCCTGGGGCATGAAATTGGCGGCGATGAGGTCCAGCGTCTGTATGCGTGAGTGAGCGTCCGCTACTGCATTCTTGTCCCCTTAGCAATATTGGATGTCTATCGAGAACTGCGAGATGAACCCTAGTTGCCGGACTCTCCTCGGCGTGCTGCTCCTTGGGTACTGTGTAATGGCATAGGTAAGAGGTTTGTGATCGGTTAGGATCGTAAAATGTCTTCCTTCCACCTGGTACCGGAAGTGCTTGATGGCTTCATATATGGCCAGTAGTTCCAGGTCAAAGATGGAGTAGGGTCTCTGGGCCTGGCTCAGTGACTTGGAAAAGAACCCTATGGGTTGTAAGTCCCCTTTGTGGAGTTGCTGCAAGATAACACCGAGGTCGGCGTCGCTGGCGTCCGTGGATGATAGGTACAACGTACAACGCTGCTTGTGCTGAGGAGTGCGCTGTAGTGTTGTGTTAGCTAGCGCCTGGGTGGTGGTGTGGAACCTGTTCCTGAGCACTTCTGTCCACTGTATAGATATCTTGTCCTTCCGTTTGCTATTGTGGACTAAGGCGTTTAATGTTTGCTGTATGGTGGATGCCCGTGAAATCTGCCTGCGGTAGAAATTAACCATACCCAGAAATCGTCGCAGCTCCATGATGATCTATGGTTGAGGGAGCTCCGAAATGACTTTGGCTTTGGTAGGGAGTGGCCGGGCGCCCTGACTGGACACCAGGGGCCCTAAGAAATGCACTTCTCCTTTCCGGGGGGGCACACTTTGCATCGTTTAAGTGAAGACCGTACTCTGCAAAACGCTGCAGGACCCTTCGGATGTGGCGTTCATGTTGTGCTGGAGTCGCGAAGGCTATTAGGACGTCGTGCAGGTAGCAGAAGGTAAATGGTAGGTCTCGTAGGAGGTGGTCAATGAATCTCTGGTATGTTTGTGCCGTGTTCCATAGTCCGAAGCCTATGCGGGTGTACTCGAATAGCCCAAACGGGGTGATTATGGCCGTTTTGGGGATGCTATCGCAATTTGATGTAATGCCCGTTGGATGTCCAGTGGGGAGAAGGAGGTTGTGCCATGTAGGAGGGTGTTGAAATCTCTGATATGTGAGACTACGTGCCGGTCGGGGATGGTCTTCTTGTTTAGGCAATGGTAGTCGCCGCAGGGCCGAATGGGGCCATCCTGTTCTTTTACAACGTGGAGAGTTGATGCCCATGGTGACCTGGAGGGCCGGATAATTCTTTCAGAAGACTGGTGAAATCATCCTTCACTTCTGTGTACATGACCGGAAGTAGGCGTCGGGCTTTGACTGCTACGACTTGTTTCTATGTAGTGGAAGATCCTGGTCTCCTTGTATGGCTCTTCTGACGGTGATCTGGTAATTTGGATGTACTCCAATAGGCATCGGAATGGGGCTGGCGGTGGGATCTAGGAGATGTATTTGTCTGTGGTTTCCGCGTAGCCAGGCATCCTGTGCGAGAGGTTGTCTTGCAGGCACATCTCGCGGTGAGGTGCACCGATAGGCCAAAGTGAAAGAGGAAGTCGGAGCCAATGATTGCCTCCTCCTGGATGTCGGTGACCAGGAAATTTCAGGTGTATTTCCCATTAGTGCCGAGTTGTAGGGTTGCCTCCTATGTGCCAAAGGTATGTATCGGAGACCTATTTGTTGCCTATACCAACACACCAAGTATTCTGAGGGTTGGGTTCGGCTAAGGATCCTGTTGAGCAGGATGGACACGCAGGCCCCGGTGTCGACCAAGAATGGAATCTGGTTCCGCTTGCATTTGATGAAGAGGCGGTTGGAGAGGGAGTTCTCAGCCGGTCCCGCCGCATTTACTTGTGGTTTCGTTTCCCTGCTGTCTGTTGCCGGGAAAGCGGCAGGGTGAATGCAGTTGCGTGCATCCTGGCCCCAGCGCTTGTGGTACCAACAGACCCCCTGAAAAGTTCGAGTGTGTTCTGTCGCGCCACCGGAGGCTGTGCGAGGTTCCTCCCTTCCAGCGTCCTGAGCCAGTTTATTAAGGCTTCGGTTTGAAGTTGTAGACCCGGTTGGGACTCCTGTTGTGGACCTCTGCTACTCTTCCTATACGATTCCATGGTGCGGTCCGCGATTCGGTCCATCCTGTCCAAGGGTTCATTCTCTCATGCTGCCAGCAGTGCCTGTACCTGTATCGGAAGCTTGCGCAGCCACAAGAACCGCAGGAAGTCCTCCGCGGTGCGAGTGCCGGCTTGGTGGCGGATGACTCGCAGGTATTGGGAGGGCTTCTGGTCTCTTAGGTGAGTATCTTTCAACAGTCGTTGAAGTTGCTTTTGGTCCGTAGGGACGTAGATCTCTAGTAGGCGATCCTTGAGTTCTTGGTATGACTGCCGACCTGAGTTACTACCTGTCACTGGAGCTGCCCGATGATTCTATAGAAGCGGGTGAGCTGCGAGGTGATGTTGTGTGTCCCGAAGAGTACCTCGGTCTATAAGTGCCATGTTGCTGGTTCCTCGCAGGCCGATAGAGGAATAGAAGTGGTACGTACTGCTTCCAGCTGTGGCGTGGTCTCCTCTGGAGCAGCTCCGTCTGGGGTCACCACTGTTGTGGACCTGATGTTATCCATCGTTGTTGCTAGCTGTGAGAGATTTAGGCAGGAAGCTTCCCAGCCCGAGCTATTCCTCTGGCGAGGTAGCTCACAGAGCATGCACCGGGATCGTCATACTTTACGATAGGGTGTCTGCAGTTTCCCCAACGACGAAATTCCGCTTGAGCAGTGTTGCAGCAACGCTGTCCGGAATCGTCAATTCGGTACAGCTACGCCACAACGCTTCACAGGATTAGAATGAATGAATAGTGTTTAATACCCGTTTTTGCTACAGAGGTACCACAGGCACACGAGATGAAATGATATATTGGGAAGGATTTATTTTTAAGGAAGGAATCGTTCCAGGGCTAGGTTTGGGGTACCTCCCCGGCATTTGCCATTTATGAGGACTGAGGAAAACCTGGAAAAAACCTCAGTCAGGAAGGACGGTCCTGGCGGTATTCGAACCGCAGACCTCCCGCTCACGAGTCCGCGCCTTAACGACCTCGGCCACTCGTGGCGATACAGGATTAGAAGAAGGACGATAGGGACAGACGGGGAGAGTCGCCAAAAATTAAAGCCTGTATGGTGTCCTAATTGAGTCCACCAGATAGAACAGGCTAATGATACAAACTGAATCCGGATAGCCTTGGTCTGCCTATTTGTACCTGCCGCTGGGTTCAGGTCATTAGCCTATAGTACCTGTGGTGCTCTCTAGTTTATCGAGTCTCAAGTATACTACATATGTGCGCTGCTGTGGCGCGCGTCTAAACTATAAATACTTATTCTATGTTATTAACTGTGTCGAGCTTGTTTAATGATGGTAGCAGGTTGACGCTACACATAACTTTGCTAAAGCTCTTACATATGAGCTACCATGCTCTGCCCAATTACAATCATGAATTCTCTCCATTTGAGTCTATGTAAACTGGAGACCAGTAAGCTTATCTCATTACAGCAATTTTATCCCTAAGAGGCAATTCAAAACCTTCCAGTAATGTAACAAAATAATCTTTGAGGCTCCGGGGTGTAGTGCAAAATCATGGTTGTGGTTCTAAAGTTATACCTTAGAATGTAAGCTAAATTTCTGTGGTTGGAATCAAAGTCTTGATCTGAATTTTTCCAGTTGACTCTAATTTCAATTCTTAACCTAAGATAGTAAAATAATATTTAATATGCTTTGAATTTGTTTGAAAAATTATAACTTCAGTAAGGTATAAATATAATATCTCAATATTTAAAAAATAGAAATATTTTCATTTTCATTTGAATTTTTTTAGTTAAATATTTAAATTTATTAATTATTTTAATATAAATTAAAGTTATTAAATGATTAAAAATGTAATGTTTGAATGTTATACTGTTTCATTGTCTGATATAAAACTATATTACCTGTAAAACTGCAATTAAAATTTTCATGCACTTTGGAAGTTTTTCTTTGACTTTATTTTAAATTTTTATACAAATTATTTGTTCAATGTGTTAACAAAAACGTTAAATGGTTTGTTCTTCAACTTGCACTTCAGGCTGTGATGTTGAGCACACATTTTGCCTATCAGGCAAAGTTCAGTGTAGAATATGAAATGGGTCCTTTTATCCCCAAGCTATGCCATAGGCTTAGGAGAACTAGTTGAATTGATTTCTGACTGCCTCTCATGGAAACAATTTTACTTTGTTTCCATATTTAACAATTAATCAAGCTGTGTATATGTTTGTCACAGCTCTTTGAAACAGAATTAAGATAAGCAATTCATTTTTCAGAATATAATATGCAAGGACAACTACATCTGCACTCCTAATTTAAAGAGAACTGCAATTAAGCACTTATATAATCAACAAAAAGGTGAGAAAACTTTACTTTTTCTCAATTAGTGTAAAAATTCAGGGTTAAAATTCACATAGATACATGTGACAGAAATCAGTTTTATAGATTATTATGAAGAGCTTGGATAATACTCAGCATATATTTTAGCACAATTTACAAAATTATTGAGAGAAGGATGGTTTATATATGGTTTATATAATCTCAAATATCTTCACACACAAAATTTCTAATAAAATCTTAAAGAGAAAACCATATGAAGTTAACTGTGGGCATGATTGCCTGTTAGAACATCTCATCAGCATAAAATTAATCAAGGACAGCTACTGCCTATTGTGTAAGGATCTGAATGCTATCCTATAGAAAGATGATCTAATGAAATGGAATAAAATTGATAGCAACAAACAAACGAAAAATAATTTGAAAAAATGATAAATAATACATCAATTAAAAAAGTAAAATACTTCCTTGAGTATGCTAATGTGGCAAACTAGATGATCAATATATCAGAGGTGAAACACACAAAAGACACAACTAAGAAAATAAAATATTTCAAGCCTGTTAGGTTTTTCTTTAATGAAGAAAACAAAATAAATAAACAAGATATAAGATGGCCAACTGTTTGCTGCAGCTAGTACCAACCTGACAAAACATAACAGTGTAACTGTCAGGGTGTAAACTGCTGAAAGATCACCTAGCTTGTCTAATATATATAAAATATATGTGAAAAATATAGTAACACTATGAACAATGATGTAACTAAAATAACAATAACTAAAGAAGCAGAAAAAGAATAAAATATTTAGACACAGATTATCTGTAGTTGTATTTTGAACTTCTGGGTCCTTCTAAGGCCAGAAGACAAGCTTGTCTTTGGCCTTTGAAAACCACAAGCAGTTCAAAATATTGCACTATTTGTGTGACTATTTCAGTGTTTTGACTATTTCTACTTCTCTAGTTCATGTTATTTAAGTTATATTGTTCCTAGTGAATTATTTTATTGTTAATTTTAATAATAACATATACAGGTATAGTGAACAATGCCAAAATATTTACATCCTATATAGAGGTGTCTCAGACAAGCAATTTGAGATAGGGGGCCCAGAGTCAAAGGTTTCAAACATGCTAGGGCTTAAAGTTTCAAAAAGAAATGGATCCCAACAACTTTGTTTACCTTAAAGCATTCCAGTTCATATAAATGCCTATCAACTGATTGAAAATGTAGTATGATGTGATTTCCAGAATTTCTCTTTAAAGCATTAGATTTATCATAATTATTTGATATGCATCATTTGTCCCACATTATCATTAATTCCTATTCATGCATTCTTAAACATTCTTCATTATGATCAGATGAGCCTATCCTAAACATTTCCACTCATTAGAGAATTATTATTACAGAATGACTCTTCAAAGCATTATTTATTCATCTGAAACAATTGAACCAGTAGTAATTAAATAACTATGAAATTATCATTCTGGCAATTTTTATTTTGGGCCAGTCTGCATTGCATGTGTAATTTGCCTTGTATAATGTAGTAAAAATTGTGTCAATAATTACTGCTATATAAATATTTATAATAAGTATTTTTAGGCAAAATGTAAAATTAAAAGAAATTTTTTTTGGCTTGAGTCTTAGCTCTGCAGTGACTTTGAGCCCATCATAAGTATTTTTCTTCAGATAAAACTTTAGCCAAGTTCTCTATATGAACATTATTCCAAAAAAGTTTTAAGCCTTACTATATAGCATTTTCTGTAGAATAAATTATAAGATACTTCAGTCACAGCAAGAGTTTTATTTGTATTTTATCAGTCATTCCTGATTCCAGAATCAAAAAATGGGCAAACAGAAGTATCTGACATACATGTCATAGTTCATAGCTCTAAAGCATCAAACACAGCTGCCATGTTAACTGATGACAGTAACTGCAAGAGTGTAAGGGTAACAAGTGCTACACTGCCATCAGTAAGGCTCTGCAGCTATTCAACTAAGGATGAAATGTCAAACATTCCAGATGATCAGAAACTACGAGATAAATATAATGCCAATATTTATTCAGAATATCAGATGGTGGATTCTGAATGTAAAATCAAAACAATGGACATATCTCCAGACATAAAAATAGATGCTGAACCATCATTAAGTGTAAGTAATGTAGTATTTAAAGTATTAGGGCTATATGTCACAAGGTTCAGCTCATCATATGGATTGGCAGTTAGACAAACATACTTTAACAGTTTAATACAAAATTCAAATGCCACATACTTATGCTATCATATTTAAGGTGTTAGCATATATATATATATTGTCATGTTGTCAATTTCTGCGACTGCTTGCAACATGCTTAATGTAGAAAACATTTGGAATGGAAAATCTCTAATCGTAACATTTATAAAAGAAACTATATAAAAATACTATCAATGTTTATTGATATGTGTTAACTGCAAAATATTAAAAATAAATTAACTTGTATGAGAATCCTATAATTTACAGAAATATGGTGTGTGATTAAAATATACAAGAACATATATGAAACATAACATTAATTTGGCTTAGTGAAGCATTTTGGCTCTGTTTTCTTGTTTTTGTAAATTCTTCAGCAAAATGAAAATTTATTTTAATGAATTCTTATTCAATATACAGACCATTGCACACTAATGAGGAGCACTTAAAGATCATCTATTTAGGTAGAAAGATCTCAAGAATTCTCCACTTACTGGAATCTGAAATGAATTCTATGATATAGCAAAAACCTTGTCAGAAAATCCTGAAGATAATAAATCTACTTTTGATGCCCATTAATAATGTCACGACTCCTTTCTTCAATAGAAATATTCTCCCTTCTTTCACACCTATCAAACATCTAAGTATAAACAATCCCGTACCTTACACAAGTTATACCTGTGTCTTTAGCTAATCCAGAAGGCACTAACTCCACCTTACAAGAATAACCAAATCCCAGAAAAACTTGAACACCTAACTAAAATTTTGATATAGATATGCACAATTTGGACATTTTCTCACACTTGAGAACTACAAAATGTGTGCATAACAAAAAAGCAATGCATCCCTGTACAGAAGCTCAGCATGATAGAGTTATGACAGAACATTCTAGTGTGGTAGAAGGCTAATAGATTGATTTAACCAATGATGATGCAGTGAAATAGTAAATGTGGTGTGGCAATATGAAAGGAACTTAATGTAAAATGGTCTGCAGGATTTACCTAACTTTTAACTCCCTGACACTGTCATTTGTATAATATAGTTAAAAGCATTTGAGTGACTTTTTGAAATATTAATTGAGGCATTGCCCAAATAAGGACATGTACTGATATATATGCCTCTTTTCCAATTATTATACTGACTTTTCCATTCTTAAAATACTTTAAATATTGTGCCCAATGACTTTATTGTCAAATTGGGGTCACATTTTTGTCTGAAGAACTTTGTCATGTCATATTGCTATAGTTTAATTTATTGATGTTTTCAAATATAGCAATGTCTATTGACACCTATTGACACCAAAAAAATAAAATTAGAGGAATTAGAATGTCAATAGTATTTTTTGCATGATTCTAGTGCAAGTAGTTAATGGGTTACAGAAATATGACATTTTTTAAATGTCTACAATTGTCTGCTCCATATAACTGCTTAGTTACTAGGATACAATGTTCTTATCTTTGTTCATATTTTGTTTCCTTTATACTCATTGCATTGGAACCTCCTTGCCAGTACTTTATGGTAGCTATTGATGTATGACATGCTGAAAATGTTAACATGCCCATGGTGAATGCAGAATGTAGGAGGAATGTTGTCCTTTCTTGCTGAAACATATTCCAATAGACGTATTACATTTATTTTCTCCAGTTGTTTCAAAATTGTTGTATTGGATAAAGGGGAGCTGTACTGCGGCCTGCTTGTTCATCAGATTTGACCACTTTAGACATTTCTTGTGGGGAAAGCTAAAAGACATAGTCTACAAGGACATATTGACCACACAAGAAGATATGAAGTGACATATGACAGCTGCCTGTTCTAAGTTCTTCTGCTGAAATGCTACATGTGCAGCAATCTTTGCATGACAGACTGGAAGCTTGTATTGTAGCTGGTGTAATCATTTTGGATACTATCTGTGAAGGCCAGTTTTCTCTTTCTTCTTTAGAATTCACAAAATTGAATTATTCACTTTTGTATTTTTTAATAGAGTGCTGGCACATGATGCATTAATAACACATAACTACAAAATGTAACATTTGTTTTCTTGGAAATTCAGAAAGAAAAAATAACCACACACGCACGCACACTAAATAAGAAAAGTAAACCTACAAACATTGTAGCCCAGTAACTAAGCAGTTAAATGGAGGAGAGAACTGTAGATATTTAAAATTTTTATATTACTATAGCTCATAAGCTACTTGCAATAGAACAGTGCAAAAACACCATTGAATTTCCTCTTGTTTTATTTTCTTGGTGTCAATAGGCATTGTTCTATTTGAAAAAATATAACTTTTTTTAAGAAACACATTCTAATAATTATTAACAGCTGTGTATGGGCTGCAATTATGAGTCCCTGCCTAAACTTTAACTCTGTGAAAGCAGCACATCAATATTTCTGCTATTTCAGAAATAATTGCTGTGCAGTTTTAGATAATTCATTCAGTATAATATTGATTGATCTAGTTATATGTACAGTTTCCTAAAGATAGAAGGGACAAAAAACATCAAACTCTATAATTGCATTTGTACATTACATCTTCTAGAACTCATGAAAAAAGGCAATTTAAGACAATACAGAGTAGCAATGTTTCCTTACCCTGCTGGAGTTCAAAACAAAAATCACAAATTCTTAACATTTTTAAATCTAAATGTTTCTTCCGGGCTTGCAAGCCGTGGTCTGTAGGAGCTAAGGTGTCTAAACATTTCATCCCCTCCTGCAAAGGACATCTTCAGTGGCACGGTCTGAGTCTTCGAGGCAAAGGTTCTGGCATGACTCATTTAGATTTAAGTCTGACTCCGGCCATGAAAGCTTCGGACTACTCTTAACATTTTGTTCTTGGATTTTCAAAAATTTATAAATTAAAGCATTTTCCTATTAAGGGATGATTGCTACAGCCAATGCAATAGGAATTTTGTTATGTACAATAAAAGGTTGAAGAAAATGCCAATCCTTTAGATTGCAATGGACTATTTGCAAGTAATTTAGTTTTTCCACCATGATCCCGAACATTTTAAGTATAATACTTCTGTTCTGTTGCCTTGGTTTTGGGGAGAAAAAAGATGAGTGCCTTTCATGATGCATAAATACCAACAGATTCTGTATACTTTAAATGCTAATTGGAACTGTACAGTGAAACTAATCATATAATTAAGATCATTGTTTGATTGATTAAACTACACTCTTATTGGCTCCACTTACTTGTTTCAATGTTGAACATATTTAGCAAACCATCATCTACATTCTCAGCCAACAAATGATGGTTAACTGTGGATGCGGATGATGATTTGCTAAACATGTTCTACATTTAAACAAATGTGAAGAGTGTGGAGCCAATAAGAGTGTGTAGTTCAACTCAATCATACAATGGTCTTAATTGGATTCTGTATAGTTCATCTAGTGTAATTTCAGTTTCAGCCTCATACTCATCATCTTTCATTCACTTTAACATTTGGAAGACTCCATTAGAATTACTGTTAGAGAACAAGCATTTATATCCACCATAAATGAAGGCAGTTCCTATAAACCCTTCCAAGGAAACAACAACAGCAACAACAACAACAACAACAACAATAATAATAATAATAATAATAATAATAATAATAATAATAATAATAATTTTATTGTAGCAATATACTCTTATAAGAGCATCTGATATAGTCATGATTCTTTTCATCAATTTATAATCATATACACATATTCCTTATTGTAATTACCAACATTATATACTGTTATCTATTACAGTTCAGTAACACTATATCAGCATTTCTCTATTAGGAATAGTTTTAGGACAGATTTAAATTTCAAGTTTGTGGCATTCTTAATTCATAATGGTAATTTATTATAGAATATAGCTCCTATTTTATGTAGGTCTTTATTGGTTTGAGCTTTATTCATGCTCACCCTATGGTAATCATTTGCTGTTCTTATATTATATGTATGGCAGTCTTTGCTGAGAATATTAAATTTCTTTTTTTCCTTGACTAGCATAATAGTTTTAAATACACGATGATGATGATGATGATGATGATGATGATGATGATGATGATGGTGGTGGTGGTGGTGGTGGTGGTGGTGGTGGTGGTGGTGGTGGTGGTGGTGGTGGTGGTGGTGGTGGTGGTGGTGGTGGTGATGATCGTTTAAAGAGCAAAAAACAGCTAAAGTCATTAGCACCCAAACACACTAAAACTGTGCCTAGATTAAATAAATAAATAAATAAATAAATAGGTAATCTACACAAAATCACTGCAGGAAATAAGTAACAGTAGCACTTCTAGCAATAAAAATAAAAATGCCATAACAAATAGCAAGGGGAATATGGTCAACAACAAACAAAAGACTGGTACTAAAACACAGCTGCAAGATCTGAAAACACAACAGTCTTACAATGGTCTAAAATTGTAACAATAAACACCCAAAACAAATAACAAGGGGAACATGATCAACAAAAAACAAGACTGGAAATAAAGCGCATCAGCAAGAGCTGAAAACACAACAGTCCTATAATGGTCTAAGATTGTAACAATAACAACCCCAAAACAAATAACAAGGGTAATATGGTCAACAACAAACAAAAGACTGGTACTAAAACACAGCTACAAGAACTGAAAACAAAACAGTCCTATAATGGTCTAAAATTGTAACAATAAGACCCCAAAACAAATAACAAGGGTAATATGGTCAACAACAAATAAAGACTGGTACTAAAATGCATCAGTAAGAACTGAAAACACAACAGTCTTAAAATAGTTGAAAAATGTTGTCATAAATAAAATGATATAAAATCACACCTTGCTCAAAAAACCACAAACACTGATAAAACAGATCACTTGCTCAACAGCAACCACATGATCTGCAAGTACTTCTTCAATAGAGGGTTTTGAATACATATATTGAAACTACAGTTAGGATATTTTATTTTTTGAACGTTTTCATACAGGTCAGTTGATATTCAATGCTGTATATACTTCTTATGTACTTTTAATATTCTGTTAATATTGGTTTTAATTGTACCCCTCCAAATTTCAATTCCATATGCGAAATGTGGATAAATAATGCCATAATATGCTGTTTTTAGGATATTAATGTTCCCATATTTTGTTTTTTGTCTCAAAGGAATAGCCCTGAGTTCATTTTGATACAGACTATTTCTACATGCATGTTGCAAGTTAAATTTTCATTTGCATGTCCAAGAATTTATAGTTTGTTATCTGTTTTAATGTGATATTGTTAATGTTTGCATTTAAGTTATCATTTTGAAATGTCATGAATTTTATTTTACCTTTGTTTAACTATAGTCTATTCTTTAGTAACTACTGTGATATTTCACCAGCTGCATTCTTCATTTGTCTTTCTACACTTTTCCTGTTGTCACTCCAATGTATTATAGATGAATTGCCGGCATAATAGATCACTTTCTGTTTTTTCCATTGATGTAAATTATTTATATAGATTAAGGAAAGTACAGGTTCCAGCACTGACTTCTGCGGTACCACTGATTTCACTATATTATAGTCAGATTTAATGGTGCATATAAGGTCACCTTTTTCCAATATACATTCAAGGACATAAGAAGTCTGTATGCATTTTTTGATGGGAAAATATGATATGATAAGTGTTTAAAGCATCAACAGCAGAAGAAGACTTGTTTGATGATAACAAAGAAAAAAAGAAAGAAAAGTAAAAAAAAAAAAGAATAAACTTTAGAAATATATTTATACATGTTTAAATAATATTTTTTTTGTTATTTTCATTAGAACATGTTATTATTCATTACATGCATATAATAGACATAAAGAAGAGATATGATTTAAGAAACTGACATAACTGTTATAAAAATATGTTCATAAAACCAGGTTTTGTTAAATTTTAAAAGTTCATTAAACATATTTAAAAATGTAAATTATAATTAATCTGTTGTCTAACACACTTTTATGCTTCACTTACTTTTAAATACAGTGGGACTAGTTTTGAAAAGACATCCTCTCCATCTTCAACCAACTTGACGACTCGTCAATTTGGTTGAAGATGGAGAGGATGTCTCTTTGAAACCGGTCCCACCATATTTAAAAGTAAGTGAAGCATAAAAGTGTGTTAGATGACAGATTAATTATAATTTACATTAACAAGTTTCACTGTGTGAGTTCCAACAGAATTTTTTTAAAATTTTCTTATTTTTCAAAAGTTCTTAAATGAATATTAAATAATGATATTGGAAAAAGATAATAAGTTACTCAGTTTTTGATATTACTGAACTGTGATGCTATTTCACAATAGATTCTCTTATTATAGTTATTCTAGAATGAATTCAAATAATGATGTATACCTGAATATTTTCTTAACTTAAATTTGATGAGAATAAAATTTAAATCACATGTTAGTGAAAATATCATATTTCATTATATGCTCTTATTCAGGCCATGTTCTCAATTACTTTCCAAGAAGTAAAATTACCCCCCAAAAATATGCCAGTTTATTGACTTAATTGTTGTAGATGTCTTTTGTATATAAAAAAAATGGGAAAACTTACTTTTTGGAAGTTTCCTGTACATATATGAAATATAGCTCTATTTAGTGTCTTTACTTTTAGTTCATTCAGAAGTATAAGCATTAAACTTCATTATGTGTTTTTCACACAATTTTTATACCATAATATACCATAGTGGCATATTATCGTGTTATTTATACTCATATACAATATGGCATAGAACTCTTGGGATAGCACAGCTATTGGTAACCTAAAGAGACTGATAATTTTACAAAAACAATATATAAGAATTATTTACAGACTTAACAAAAGAACTTCATGTTGAAACATTTTTAGAGAAAATAACCTGTTTACTATAATCTTACTATGAGTATATAGGCTAATCCTATTAATTGTAAATAGCAATAAGCATGCTGGCTGTAATAACCAATACCACACCTATGACACTTGGGGAAAAGCTAATTATCATATCATATCATATACTTTATTCATCTTTGGATATTTGTTACAATTTCATGACTTTGTCAATTACAAAGTGTAACAATTTCAAACTATTAATATTTATAATTTATCTGTATAGGTAGTTTTATTAAATTATGTATTGAATTCTTGTATACTATAAACCACTGATTAATTAAAATTTTCTTAACTTTCTTCATAAATCTAATTGGGCATTTATCTGTGATTTCTTTGGTTATTAAATTGTACATTTGGATGCCACTATGCAGGATTGAATTGATCTTTTTAGTTGTTCTGGCAGTGTGTAGATGGACTTGTTGCTGGTTCTAGTACTGTGCTTATGGATTGATTTATTGGAGTAAAATTGTTGTATATTACTATTTATGAAACGTACACTTTCTAATATGTAAAGGCAAGGTAGGGTAAGTATATTGTTCTGTATAAAGAACATTTTACAGGGGGGGCATTTGTTTAGATTAAACATTTTATGTAAAATTTGGGGGGGGGGCTGAAAAGAGTGTGTTAGTATCTTACTGAGTTACCCTACAAGATAATGCCATAAGTAAGAACTGATTGTACATATGCAAAGTAGATCATTTTTAAAGTGACAAGGTTGCATACATTGTTTTACATTTATATAATGAGTTCTGTTAATCTTTGTTGTGATGTTGTAAATGTGTGACTTCCAGCTTAAGAATTTGTCTATAGTTACTCCTAAAATATTTGCTTCAGAGGCATACTGAATTACTTTATTATTGTAGGTGATCATTGGATCAATATTTTGTCTTTCCCGATTAGAGGGCACAAAATTGATGCATTGGGATTTTTTGGCATTTAATATCAACTTATTAGCAGAGAGCCATCCTGCTAGACTAGCCATAACTTCCACTGCCTGTTGTTGTAAATTTGTAGGAGAGTTTCCCTTTAATATGCAGCTTGTATTGTCTGCATACATTATTGTGGCTGCATGAGGTACGTTAATTGGCAAATCTTCTATGTATAATAGACACAAAAGATGCCAGAGATTTGAGCCCTGTGGAACCCCGCATTTTGCTACTTTTAAGTTTGAATTAACATTTCTGCCATTTGTTACATTTCTTATGGATGTTACCTGTGTCCTGTTGGTTAGGTAGGATTTGAGCCACTCTGTGCAATGCCATGAATACCATATGATTCCAGTTTGAATAATAAGATATTATGGTCAACCAAATCAAGTGCTTTACTCAGGTCCATAAATATACCAAGTGTAGATTTGTTTTCATAACTTCCTCAATACATCAAGTCACTGTAAACAAAAGAGCATTTGATGTGATTCATTTATTAAAGGTGTAATTTGTACAACAAACTACCAGAGACTCTAAAAACAAATAATGGGGAGAAGTTTAAGAGAGATCGAAAGGTATTCTTGACTGAGAAATGCCTATACAGGGTGGATGAGTTGCAGATAATTGTAAAAAAAATGTAACTTTCCTTTTTGTGGTAAATGTGTACTAAAATGGTCTAAGAATAAGTTATTGTATATCTACTGTTTTTATCAAACTTTTGCTATTCTTATGCTTTAATTTGCAATTGTATATGAATTATTTCAACTAGTTTTCTTAGATTTTGACAATGTCTTAAACTTGTGTAAACAAGTCCATTTGATAATCTTATGCTCCACTTACTGTTGAATTATGCAAAACTAGTTTTACAGGCTTTTATATAATTCAATGGTAGTGGAGCATAAGATTATCAAATCAACTCACTAAATAACTAAGAACATAATACTTGCTTCACTGTATTGGTTCCGACACAAAATTAAATCCAATAAAATGATGTTTCCGGGCTTGTTGGCCATGGTCCAAAGGCTGTAAACACACCTGACATTTTGCCCATGATGAACAAGGGCAGCCAACAAGCCCGGAAACATCATTTTATTGGATTAATGCCGGCCGTTAAAGCCTAAATAATTATACAAAATTAAATGTTATATTGTGTAAGCAAGTATATTGGTAGTAATACATTTATTATTTATTTATTATTATTTGGATAAATAATCATCCAATAGAACTTATGTTAACAGTAAAGTCTAAGGTTTTCTAATAATTACCTTTCCTGAGACAAAAAAGTAATTCATGAATAGAAGTAGGATTTGTAGACCCTCAGCATATCAAAATTGCATATAGATATTGCAATACAGACAAGAGTTGTTTTATAGTTAAATTTGTGTTGGATCATTGGTGACATAGTCCTGCCCACTTATGCTTACAACATGCATATATTGCAAGGTTAGCACAACTGCAGTACATCCATTCATAAATCACCACCCATAAATTTTTCTTTAAACCATAATTTTATACTTTGAATTTGATTTTTGATTTTCTCTCTTTTGTTCTTTGTGTTTAACACTTTTAATGATAAATGGATGTTTATGCAACTTCTTCTTTTTATTATTTTAAGTGCATTTAATTTAATAGCTCCAGTAATCTTCATTGCAGATAGAAGAAACTTTGTCTAATTTTGGTTCTTCACACTTTATGGAGGAGCATTTAAGTTCAGTGCTTGAGAGAGATAATTACACTGGACTGAAAAGGTAAAAACATTTTAAAATCTTTATTTAATTGCATTCAAGCAAAGAAATTTTTTCCACTAAATTAAAATAAATTTAAACTAATACTATTTTTATTTGAATTAAATGAAATAAGATTTTCAAGAACAATGTTTTTATCATGAATAATAAAGTAGACTTTGCATCTATGTTAGTTATGGCAATATATTGGGTTGTTTGTTTATTTTTATATGCAATTTCCATGGATTAATGTTAGTATTATCCTAAATGTTTGTCATCAGTTTGTATTATGAAATAATAATATTTATCCATTAAACCACCAATAATACAGATTTACCCCTCATTAAGAATGAACCAATTTATTAATACAATTCAAGACAAAAACTCAAACCTTCATGCATATAAGCATAATACTTTCTTATACCAAATAAGCATATTGCACTCTGGCATAAAGATGTACAATAACCTTCCAAACTGCTTAAAGGAAATACAAACAAGATAAAAGTTACAAACTATCCATAAAGGCACATCTAATTAACCACTGCTTCTACCCCATTAAGATTTCCTTGTAAATAATGATTAATAATTATTTCATAACTGCACTATGCTGTAGTAGTGTGAGAATGACCATGTATCATATGTACTTAATTTCATATTATTGTATACACCTAATTGTATTATGTATTTTTACTTTGGATATTCTTGTACATAATTCAGTATTTTATTAGGTATACACCAAATGGTACTGTGTGTGTGTGTGGGTGGTTTTTTTTTTTTTTTTTTTTTTTTTACTTTTGATATTCTTGTACATAAGTCAGTATTTTGTAAGACATATGCAACATCAATTGTACTACTATGTACTAAAGAGAGCAACTGGATCAATAAACCACCACCGCCACCGCCACCGCCACCACCACCACCACCACCACCACCTCTTTTCAATTGGCACATGTAAAATTATACTGTTTACTCTTTCAGAATATCAGGTGCACAAAGAATGCTAAAGAAATTTAGCTTTGAAAAATCAAAAAATGCTGCATGTAAAACTTCTATATCAACAGTTCAGCATCAGCAACATAAAAGACATTCTGAACTTTTAAATATGGCAGTTTCATCCATGTTACAAAATGGTGAGGATACATCTATTTTATTTATAACAATCATACACCTATTACAATTAGGGATGGAAATTTTTCTTTCCTTTGAGTCTTGATACTGGGAGCTAAAATCTCAAGAATCTCATATCTCTTCAGCAAAAGTGAATTGCACTGCCTTCTCTGCAAATCACAGTGTGATATAAATATTGCTCTCTTGAAGTGCAGGTCTTGAGCTGTTTATAAGATGGAAATTTTGGTTAACCTGTGTGTGGAACAACTTTTTAGAATTTCTTGCCTTCAAAGTACTGTATAAGTTCTTCCCTGACATTACATATATTTTTTTAAATAATGTTTTAATGTTTGTTTATACTGCTGAGACACTACAGTGGTGGACACTCATGATACATGAAATGAAATGATAAATTAGAATATTCCTAGCCTAAGTTTAGGTTACCTCCTCAGCATTTACCATTATGAGAACTAAGGAAAATCTGGAATAAAAAAACTCAATCAGGGTGGATGGTCCTGGCAGGAAAAACAGCCCAGAACTCTCACTCATGGATGTTTGTTTAATAAACCAATCAAATAGACACTTTTCAAAAAATAAAATTACAACTATTAAATATAGATATCAACTCAAGAAATTCAGCAGAATATGCACCCTCCGTTGAGATAGCAATTATGAATAAATCAGAAGATAAAATAGTACCAGATCATAATGTGGGAAAATCCAAGAGAGACAGATAACAAAAGAGAATAATCAAATTAAAAAGAAAAGAAAAAGGCCAAATTTATAGTAACCTGACAAAGGAAACAAAATCATCATATTGAATGAAAAAGACTATGAAAACAGCATGTGCAATTTACTAAATAGTCAGGATTATGAAAAAATAAAAACTGATCCTACCCAAAAATGTGTTCAGTAAGTAAACTATTAAAAACATAACCATTCCATACAAAGGAACAAAAAAAAGATTATACAAGACAACCCTACCAAACCCAGAATCTATGGCCTACAAAAAATACATAAACTTGGCATTAAAATGAGATCTATTGTAAATACAATAAATTCACCCACATACATTTTAGCCAATTACCTGCTAAAAAGTCAATAGTTTACAGAAATACAAAGGCCAAAACATAAAAACTCATCAGAATTAATAGAAAAAAATCAGATATGTGAAACTGGAAAACATGGATTTGCTAGTTTCTTATGATGTGGTTTATGTTTCCTAGCATTCCTAAAGAAAAATTAATAAATATCATAAAAAATAGCTAACCTCAATAAACCTATATGGAGAAGTAATAGAACAATATCTGAATCTCACCAAAATTTGCATCAATCAAACCTAATTCACATTCAGAGACAAAATATATATAAAAGAAGAGTTTAGTAATGGGAAATCCACTCTCACCATTCTTAGCAGATATACACATGATTTTCTTGAAAACAAAATTAGTTAAGGCTTTTCCACATATATACAAAATATTGATACCCTTATGTTAATGCATTTGCAATAGTAAATGAAAAATGGAAAGAGGATGCAATTAAACTACTCAACTTAGAAGACAGCACCATTAAATTCACAATGGAAATGGAAGAAAACAACAAGGTTCTTCCCCTTCTGGATATAAAAATTATAAAAATAACATACTGGAATTTGGTTTATTCAGAAAAGAAACCCATACGGATAATTATATAAAAACAGTCACAATCCAAAACAACAAACTTGCAACAATCAATAGCCTCACATTTAGATTAACAAACCTACCAATAAGCAAGACAGAATATGAGTTGGAGTACCAAAAAATCATAGATATAGCACAGAAAAATGGCTATGCAACAGATCTGGTCAAGAAGAAAATAGAAAAGTTCAAAAAACAAAAACAAATAAAAAACATCATCACACTAAAAGGCTATAAAAGAGATCATATATATAAGAAATATATATTCTATCGAGCTGAAAACTAAAAATTCTTATATATACGATCTCTTCCATAGCCTTTTAGTGTGAATTGCCAACATTATTTTGGCTGCAGTAAGCAAATGTAGTTTATAAAATTTAAAAAGGAACAGGAAAGACAAAATTCCACCAGAAAAACAATCAGGCATTTACAAAATCAGTTGCAAAGACTGCAATATGAAATATGTAGGCAAAACAAAAAGAAACTGTGCACTATGTGTTCAAGGAACACATAAGAAATGTTAAATACAAACATAAGGAAAAATTAGCAATAGCATACCATTTCTGGCAAAAGAACCACAAATTCTAAATTGAACCTAAACTCAAAATCTCTTCAAAAAGCCATAGAATTATCAGTGTGAGAACATTAAAAAAAAAAAATAATTAGTTAATTTTGATCTTCCAAATAACACTAACCACATCACAAAGTTCATAAAAGTCGGTCCTGATGGTGTAGTGGTAACTATACTTGCTCTCTAAACCCAAGATCTTGGGTTCGATCCTGACCAGGGCAAATGCATTTTTTTGGGCCTAAAAATCCAAAGTATGGCTTCCTTCAGAAGGGAAGTAAAACTGTAGGTTCCATGTCATACATTTACAACACAATAAAGAACCTCAAGCCTGAAAAAAGATGCCTCTGAGCAAAAATTTTCAGCTATTTCATGCCCTGATTTGAATGGGAATCTGATCACCTGAGATGTTAAAAGAGCATCTGTAAATAAACCAAATCAAATAAAAAAGTTCATAAAATCCACAGACTAACACCTTAATGCCAAGCTGGAAAGCTGGCAGTGGAACTGTGCTGCTATGAAGGCAGCATCTATTGAAACATCCAAGCAAGTGGAACAAAACTAGTGAAATTTGAGTGAATTCTCATAAAGAATTTGTTATATTAAATGAAATATTATTTCCAATTAGCTCATGCTTAATTGCCTTGGTACATCTCATGACTCTTCAAATGGTGCATTATGCTCTATGTATTTTTGTTTTCAAAATGATAACACTGAAAACAATATTGCATTTTCTTTTGTGTGACTTCTGTAAAACCATGATCTTCTCTTGTTAGTTGTCAATATGTGCTAAAATTTCAATGTAATTCAATGTATTATGAGAACAAGTATGCAGATCTTTCCCATCCAACATAAAGCAAAGGCTCAGGATTAAATGAAATGACCATTTCTGTTATTTGATTTGTGGGTTAGATATGCTCAGACAACCCTTCTTCTTGTTGCGAACACACCTATGCTATTTGTTATGCATAGAAGGTTAAACCATCACAGTGTTTTATTGCTTTCAGTACCACAATTAAGTCAGAAGCATGCTTAGTCATCTCAAGAGGCATGACACATTCTTGTTCTGTAAGGCAATAGAAAATTCTCAAGCTTCTTCAGGTGTATGCTTCCATTTCCCATCCCTAATTAAATATGGGAAAAAATTACTTATATGGGGATCTCTATTTTTTCATATATGCATGTATTTTAGAATATGGCTTGTTTGACAGTGTTTAGTTACTAAATCTGTATTAGATCTTGGTGTGCAGTGTGCAAAAGTGGATGAGGCTTCCTGCAACATTTTTCTAGTATTAAATAGATGAATACTATATAACTTTATGCATCTGTGGACACCTATGTGCCATTATAAATATACCATGCATTCCAGTTCAACATCTGATAGCAATGTATGTATTGGCTGGCTGGCTGGCCAGCTGCTTAATAAACAAATCCCAGCATTTCTAATTCAATGGCAGATGATTGAATGGAGTGCATTATATTTTTTCAAATTATGAAGAAGATTTCCCATTGCTTTTATTTTCTTCTAGTGTTAATTTTGTTGACATCACTAACACTAAGTATTACATCACTAAAATGCACAACATATACTACTCTGAGAAATGGCAAAATTTGAAGTGCTAGCTTGTACAAGAGAATTAATATAAAATGGGTGGTTTTTAAAATAATGTAGTGTTATATACATTAGAAAAATTTGGAGGATTTTGCTTAGTTATCAAAATGAAATGTGAGTTAAGTTTTATAAGGTATTTGAATGATGCCATTACCTCAGGGATATTTATTTTTCCTTTTCTTTGCTTATTATTTATTGTCTATGACAAAGATGTCAAACTTTCTGCCTCAGTATGTACTTTTAGTGAAAAATTGTTACATATCAAATTGTCCTGTTGGCATGCCAAGGGCTTCTAGTGACAGTACAGTAACATTACCTCCCAAGAGAGATATCATGTGATGCAGGAAAAACAACACCATTTCTGTACATAGTTCTTAGCTTTCAATGACATTATAAACATCTTGTGATTCCCAGACAAAAATGGGACCAGTTCCACAATTTTACATGAGTCATCCTGTATACACTGATATTGTATTGACACTGTTGGTTGTAAGCTACATCATAGAAAAAATTTAATCAGAAATTCTGCACAGTCTTTGTGCAAGGTATGAAATCTAGTTCATACTCCCTTGGAAGGTATCTCTTGGTCCTTTATATTCAATGTCTACTACACGTGCATGTATGTACCACCAATTTACATTGTACAGCAAGTTTACTTTATAGAACAGTTGATTATTTGAAACTGAAAATAGTGCAGAAAATAAATGTTAAATACACACACACACACAAGTTCTAACTCCAACTAAATTTACAAATTTTATTTTAGGATATAAAAAGAAAGAAGCTATTACCCAAAACAAGCAAGACTCCTTACATCTGTTTGTTTCCCAGCAACATAATTTGCAGGAAGAAACAGATTCTTTTGCAGAGAAAAATAATTTGTAAGTATTTTATAGGTACTACAGTTCATAGTTTTCATTTTTATTAATAAGCAATTTTCAGTAAATGTAAAAAATTCATTAAAGAAAGTTATATAATTTGCACATTTAGCAGAAGCAGGGGAAAATTTGTTAAAAAAAAAAGGCAAAGTAAACACTATGTTAAAAATCTTGCAAAATTGCAAGGCTGTGTAGTTTACTGTCCATCATAGTTTGGCCTAGACTGTTTGTATAGCAGCTATTATGTTAAAACTCAAGATACAAAAGAATTTATTCCATTACCATAGCTCTAGAAATAAGTGTTTTATGAACAGGCAGGCCAGAATTTTATTCCAAATAGAGATAAGTTACAAAAGTTCACCATTATAAACTAAAAGCATATGGAAGATGCACTAAAACTTTTAAACCTACAAGAACCTTCTTTTAAGTTTACCGTCGAAACAGAAGCAGACAACATGTTACCATTTTTAAATCTGAAAATAAAATATAAGAATAAACTTGAATTTGGCATCTACAGAAAGGACACACATACAGACAATTATATCAAAGCCCATGGTTTCAATCCAAGATCACACAAGGAAGCAGCATTCAACAGCACGATATAGAGATTAATAAAATATTCCACTGAACAAAGAAGAATACAAGAATGAATACCTACACATAATAGAAGTGGCCAAATCTAATGGGTTCAACCAACAGATGATTAACCAAAAAATGAAAAGATTCCAAAAACAAAATGAATTAAAAAAATAACAACTTTGAGTGATTCAACTAAGGAAAAAACTTTTAAAAAGTTCACTTATCATCCATCAGCTAATAAGAAATTTCAAAAAAATTTAAGCAGTACAATATTATCTTAGCACCTCAAAATAGATACAGTGTAAAAAGTTTATTGAAATTAAACCAAACCAATTCCAGGTCCAAAGAGGAAAAATCTGATATTTAACAAATTCATTGTAAGGATTGTGAAAAGGGATTGTAGGAATAATGAAGAGAAATTTAGGCATTAGGTTGAAGGAACATTGGAGAAATGTCCATTACAAACAAATAGATAAATCAGTTTTGCCAGCACATTTCTGGATTGAAAACCATGAAATAGAAAAAGACATCAAGTTGTTAAAAACTGTAAAACAACCAAAAGAACTAAATATATGGGAAAGGATTTATATATAAAAAAAAAACATGAGCATAACCTTATTTGATATCCCAGAAGTAGACAACAATTTATCTAAGTTCATTGCAAGATCACAAGAGTCCACCCGGATTCCTACCTACCCAACTTCTATGAATGATCCATTAGTTGTGAACAACTGATGATGTGGGAAAAATGTCCATGAAACATATGTCCTGAGTAAAATCTCATTTAAGTGAAACCAGAAAGAGTGTTCTAATATTCAGACTCACAGAGATTATTAGTGCATATTTCACTTTGTTCGATTCCAAATTGAATTAATATTGCCAAAGTTTGTTTTTTTTTCTGGCATTTTCCAAGATGAAAAGGCTTGGATATTGTTGGTGCAAACCACTCTAGGCTCATTTTTACCATCATTAGTTAATTCCAGTAATCATTTGGAAGTATTATGGCGCTTTGCATGGAATATTAAAAGCTTATACAGAATAATCAGCAGTTAAGTTATAGTTAATATACAATAATTAAGAAATTGATTTCACTTAAGTGAAACCATTAAGTGTGTTCTAATATTCTGACTCAGAAGAGATTAAAAGAAATTGATATTTGCTGTGCACAATATGAAATGTTATTCTGATAGGATATGCTGTATACTAAAAAATAAAAATTGAAACAAAATGTAGAGAATTAAACTAATCTAAATTTCTGTGCCAAATTAATATACCTGCTCAGTATTTATAACATATGATTCCAATTTTTCCTAAAGTTTGATCACATATATTGTGAAAGCATGCTAAATGTGCCTTGTTATCATCTGCCAACAATATTGAGAGTTATTTGCTAATTTTACAAAAGGGAAATGGAAAATGCTATTAGTGTATTTATTTAAAGTTGTGTGGAACCTCATTTCAGTCTTCAGTTAATTAAGAGCATATTTTTATTTTTAGTTGTACATAGATTCAGATTCAGATTTATTCACCATAAGAATTTGTACAAATTTTTGGTTTCGTCAATATAGTAGGAATATATACATGTATTAAATAGTGATAATACAACAAAATACTATATACTAGCACATTCTGATTAGTGCAGAGTGGCGGTTGCATTCTTGAATGAAGATCATCTTTCCATTTTGGCATCTTAGCTCCTGTGGACAGAAAACAGAGCAGCACAGTATCTCCACCAGAGTAGTATGTACATTACTACATGTACATAGTCTGTAATAAATTTATTTGATGTAAATACCAATTAGGTAAATGAGAACTCTATAAATTCAGAGAATGTTGTTATATTTTAAATGCATAATTAATCTTTATGGACTTAAATTGTTAATTGTGCTCGTAGTAGGAATAAGAAAAGTTTTTTGCATCATTTCAAGTAAAAAAATTAAGAAATTCTATGCTTCTATATTTACCGAATGTGAAACTGCTTTGTTAAAAGAGTAATCCAAACTTTAGGGAAAAATGTAAGCAATAAAATAAAACAAAATTTCAGTCAGAGAAGGAAAATGCATCATAGCCCCAAGAACCAAAAGAAAAATTCAATCAATAGGCTTGGAGTATAGAAGAAAAACAGACAAAACCAAAAAAGGTTTCTATTGATAATGGAGTAGAAGTTTCTACTTGTACTCTCTTGAGAATGATTAAGAAATTAGGAAAATGTTTATAATTAAATGCTGGCTAGCAGCCAAGGATGTGGGCAAGAATCCATAAAACATTCTCTGTCAATCAACAATGGTAAGTGGAGAAATAAGAGTGTGTAATGTACTTACAGCTAAAAATTTACTTATTTACGCTCTCCATAATGGACATTTTATAAAGTTGCATTTAAGTAGGATAACAATGTCCTCACAAGAAAGCAAGTCAACTGAAACAATGAAACATTACAAGGGCCAAAAACAATAAAGATATAACCTAGGAAAACTGAAATATGATAAATACTACCACATTATAAAGCATGGGTGAAGATTTCAGCTTAAATTTGCAGGACAGATAGATCTAAAATGAGAAACATATTTTGCTAAATGATCTATGTTCTCTGGTGCATCCTTTAGCAGGTATAAATCAAAGGAAACATAGCTGTTAGGCACATTTAAACATCAAATTTTTTTAAAAATTGTAAATCTTTAAAAAAGTTTTCATATGGAACTAACACAGTGAAGCTCATGTGAATTGAATCTGTCGTCTTAACACTCTGCATGCTTCACTAACCTTAAAATTATATGGAACCGGTTTCAAAGATATGTTATCTCCATCTTTGGCCGTGGACGACTGGTGTGAACGGTTGTTGTTGCGTAGTATCAGAAGCAATGTTCCGCTCTGGTGAAACTTTTATGAACTTAAAATTTATATTTTCTTCTTTCGGAATGTCAAAATTCATCAAATGATCCTTATGTTTGTAGATGTAAATCTTTTCCCAAATATCCAGTTCTACTGGTCCCTGTACAGCTCTCAATAATTCAACTTTTTTCTTTATATCATGATTTTCAGTCCAAAAGTGATATGCCACCGCTGATTTTTCTATTTGTTTGTATTTTAAATTCCTCATATGTTCTTTAAGATGTATCCCCACATTCCTCTTGGTTTTCCCTATGTAGATCTTGTCACATTCAGCACATGAAATCTTGTAAATTCCTGATTTTTTCTCCTTTGGAGTATTATCTGTAGCATTGTCTTTCAAAACATTGTTTAGACTAAATTTATTAGTGGGAGCCAATTTTATATGAACATCTTTAAATATTTTTTGAAATTTATACATCACAGTTGGGATATATGTGAATTTTTTAAAGGACATTTTTTCTTTAACTGTTGATAATGTAGTGCAATTTTCAATTCTTTTCTTCTTCTGGAATTTTTTAATCTTATTACGTATTAAGTCTTCATTAAAACCATTTAAAATTGCTATTTCTTTAAATATATAAATTTAAAAAAATATTTAAAGATGTTGATATAAAATTGGCTCCCACTAATAAATTTAGTCTAAACAATGTTTTGAAAGACAATGCTACAGATAATACTCCAAAGGAGAAAAAATCAGGAATTTACAAGATTTCATGTGCTGAATGTGACAAGATCTACATAGGGAAAACTATGAGGAATGTGGGGATACGTCTTAAAGAACATATGAGGAATTTAAAATACAAACAAATAGAAAAATCAGTGGTGGCATATCACTTTTGGACCGAAAATCATGATATAAAGAAAAAAGTTGAATTATTAAGAGCTGTACAGGGACCAGTAGAATTGGATATTTGGGAAAAGATTTACATCTACAAACATAAGGATCATTTGATGAATTTTGACATTCCGAAAGAAGAAAATATAAATTTTAAGTTCATAAAAGTTTCACCAGAGCGGAACATTGCTTCTGATACTACGCAACAACAACCGTTCACACCAGTCGTCCACGGCCAAAGATGGAGATAACATATCTTTGAAACCAGTTCCATATAATTTTAAGGTTAGTGAAGCATGATGAGTGTTAAGACAACAGATTCAATTCACATTTAAACATATTAACATATCTAATTTATTCTGCAGGTACCATTGGTACAGATTGGAGAATGGCCTGATCTTAATTACATCATTACAATGTAATAACCATGCCTGTGGGACTCTGGCAAACAATTCATACATGTGTCACATTTGATCAAAAGTAACAAATATTCAAATAAATTGTACTTACAAAGCTGTAGATGATGGAGTGGTAATATATGCTATACTAATATATTTAACATGTGCACACTAACTCCACTTACTTGCACAAAACTAGGACATGTTTTGGGAGCAGTCACTGTCATCATCTGTTGACTGACTACTGTTACTCAGAATAGTGGCTGGATACCAGGATGCTCCTGTGAAGGCCCTAGTAGGAACTTGCTGTCATTCATAGGAGGAAAATAAAAATTCATTAAGTTTTAAATATTGTACTTAAGAAGCTGTTGACAATGGAGTGGTAATATATCTTAATTTAGGTATTCATTTTTTACACTAAACTCTCCACTTACATAAAAATAAGATATGTTTCGGGAGAATCTCTCCCATCTTCAGTTGCTTACTGAGCTGCAGTTACTCAAAACGATGGCTGAACACCTGGATGTTCCTGTGGTAGTATCTGTTGGTTGAAGAAGGAAATTGCTGAATTCATCCATAGGAGGAAACACATTACATTTTCTCTATTTTTTAATATGACAAATTTTTCCCAAATGAATAACTCCATTGGGTTGTGAACATGTTTCAGCAGTTTAATTTCATGAATTTTTGGTCCAAAAGTGAGCTGCTACTGCTGATTTATCCACCCGTTTAAACCAAATATTCCTAAAATGTTCTTTCTTCCGAATTTCCAAATTTCTTTTTGTTTTACCTATGTAGCTCTGTTTACAATCTGCACATTTTATTTCATAAATTCCTGATTTCTGTTCTGTTGATATGGAATCTTTTACTGTGCAACCTAATAAATTCTTTTCTTTGGGGCTAACATATTCCAAATTCTTTGAATATCTTCTTAAATTTACTGTGGTATGTTCGATGGTATGTAAAACTTTTAAATTTGCATCTTTTCTTGTTGTTCTTTATTGTGGAAACTTCTCTTATTGATTTTTGTCTTTTAAATTGATTGATAAGTTTTATTACTGTGTCTATGTTGAAACCTTTGGTTATTGCTGTCTTTATTATCTGTTGATATTCTATTTTGAGAAACAAAATGAAACATTTACAAATCAAAGGTATAGATTTTGATCAAAGATACATGGAAAAATGAAGAGAAATTTGGAGAAAATAATACTTTAGGAATATTCGGTTTAAGCTGGTTGATAAGTCAGTGGTAGGAATCACTTTTGGACTAAAAATCATGAAATTAAAAAAGAGACTAAGCTGCTGAAACATCTTCTCAACCCAATGGCGCTATCCACTTGGGAAAAAATTTTCATCTTAAAAAATAAGAAAAGCTTAATGAATTTTGATTTTCCTCCTATGGATGACCTCAGCAAATTCCTACTAGAACCATCAGACACTGCCACAGGAGTATCCTGGTATTATCCAGTCACCATTTTGAGTAACAGTAGCCGGTCAACAGCTGATGTCTAGTTTCTATAAGTAAGTGGAGTTAATGTGAACATGTTGAAGTGAAGAAAAACAATTATTCACTTAATTAATGCATGTCTTGGGGTGGTATACATGACACTCTACACATGCTCCCAAGGAAAAAAATATAGAGGCATAAATGTTGAGTGGTCATTTCTGCAACACATTATCATATCAATCAACTCATGGAAAGCATCATGTGCATTTTCAACAAGTGCTTGCATTCAACTGCATATGCATAAACTACACACAGTGAGGACAAGACAGCATTACAGGGTTTAACACTGAAGCCAGTAAACATAAACAAACAAGGTTGCATAATTTATAAATGATGCATCAGAGAACATAGGTTATTTAACAAAACATTTTTCCTGATTATCAGATTCCTCTCTCTTCTGAATGTGTTGTAGAAGACCTGACTCACCTGTATACTGTATAGTTGAATTACAAAATTATTTAATGCACACATTTTCCTCTTAAGTTTGTTTTTCTGATGAAACCTATCATTAAGAAACTTCATTGGCAAAAAAAGTCATTTATTGTAGAATCCATGTAAAATATAATGAAGGTAGCATTGTTCAACAATTTAAAATAGCTCTATCAATTGTGATGCACTCACTGATTAGCAGAGATGGAAATGAATGAATTTGTATAGTAAAAACACCATATATCAAGATCAATATAAATTAGTATTGGAGACTTGTCTTCTGCCTCAGCTGAAGGGATTACTCCCTAACAATGACTGCATCTTCATGCACGATTCTGCACCTGGTTATAAAGCAGAACCAGTAACTGACATTTTATGCAAGCAAAGTGTTAATGTGTTGAAACTGATTAGAAATTCACCTTACATGAAAATGATAGGAAAATCTTATGGAAATGATTCTGTCAAGTTGATCAGAAAAGTATTGACAGAAAAGTTAATAAAAGCATAGTTTCAATCCAGAATTACAGCATAAAAATGGAAAATGTATATTAAGTATGCATAAAATAATTAAAGCATTAAAAAAGGCAAAAAGTGTCTTTATAATTTATCAACGTATTAATGTAGTATATTGTTTAAAACAGCATTAGAGATTAAATATTTATATACTGTGTATACTGACATGAAGCTTATATATTTATGGATGAGAATTATGCAAAAACATAAATATGAAACTATGCATTTTTAGGTGTTATCTTTTTATGTATCCAATTTCAGTTATTTCATAAAATATAAAGCAATACAAATAATACATATTAAATAATTAAATGTTTTTCAGCAATAAACATATTTTAAATTCTTATTTTATACACAGCACATAAATTAATACTACACAAATATGATGCTCAGAAATTAAAAAAAATTAACGTTTATAAATAGACATTGGCATGAAAGTAAAAAATAAGCAACAATTTTATTTTATAATTTAACTTTACACAATAAAACTCAAACTGTTTGGTTAGGTTAAGCTGAAAATTGGTTGTTATTAAGTAAACAACTCTATTTGACGATTTCCAAAATGCTTGGTATATATAATTTTTAGTTACTATTGTTTACTATATAAATTCTTTCCTTAGAATTGTTCTCAAGGGTAAGCCAGTTCAATAGTCTGCATATTGGAAGAGTTTCAAAACTTACTTCAAATATTTCATTGTCACAGTAATATTACTTTATAAAATATTATTTAAAAACAAATTATTTTAAGGTATTGAAAATTGAAGATATTTGCTTCTGATGGTCATTAGTGGTGATTTTACTGTTAATGTGTATGAACTTTGATATATATATAATTTCAGGGAATATGGCAATTTTACCCAAAGAGGAAAGATGAAACTTGGTTTCATGGACATAGACAGGCCTGTGCAGGTAATATTTCTAAATTTCCTCTTTTACATAATTAGTTTGGCTTTAGTTTGTGAGCCATTTTGGGTTATATTATGCAAATTTGCATTTCACCCTAAGAGTGCACATCTCATTTCTTAATTTTATGTTTTATTTTAGGAAGAAAGTATGAGCCCTGAGGTAATTTATATAGATGACGATGACTTCAGCAAAATGTACTTAGTACTAGAAGAATACAACACAAAGCATCAAGCTTATTGCAAGCTTTATGAAGTAAATACTGTTGCAGAAAAATGTTGCAAAGCAATAAGTGATGAAAATAAAGACATATATGAGGACGCAAGGAAATCCTATGGAGAGGAAAATCAGTTGAAAAACATGTGTGTTCTAAAAACAATTCTCTTACAAGAAACGTTTGATGATGATGGTGGTGATGATGATGATGATGATGATGATGATGATGATGATGATGATACTGTGCTATTTACTATTCCAGAAGATTGTGGAAAGGATATATATTAACTTTAGAATTATTAGTCTAAAATGTGAGTTATTACCAGTGCTGAAAATGCATACATGTTACATGTATAAAATAAAATTTGTCCATGGTAAGCAGGTTCTCCAAAATTTGTTTTATATTTCTGTCTATTTTTGTTTTTTTTTGGCAACTTCTGATATTTTCTAGATGGGCAATATAAATGAATGGAAGTTCATAGTTCTAATGCTACAATGTAAAGCAACTTAAATGGATAGCTTTTAAAATATAAAATGTGAAAGATCCAAGAAAAATTTTCTCTTGTGCAGAAAATGTGTGCTAAATGAAACACAGCACACAATTGTACTTGGGTTCTATCAGCTGAAAGTAAAGTTGATTTTCAACTTACACAGTACTCATTTGCAATAATCAAAAGTATTAACATGGAATTTATGTGCATGCATTCAGTGCAATCATCATTAATACAATCAACCAATTGCATTATTATGATATTTGCAGTGAACTCACAGTCATTAGCTCAACATTTTAACCTGGACATTTTCAGCTGAAGGTAACAAATGTATATACAGAAGCTTGAAATTCTGTTTTACACTAATATGGATAATAATTTGAGAAGCATGATCTACTTTGTGCTCTCTCTCTCTCTCTCTCTCTCTCTCTCTCTCTCTCTCTCTCACACACACACACAAAATCAATAAGTGCAAGATGTTCAGAATAATGATGCTTGACTTTAAATTTATATCTATTGTCAGCTAACTCTCAAATAAATATTACAGGATTTCTCTGCCAGATTTTTATTTATTCTGAACACCTTCTTAATTAGTTATATTATTGTGTATAAGATATTTTCATCTTTCATTACTTTATGTGGGTGTCTGCATCCCTTTTTCCTTCTTTCCTCCCTCCCACTTTTTTCTAAGTCACTGACACCACCATGCTGATCCACTATGAGTATACTAGGAGACAGGTAAGTCTGTGAAAATAGTCGATTGTTTTCATCTCCTAAACAGGGCTAGATGAATGTTAATATCTTGTATTTACATGACATTTTCAAACTGGAGTTCAGGTTATAATTTCAACTGCTATGTTAATGATTTTCTGGTCAAGTATAAACAATTCTGCCAGTATACTCAAATATTGTAGAAATACTTAGTATATAAACATTATTGTTTTGTTATGTTTGTGTAAAAAAAAACTGTCTCTTTTAAGGCATTTTCAATTTTATTTTATTAATTCATTAGTTTTTTTGTGATAGATATTTTATCTTCTGTTTTAGGTTAATTGCATAAGAAAAGAATGACAAGATGAATGAAATTGACAGATAAGGAACCCTAAAATTCACCAGTACAATCATATACATATATATATCCTTAGAATATATGTACATCAAATGTAAATCTAAATCACAAGAATTAATCTCAGTAAACTGATTATCAAGGTATAAATTATATAAGCAAATTATTCAACTTATAAATCCAGTATAACGATATGGCACTCCCTTGATGAGTGCAACCTGTTCATTTCTATTATAACTGAATATCCATGGAGGGGTTTATGCAAGGATTGTCTGCAAACAGAAGACATAAATTTGAAATAAGAATTATAGTGGATTTTATGCATGAATGCACATACAAATAGCAAAAGTTCTACATAACTACTGAAAAGTAAGATGATACAATATATATGGGTGTTTACCATTGTATTATGTAAATAAGAAACATTTTCTTAATTGGTGATATAAATTGCAATTGAAAGAAGCATCTCAATTACAATTTACATTACAACATTACAGTTTTCACCAAAACATAAATGTACAGAGTGCCTTCTGGAATGTGCTCAATTTGATCACAGTCTGTAAAAATCCTTGAAAAAATTACAAATATTGCTGAAAATACAACTAGTAACTAATGTAGCTGAAGCTCAACTTAATGAAAATTAATAAATCTCTTAATTAGTACATATTTCATTTTCTAAAATATTTCTATTGGGTTAATAAGAAATTTACTCATCTGGATTTTATTCTTGTACAATGCTTTCACAAGTGAGACAAGGAATTTCATTTGGGAAGATAGCCATTCCAGGCCTAAATTTTGGGTACCTCTGACATGTACCTTTGAGGAGGACTGAGCAATAACTGGAAAAAATACCTCGGTAAGGGAGAAATGGTCCTGGTGAGAACTGAACCCCAGACTTGCCATTTGTCTGCACCTTAACAACCTGGGCCACCTATGTTGATAACTTTGATATTAATATTTCAAATATTTGAATATAAATTTTATTGCTTATCCACTGTATCTAACCTAAAGGACAATTAATAAATGTTGCCACAATATTAAGTTTAGCTTATATTAAATATTGTACTTATGAAGCCGTTGACAATGGAGTGGTAATATATCCTAAACTTAGGTATTCACTTTTTACACTAAACTTCACCTACTTATACAAAAATAAGATAGGTTTCAGAGAATCTCTTTCAACTTCAGTTACTCAATGAACCGCCATTACTGGAAACAATGGCTAGGTATCTAGCCATTGTTTCAAGTTACTATGGTTCAATGAGCAACTGAAGATGGGATTCTCCCAAAAGGCATCTTATTTTTGTGTTGTAGGATAGCTTATATTAGTTTAAAGCAGGGCACTAGAACTAATAAGATACTGTGCACCAACTCTTGCTCTTTTCCGATAGAGAGCATTTAAGCAAACATCACTGCAGAAGACCAGATTTTATGCCCAAAAATTTATATAACAAAATATTAAAGAAGCTCTGTATATTTTTAAACAAAGAAATATGGGCATAAGAAATCCAGCTTAATTATGTCATTTTATTAGATAATTTTTTTTAAAATCAGTGCTGTTGGTTAAATTCCAGACCAGTAATAGAATGTCAACCTCTAGTGTACTACAAAAATCTTTATTTCAAAAATTGATATACCTTCTTAGTAGCAACACAATGACAGCCTCCAGTGTGCTAGAAAAGTCTTTATTCAAAAACTGATATCTTCTTAGTAGCACCACAATCAGTATTAATTTTCTTTAAATGTTTTCATTTTTATCCTAGAAAAAATTTGAAACAAATTCTTATTTGATTTATTTCATAACAACTGACTGAATTTAAGTCATTTCGGGATTATATAGCTCATTTTAGTCCTTTACAAACAATCCTTTTTAATAATGATCCATAAATTTTACATATTGTAATAAATATTATTACAATTAAACATCAAACCATTTAATTAGTATTTCAATACACTTTATTTGCTAATTCTGAATAACCATTATCCAGTATCCTAGGAATAAAATTAGTTTACTGAAAATTTGATCTGAATCTAAAACTAAAATATCTGCAAGGTACTACAGCAAATGGGAGTAATAATTTGCTCACTGACAGGCAGATTAGAAGTAGACTGAAGTTGTTTTTATGAGCACAGGCATTAAAACAAGAATGTTATCATGCTGTTTCTTTAATTGATTCCATTTCACAATTTAGTTCTATGTTATATTGACTAGTAGTAGTAAATATACAGGATTTTTTAACTTATTAACTCTTATTATAATTAGGTGATGTTCTACTTGTTATGAATACTGAAAATGAATTTTCATTGAACAGAAAAAGGAAATACAAATAAAAATATTGAAATTTATGAACTAATAAACTATATGCTTAATGTTACAAAATATTTACCTTGCAATGTATATAAGTTCAGATATTTAATTTATGTACTTTTGAATTTAGAAAAAACTACAAACTAATTTAGGTAATTGCTATTAAAGCATTATACATCTATGCAAAGACATTAGCTTCCGCAGCTCGTGACCCTAGTTAAAATCTTTGCTTCTATGTGCTGCCACATCTTAGTGGTGAAATTGATCACTGCTGACATTTTATACAGGCTGAGCTGTACTTTGTTAAATCTCTGGTGTCTGATGGAGGTCTGCTTGCAGTGCTGGACTCTTGCTATTAATTTCTGCTACTAGACAAGTGGGTTGCTCTGCAAATACTAGGAAGAAAGAACATATTAGTAGTGTATGCCTCAATCAATCAGACAATCAGCCTCACCAGAGCCTCTATCACCACCTCTAGAAACCATGTAGATTTTGAGAACACAATCTTGCTAGCAAGAGTGGAAAATTTATGTCAAAGAACCATTTGGGATGCAATAGAAATGTATATAAATAAAGACAACATGAACAGAGTCATGGGCATCTACCTTAGCAATATCTTGAAACCACTATTATAACAGTGAGCTATTGACCAAGCCACAGCCAACCAGGAGAAGGGAGGTACTCCACCATTCACCCTTATAAGAGGACAGAAGTGCAAATGGATAGCAAGAGTCCGGAACAAAACGTAGATCTCCATCAGATACCAGAGCTTTGACAAAGAACAGCTCAGGTTGTATGAAACATCAGCAGTGATCAATTTTAACATTAAGATGCAGTGGCACCTAGAAACCATGATTTTAATTATTAAATATCTACTATCTATTCTTGAAAGATTTACATCAAGAAATTACTTTTATAACTTTAACTTTCTGTAAGACCACAGAAGTATTTTGTAGCAATGAAATAAAATAAAATTCTGTGCTATACACATATCATTAGATATTTTTTTTTTTACTGCCATGGTTGGCCGAGGTCATTAAGGTGCAACTCATGAAGGGGAGGTTAGGGGTTTAAATCCCACCAGGACCATCCTGCATGATTGAGGTTTTTTCCTGGTTTTCCTCAGTCCTCATAAATGGCAAATGCTGGGGAGGTACCCTAAACTTAGGCCTGAAATGCTTCCTTCCTTTAAAAAAAATCCTTTTCCAATCTTCCATTTCATGTATCATCAGTGACCACCACCTGTGGTGCCTCAGTAGTAAAAATGGGCATTAAACACTAATAAAAAATTAATTAATAAAAAAAAATTCCTTGGAAAAACAGTGAGTACTATTCAATACATGACCTAATTAATTTGCATAAATATGTGGACATGGAATAGAAATTGATTGCAGTTCTTCATACGCTATTTTTAAAAATATTATGATGATTATTATTAATATTTTGTTAACAGTGGACTTTTAAAGCATGTAATTAAATTTATTTACATTTATAACATAAAAGCAACTATAAAAATGTGAAAGTATTTTTAAGATTTTAAAACTGATAAATGCAAAAATATATATTCTAATAAATTCATTGGAGCATTCATGTGGATTTAGTTTCAAATTCTTTACTGCCATTTAGACTGCTTAAGAAAAAATGTTACAGAAAAGAAAATAAAGTTGTATAGAAAATGTGAATTCAATAGTCACATGTAAAGTTTGTCTGTAAATGTTTAAGTTAGCTGAAAAATCAGCATATGAAAAGATATATAATAGGAATGTTAAACTATAACAAATAAGATTTTTAATTCTTAAAAACCTTCTATAGTGCTCGGGCCTCAAACGCAAGCCTAGCACCAAGTACCAAATATCAAAATTCAAGCACAAAAGCTCAAGGAAGTTCTTGTTCAGGTTTGACAATCTGGATGCTCCTCAAGGATGCTTGGGATTCAAAATTTGCTCTGCCTTGACATTTAAATAAATCCAAAGGAGATTACTGCATTATGTAGAGCATTAGCTTTCATTGCTACTGTTGGCGAGAAAAAGTTGCCGACAAAGCCCAACCAGATGGATGAAACTACTCCTTGTGTCTTGTGATGTCATAAGGCAACACCCAAGGTGAATAGTATAAAAGCTGCTTGGCCGAATGGGGAGGGATGCTTCTTCGGGGTCTTCATGAGCCAACTCTATGATAAACACCATCCTGATCATTGTCCTGCTGTATGCATCTACCATTAGTGAGTGGAGGCTATGCCTTGAGATGCTGCCAATATAAAAATCTGCCTTCTCAAAAAGTAGGGTGCTTCCAATCTTATTTAATGTCTCAGTAGTCAGTATATCATGCTTTACTTCATATTTTAGATTATGTGTATAAGTTTTATTTAGGGTTTTAGTCGGGGTTTATTCAATTTTAAACTTCATTATGTTTGCTAATTACAGGTTTTAATTCATATTTTAGATTAGGATTTAGTCTAGGGTCTTGGTCAGATTTTTCTTTATTCATTTTTTATATAACTTAACAAGTTTAATTAATAGGTTTGGGGATATCCATATGTCTTTTTTAGAGTTTATTTTAAATAAATTCATATCGCAGTTACATGGAAACACCAAGAGTTATTATTTCTTGAAACTGCCTAACATCCAACATCCTCCTTAAAGAGCACGCTAGACATTATACTTCAAATCACCCATTTCTCCTATTCTTTTCTTTCATACTTAAATTCCAGATAGGAAGAGAGCTGTACCACAATTGGAAATAATATGTATCATTTTGGAATGTGTTTGCACAATTCTTCAAATAATGATAAAAAGGGAAGAAATAAAGCTGAATGAAATGTAAAAAATGATTTCTGTACACCTGAAAAAAGTAAAGAAATGATCACTATAGAGAAAATTATTATTACTTAAGAGATTCAGATACACATGAAAATGAACATTAAATAAGCATTTGCAAAGCTGTCACGTTTAGTAGGAATTACCTACTTTGTAGAATTAAGTAAAAATTTTTGGCATTAAAGATTCTCTGAGTTTCTTATAATGGGAATTGTTTTGTAAGTGATTGCATTCACTGATGCAGCTGAGAAAGTGATAGCCTTGAAAGCTTCCTGAATCAGACCTTTTAAGACCAGTGCATTATAAGTAATAACACATTTACAGATAATCATTTACAGACAAGTGTATGATGGATCTACAACAGATATTAATCAAAAACTTGGTTTAGTTTTTCAGGGTATGTTAATACTCAAAACTGCAGTCACTGGAATACTGAGAATCCCAAAGATGTTTTTAAAATTTCTTTTCATGATCAGAAAATTGGGATTAGATGTGTAATAAGTATAGGCTGCATCATGTAGCATAAATTTAAGGGACCCTCAACTCTTATAAATTAAATACTAATTCCATTTGTGGTGAATTTGATGGAAGCAGAATAGTTGTACTAATATTTTATGCAAGATGGTATGAATACACATATAGTTGAGCATTCAATGTGCACTTTAAATGAAATATGCAATGAGAGAATAATTGGTTTTGGTTTGTGCCCTAAAAGATCCCTGGATCTTAATTCCAGTGACCATTATTTAGGAAATAACCTTAAAAGTAATAAACCATATAATCTTAGAGACTTAAAAGGAAATATCTGTCATGCAGTATTAACTAAAAATTAATTTCAGCAAATTTCCTATTACCTGTTTAGAAGCATATGGATGCAATGAGAGAATAATTGGTTTTTGGTTTGTGCCCTGAAAGATCCCTGGATCTTAATTCCAGTGACCATTATTTAGGAAATAACCTTAAAAGTAATAAACCATATAATCTTAGAGACTTAAAAGGAAATATCTGTCATGCAGTATTAACTAAAAATTAATTTCAGCAAATTTCCTATTACCTGTTTAGAAGCATATGGATGCAATGAAAGAATAATTGGTTTTGGTTTGTGCCCTGAAAGATCCCTGGATCTTAATTCCAGTGACCATTATTTAGGAAATAACCTTAAAAGTAATAAACCATATAATCTTAGAGACTTAAAAGGAAATATCTGTCATTCAGTATTAACTAAAAATTAATTTCAGCAAATTTCCTATTACCTGTTTAGAAGCATATGGGTATGTCCAAGAAATGGAGGCAGATGGAGCATTTTGAGTAGCCGAAACTGCCTTGAGTAGTACAATATTACTGTTTGTGATAAATGTTCAATAAGTAATGATATTATTGTATGATTCTGATAAAGCATACAATAATACCAGTACGATTGGCTTCACTGTGCAAGTTCCAATTAACATTTCAATTCAATTAAGTATTTAATTAGACAAACAAATACTAATGGAATAAACAATAGTAGAATAAAATTCAGAAAGAACAAGCATAATATTGCTATCTGCAAAGCTATATAATTAGCAACTGGTACCTCAGTGTTACATAATCTTGCCAAAGACAAACAGGCTGCCAGGATGAGATTACAAAATATTCTCTGTTAAAGGCTGATTCTGTAGGAATGGGAAATTTCACTCATTCTAGAAACTGGATTAATTCTATATTTTACTTCAATAACTTGGTTATAAGAATGAAGATTTAGATTCAGATAATAGTAATGACAAAAGAGACAAACTGAAGTATAAACAACCATTATGGGATGTATAATTCACTCACTATAAATTTAGATTAGATAACTTGCATTCCATAAATTCCTGCAATAGTTTTTTGGACTTCAAAATCAAAAATTATTAAGTTCTAAGACTTATTTACCATGTTCATGTTATATAACTATTCAATATACATATAAAGCAACACAGAAAATGTTTTATACATCATATCATCCAACTATCTGATGACAAATGCAGCAGCAGGGAAGTGCATCTTCTGATAGCCAGGGCTACACTAGAGCCCAGGCAAGCAAGCAGGATATAACAATTTTTTTGTTGGCCTTGAGTCTCATTTCATTTTGTCAACATCATCTGAATATTGAAAGAAACACTGTCTAATCCTAGTGTCTGCTAAGAATACTAAAGAATACTACTAAATGGCAAATATTAAATTACATTAGGTCTAATTATTCTATTCCACTGGTGTTTGCTTATGATTTGTCTGTATGTACTGAGTCTGCTTGTTCTATCCAAAGAAAATTTATAAAGAAAATTCCAGGTGATCAAGTTCCAAGTTATAATTCAATTTATAAATTAGTAGCAGCACTTTAGATGAACTAAAAGATGATATTCATCAAGAGATAAATTTAAATTCTTAAAGAGCAATGAAAATGGTAATGGGTGACTTTGTAAGCAGATGACCAAAATGCACGGAAAATTAAGTCAGGCAGTTCCAACACCTATTTGTGTGATGGGTGCATATATCTTTTTAAGCATATTAAATTTTATTAGACTGTCATTTTAGTGTTTCTACTACCAACTCTTGCTTTGCCCTGCTGCCAAATTGCATAAAGTAATGAGCTGAGTTTAGGATCATGAGATCTATCTGTGAACAGAGATATGTGCCTCTACCTTAGCAATCTCTTGAAGCCACTATTAGAACAGTAAGCCATTGGCCAAGCAACAGCCAATTAGGAGAAAGGGAAGGGAGCGACCCCACAACTCACTTGCTTATTCCATTCATGATTGTGTTTGATGATCTGTGAATGGTGAATTTAGCAACTTAAATTTTCTGTAAATTTAGAAACCATTTTTTTGCTTTGAAGAGCTCAATGTACACAAAAATTTCAACAAATACTTTAGTTTTAAATTACAATAAATGAAATTACCACTATTTGTTAACACATTAGTATCAGTATATCTGATGTGTGAGGAAAGAATATTAAAAATTATTAAAACGAGTTGAAGAATGAAGGGCCATTTTCCATGTATATATTTTTGTTCATTCAAGGCTGTTAATACTTCACTAGTGAGTTTAACCCTAGAATACAATTTCTCATAATTTTTACAATGCCTGATTGATAACACTGCTTTGCACACACAGGCATTCCTTTTATTATCTTCCTGTGTATCACAAGGTTGGCTAGTAAATGTGCATTGTTTGTTTGAGTTTGTTGATATGTGTCAAAGTAATTGAGTGGTGTCAGAAATTTTAATAAGTTTTGTGATTACTACTAATACTTCAAAATGGTAACAACAAATTTCAGCTGTATACTTATATATGCTACTAAAAAACATGTATAAAGTATTCAGTAACTATCAAAAATGTCATTTGCATTGTTTTAGATGAGCTTCCTGTGTGGAGAGGACACAAATTTCAAAGAAACAGTTATGAAAATATTTTTTGAATATGATTCTGACAGTGATTTCAGTTTGGATGAAACTGATACACATATTGATAACACAATACTTATACAGATGCAAAAGATATACAACTATCCTACACCAATCTAGGCCCAAGTAGTCACGAGGTTTCGTATATGATAGAGCAAAGAAAACAGAAGCATAGAAGATTTGCAGTTGACAGTTTCACAAGCTCTGCAACTGTATTTGAAGAGAACAGAGACATTTCATCCTCATCAAATAGCATTGTAATGGCCTTCAGAATGATTCTAGAGGAAAAAAAAATAACCACAGCTGATCTGCAATCTTATTTTGATTTAAAGTAAAACACTAAAAATCATGTCGTCACATTAAAACTCTCTTTAAGTTTCACAAACACACTTATAAAAGTAATTTTGGTACATGTTTCGTGAGGTACATTCCTCACATTGTCAACCAAAATGACGACTGAGGAGTCAATTTCAGCAAAGTATGTATGTTACTATGCTTGCTCTGGTGGTCTGTTAATGAACTTGAACAATATGTTGTCTACTTCCGGTATATCAAAATTCATAAGTTTGTATTCATATTTTTTTATGTAAATTTTTTCCCATATATTAAATTCTTTTGGATGTTGAATTGTTTTTAGTAATGTTATGCAATACTTGTGAATAGACTAAGATATTGCACACCTAGTAGAAAAATAATCCACTTAGCTTAGACAAAGGAAGAATTAACTCCACAAGACTAATTTTTGTTGTTTTCCACTGATGATATGGTAAACACAGTATCAGTCCATACAAATGAGGAAATAGAAAGAAGATAAAAGTACAAATATCCAACCCATGCTCAAAATTAAATCTGCATGAATGAGATGAAAGCTCTTTTTTGGAAATTTTGTTTTAAGTGCTATTTTGAAAATTAATCCCCTATCAGCCCAAGAAACATTCAATACAGATTTTTGTGGATCTAAGTACAAAATCACCATGAATTCTGAAGGATTTGAATTCCTAGCATCGTGCTTGATATTTGATGACAAAAGGATGAAAATAGTATTGGCTTGCAATGCAAAAACAAGTAATGATTGATGCTCTGCCTTATCTGGGTAAATGTATACAGATGGAGTGCCTCTTCAGGAATTCTTTTTAAAGGAATTGACCAAGACTTTACTGGATGGAATATCAAAGTAAACAATTGGTTCAAATTTGCAAAACTTGCAGATAGTTCTTTGAAAGACAAACTTATGTTAATTGGCACCATTCTCACCAGCAAAGCTGCTATATCTCCAGAACTACTGTTCACAAAGAATAGAAATGTTGACACATCTAAGTTTTGCTTTGATTGGGAAAAATCTCTGGTTTCTTTCAAAGGAAAACTATATAAAATAGTTGCTTTATGGCCCACTGCTCATAACCAGCATCAGTGATATCTGTAAGAAACTACATATAATAGAGTAATATAATGCTACCAAGTACAGAGCATATACCATGGACTAAATGTGCAGCAACTGGCAGGAAAACCAGGCAGTGGCCATTGTGCATGTTTTATGGAATGATGAATATTGTATTTGTGAACTTGTGGGTTGTCTGTAGTCAAATAATCAAGTACCAGGAAGGCCATCAGTTTCCAAGAAAATACTTCCTTGAATATCTAAACAAAGATCTCAAATCATGGACATAAAAAGCCCTGAAAACTATCAGTTTACAAACTCATCTCCAAGTAATGATAGAGGATGTCCTCAGTAACAGTTCATCCACCGAAGGAAAAGAATCAGCTAGCATAGGCAAGTGATCTATATGTCACATCTCTCTCTCTAATAAACAACAAATGATAACAACATACTGCAGGCAGTGGATGTCATCTTGCATACTGCAAAGAACATAGGGAAAATCTCTGCACAAGAAGCTAGGCAGAGTAGGAATTATAATTAGTATAGAAGTGAAATATTATTTACATATTATTTATAAATATCCATTGTATTGACTATAAAAATAAATGATTATAAATATTATGAGGATTTGCAGAAATAGGTTTTGTATTCCAGGGTTAAAAATTGCATCCTCTGCTATTAATATTGCCTTGAAGACAAACTTATTTTTTTAAAACAATATTACTACTTTAAAGGAAATAAAAATGGTCCTACACATTAGCTTTTCCAAACCTTTTAAAAATATTGCCTGAAGAGGCATGGGTCTTTATTTAGAAAGCTTATTTAGGAAAATAACTATAAGGTATTTTAGACTTTCAGGAAATGTGCCAGTTTTTAAAGATTAATTATACATGAGTAAGAGGGACATTTATGTACCTATATGCTTTTATAACTTTGCTGATAATTTTATTATAACTAAATGATTTTGGATGTAAACTTTCATTTTTAATGATTAAATATATTTGCTGCATCTGATGACTTATCTATATCTTGATACATTATATTGAAGGTTATTATATCCTGCTGTGAATTTTTGACCTATTTTTTCTTTTTATTATATCTTAAGTATTTGTATTTAGTTTTCTGACTGATTAATAAGTTTGGTGATGCATGTTTTTCATTTACTTTACTATGAACCTTACAGTATGGCTTAAAATGTACTAAGTTGAGTTATACCATTAGAGCTTTGTTTGCATATGGTTATTGTTTGCAATGAAATACCACTTCTAGTATTTTATAATGTTGCATATACTTAAGGGGTCACAATTCTTTGTAATAATTATACAAACATGAACTATATTAAATTTATCCTAATCTTAGGTATTCATTTTTTTTACACTAAACTCCATTTACTTACATAAAAGTAAGACGCGTTTCGGGAGAATCTCTCCCATCTTCAGTTGCTCATCGCACTACCGTTACTTGAAATGATGGCTGGACACCTGGATGTTTCTGTGGTGGCCTCTGGTTGTTGAAGTAGGAAATTGCTGAGTTTATCCATAGGAGGAAACTCAAAATACATTAGGTTTTTTCTATTTTTTAATATAAACATTTTTTCCCAAGTGGATAACTCCAATGGGTTATGAAGATATTTCAGCAGTTTAATTTCCATTTTTATTTCATTCTCCTATGGATGAACTCAGTAATTTTCTACTTCAACCAACAGAGGCCACCACAGAAACATCCGGGTGTCCAGCCATCATTTCAAGTAACGGCGGTTCGGTGAGCAACTGAAGATGGGAGAGATTCTCCAGAAACGTGTCTTACTTTTATGTAAGTAAATGGAGTTTAGTGTGAAAAATGAATACCTAAGTTTAGGATATATTACCATTCCATTATCAACATCTTTGTAAGTACAATATTTATATTAAATATGTTATTCTGAAAAAATATTAACCATTTATATATTATTTCTGCATGTCTTTTCTTATAATAATGTTCATAAAATGCCAAAAAAATAAAATTTGCATTGAATTTGAATTAAATGGAAGTGATTATTGTAGAAGCATGAAGCAATTTGAGACATAAGAGCAAAAACGCTGTATGCCCAAAGCAAAAAATGTTTATTTCATATACTTTCTTTTATAAATTGCTGAAAACTTCAGATGACTTTTTAGGAGATTAGAAAATAAGTTACCATCCTTTCATAATTGCTGTGGCCTCAGCTTTACTATGCTGAGGTCAATGACTAGTGAAAAGCCCTTGGGATAAAAGGAAAAAGAATTATTGATGTTACCTCCAAATTGATATTGCAGATTATTGTTTGCTATGCTTTTAAGATTTTTAGGTTAGGGATTAGCCAAAACATTGGTGTACTTCATTAAAATACAAAGTAAATCACTGATCTAAGTTATAATATTTTCCTAAAATGTATATTTATAAATACAAAATATGGAGAGCTACACAGATTGTTTTATATTACATCACTATATGCATACAGATTACTAGCAAAATATAGACATGTTATAAATAACTTAATATCTTAATAGTAACAATATACAATTTTCATTAAACAATCATTTTTTAAGAAAAATGCACTACATTCAATTTTAGCACATTCTAATATCTATTTTTGGCACAACATTTTCATTTATGGTGTCTTTAAACCAACATTTTGACTCTGATGTACAAACTGTTTTCGCTCAAATGTCATGACTCGGATGTATCCTCTTCTGATTCATCCTCAATATCATCTCCATGGCCAGATATTCTTGTTATTGGAATATCTTCTGCAAAATCCTGTAAGCAAATATATCATTTAATTTATTATTCATCCCTTTTTAGGATACAGTTTTCTTTTCCAACCATTTTAGCTATTAGATATCACAGGTGGTAAACCTTGATTTTACATGAGATAAAATGAAAAATTGGGAAATATTTATTTTTGGAATAAGGAAGTGTTCCTAGCCTAAGTTTAGTGTACCTCCTCATTATCTGTCAGGGATTGAGGAAAATCTGGAAAAACTTCAGTTAGAGAGGATTGCCCTGGCAGGAATTAAAATGCACACCACATATTCATGAGTGCATGCCTTAATATCTCTGGCCAACCATGTTGTTACAGCATACAGTGCATTACAATGTAAATAGTATGGAATATATCATTATAAAATTAACTTGAAAATATAACTTAAAAAAATATTGAGTGTCAATTAAATTGCTTAGTTTTAAAATTTAGACATTTATACAAAATGTTTACAAGTAATAAATACTAAAGCAGTTTCTGAATTTGCCCAAAATATTCAAGTGAACAAAAGCAGTGGTCAAGTAAACATGCTGCTCTTAGAGTTAAAATCTCTGCAACAAAGACACCTTAGAAATTTCCAGGGTACAATAGCTCAGATAATTAAGAGTGTCAGCATGGCAAAATGAAATCAATTTGTTAATAAATAGTTAATTCTATAGATTTTCCTAACAGAACTACTGTTTCATTTTTCTATGATACAGGGTTATTCTAAATCAGTGGAACAAATTCACAAACTTATTATAAAGAAATTATTTAATAATATAATGGCTGGAAAGAAAATAGTGGCAACATTGTTGCCATGCTGCTAATGAACATGTAGGGCATTGTTGCTCTGAGTGTAGAGGAATGGCATAGCTGTTCAACATACCAATTGTCACTGGTGCACTATCTGTAGACAGACATATATGAAGCTGTTGAGTAACATTGTAAATTTAGGCTGCTCTAAAGTGATGTTTTCTAAGGTTGAACAGTGTGCATGTATTGAAATTGAGGTAAATATGTTAGGAACACAGGGAATGTCATGCAGGCTTCTGAGAGCCTGTGGCAATGAAACTTTGCCATATCCAATGGTAGCTCTTGGGGTACCAGACTTTTGATAAGGATGTAATAGAATGGAAGATGCACCAGGTTTAAGTTGTCCTATCCTTGAAGTGCATTATGTTGATTTGATTCAATCAGTGCTAGTGTTGGATCATCAATGGACAGTCAGGGAGTTAGCTGCAGAAATCAAAACAAGAGGTCATATTAAAACAGGGAATTCCTCAAACATCAACAAAAATGGCTGAGCTATGGATGCCCAGCATCTCTCAGAAGAATGAAAGTGGATGATAAATATGGTAAGGGATTACATTGAAGGAATGTAAAAGAGAAAATAAATGGTTTGCTACTAATGAATATGTTTCCATTATTTTTTTTCTAGCCCTCATAGAAAAAATGCAATATCAATGGATAGGAAATCTCTCCAAGCTAAAATCAATACTTGTTGCACATGCCAGAGCTATAACATATTGCTGTGAACATTCTGCATCATGTAAGTTAAGAACTTGGCTATTGCCTGGACATATGCTCTGTAGCATGTGGTTGTCACATTTAACATTGGGAAAGCTTTTCAATCCAATGATACTTCATATGTTTATCTATAATTAAATTAACATATACTTATAGTAGCTTCTTTACATGTGTATAAAATAATAATGTAAATATAGAAAGAGAGAACATCATACAAGCAAATAGGCATTTAAATTCACATGGCACCAGAGGAGCTAATGATTATAATTGGGTGTACATGAACATAGCTATTTCAAGTAAAGATCCACATTGTAAAGGATTTGTTATATTTAACAAATTTTCTAGGCATTTAAATCTGCAAATGATTATAGATTTAAATAACTCTTTAAGTAGTAATTAATTAAGTGGTATGACAGGCGGTGGCACTGATGATGTATGAGATGAAATGAGAAATTGGGAAAGGATTTATTTAAAGAAAGGAAGATTCCAGGTCTAAGTTTAGGGGATCTCTCTGTCATTTGTAGTTTATGAAAACCTGGATAAAACCTTAGTCAGGAAGGGCAGTCCTGATGGGAATCAAACTCCAGACCTCCTGCTCATAAGTCCATGTCTCAAAAATTTCTATCACCAGTGTTTATTTTACAGAATAGAAGAAATTTAATTATCTTGTTCAAAGACTTTAAACTTATTGTTTTGCATTAACTTGTGTACATTAATTTTAAATTGATTTTTTATATTAGAACACACCATTATATCTAGAATTGTAGATAATGCTAAAACGTGAAAAGTCCATGAGCAATAACATCGTTGTTATTATTATTGATGACTATTATGGTATAATTTAGTGTACTGAAAATAGTTTTTATGTTTAATGATATAACTGTTAATTTAGATCTAAGCTGATTTGTGCTGTATTAATGTTACTGTATTAATTATTTTGTAGTACTTAGATTATACAGAATATCATATACTTCTATTCCAAGTCTATTGGCAATAACAATTGAACTGAAATAATTGATTTGAGAGCTGGCCTGCTAACACTGCTGCCACTATTACCGTAAAAAGATATAATTGTCAAAACATATAACAATCATCCTTTAGTCATTAGGAAGTCTTGAAATTGGTACCAATTCAAATAGAAATTGTTTAAATACTCATATCTTATTGAAACTAACTGTAACCTAAATTAACTTATTGAATTGGATATACATGACTCAAACACCTGATTGATTAATTTTGTAATTCACACCAACTAATTTGATTTTAGTTTATTTTATCATACTGACTAATTATTTAGCCACCTGATATTATTGTAAATGACAGTCCCTCCTCAGAGCTTCCAGCTCATTGGAATATTCTATTTGTGTGTGTGTGTGTGCGTGCGTGCGTGCGTGCATGAGAGAGAGAGAGAGAGAACAATGTAGTTCTATCAGGAAGACAAACATAAACTTGGCAGATTTCTTATTCTGGTACTAAAATAATTTATTTTTGCACCATAATCTGGTTTATATGCCTTAAGAGCATTTCATTTTTATAGAAAAATAATAACTTTCCTTTATTACTCACATAATTAATGGCTGCTGGTGATGGATATTCACATGGGTAACACTCCATGTAGCTCATACCATTATTATCTGCAGTGCACTCACAAGTTTGACAGGAGCCTGGAACCGCTGTCATTGCTACTCGTTTTGTAAACACGGTTGCAAATTTCTTGACCATATTTTTCTTATCTGTCTCTAATTTCTTAGCAGTAAACACTGTTCCTAAACACATAACAGAAATATCACTATACTAATATGCCAAACAAAACTCTATTTGCATGCTTATTTGTTTTGTGTATACTGTGTTTCTCTCTAAATGATTAAATATTAGCATAATCTAAGTTGCTTACTTCCATTATTTTATCCTTGCTATAATTTCTGCAATATGTGCATAATGTATAATCTGCTCTTATACTAACCCAAAACCCCAATATAAATCTTTATCAGATTTAATGTTAATCTTCATTGTAAATTATTTGTAAATTTTATGAATATATTTTTGACTTGAAGTTAAGCTATTAAAATCAATTTCAATTAAACTTAGCTAACTTTTCATAAATATACATTGCTTGATTTTAATTATAATTGTGGTGGGTTATACCGAAGAATGGCCTTGGGCCAAATAAGTTAAGATCAATTTGTACATTTCTTAACATTTGAATAAACATTCATATTCAAAATTCACATCATGTACAATGTCTTCAAATGCTTATATTACAAAAAAAGCATCCAACTTGCAATTAACTATAATTTATGATCTGTGCTCTTACCATTAGATTCCAGAGCAAGTGCTGCACAGTATCCCATACTAGCTTTAGGCAGCTTTACTTGTCTTCTCAATTCAACAGACCCTTCCAAAGTTTTCACATCTTTCTTTGTGTATGCAGTTACTCCATCCATTCCTGAATGTAGAGAAATTTAATCATTCCTTATATAAACATAGAAATAATTTTTTCTTTGTTTTATAATAAGCTCTAGCATTTTCCACACAATAAAAACAGGATCACAGACATGATAAATGATAAAATTGAAAAATTTAAACTTTTCTAATGACTAAAGGAAGGAGAATACAAACTACTGCAGATAAATGTTTTCAATAAATAATATAGTTATTTCAGTTTCAAAGACTACTAATGCAGTTAGAGAGAAACAGCTCACTTGAATAAATGATTCATATCTTGAGTAATGTGCTTGCAAGTAAAACCTTCAGTGTTACAGATATATTCATAAACACATATTAAACCTCTATTAGAGGGAGCTGTGCTATTTACATTGGCAGGGCCAGAACTATTTGTATACCTTCAAGAGTCAGTATTGGTAATTTTGATCACTACTGATATATATATATATAATATACATTTTTAAACATAAATTATTGCATATATCTTAATTTAGTGACAGTTTTACTTTTGTTCATTGATAGATTATTGAAGCATATAGCATACAGTAAATCATGTGATATTTTCTTCTATATTTAATACTAAAATATGAATATACAAAACTCATGTGTCCCAATTTATAATGTTAAGATCACTATAACATTATTATTAAAATCATGTTATTTAAACTAAATTAATGCAGATTAAATTTCATAGTGATTAGAGCACCAAACACACACAAAATCTTATAAGATCAAATTTGTGTGGGACTAATACAGCAAAATAACTTATCTAATTTTATTTAACTGGTAAGTCAATAAAATAATTAGTTGACTCACAGCTTATGATGCAGGCAATGGCCTTTGAAACATATTCTTTATATTTAATTGTAGGTGAAGCATATAAGTATTAACTCACCAGCTAATTAAGAATACATATACATAGACAATTATAATTATTTGCTACAAAGCGCTGAAAGATAAATTTACATTCTTCATTGCAAAAAGCACAAAATATATGTAATAATGGTCCATAGTATTTTCCTTTCTATATCATGAGACTGTTTCCATTTTAGGAGAGTTAACATGTCTGCTCCAGCACCTCACTCAGTACCTTAGTGTCTAGTACCATGCCCACTGCATCCTCTACTGGTGCATGGAATAGTATGTTTACTATGGTTTGGTTACTTATTTATTTGGTTTATTTATGGATACTCTTTAACATCATTCCCATTCAATTGAGGGCATGAAACAGCCAACAAGTTTTGTTCAGAGGACTCTTTTTTAAGGTTTGAAGTTATTTTATATGCCATAAATCTATGACACGGGACCCATGGATTTATTTCCCTTCCAAAGGAAGCTATACTTATGCCTGATTGGTATGCAACATAATATATCTTCAACCCATTATCAGATGTGTGAACTCTGCTGGAATTCACTTGTGATACAGGATTTCTGTTCTTTACATCTCTTCTCATAGTTCGAGTGCTGTCTCCAAATTCTCTGTTGCCAACAGGAAAGTAAGGATCTCTGCCAGATATATCATTCATTTTTTCTTCTTCCTGATTTGGGCACTCCTCTTCAGACTAATAAATAGAAAATTGTCATCTATATCAGATTCATCCTCTTCTAATCTTTGTAGTTTTTCAAGTATTTGTTCTGTAAGGAGACCTCATTGATGATCCAATGTAAAACTATGTCTGATCTGAATGAGAGCAATAAACTGAAACTATGCTGTAAGCCAGTAAGCCAGAGTTGGGCATATTAGACCAAATCTAAATTATACTATGCCTCCAAAGCAAAGAAGTAAAGAATTCCAGTGCATTATTGGATTGATGTTGTTATATTATGACAACTCTGGTTGCTCTTGACCACTTAGAAATGAAGGGATGTGGGTAGCAAACAAAGAGTTTGGCCTGGCATTGCCTACTGCTGCTGTGAGCATATTTACACCTCTGTTTATGAATGCATAATTTTGTGAAGTGCTCTTGCAGAGAAACTTCAGCATGACACCATCAATATTTGTCTTTTTATGACCTACATTTCCTGACATAAAAGAGCCAAGTAGCAAAAGAAGAAACAATCATAAACCTAAAAATGCTCACTTCACAGCTGCATAAGTATAAATTATGCCAACTGGTAAGAATTTCTGAAATAAGAGAGCATTGCTAAATACATGCAAAGCAACATGGACATTTAAGAATGCTGCTGGCCTTTATAGGTATATTGTTAGGCATATACATTTCTATAACAAAGCTTGCACAACTTGTTCAATATTTAATTATTTTTCTCTCCTATATGTAAAACTTGTCTCCCTATTAATAGTCCTGTTCCTCAATGGGAATTTAAAAGTATACTCAATTCAATTATGTACTGACTACAGCATTTGAGAAAAGGGTATTAGTAAATGCCCCTCATTTTGCTGTATTATTTTCAATTTTTTTTAAAAATATTTAAAAAATATATATAACATATGACAAAATTAAATCCCATATAATAAAGCCCATGCATTATTTATAATTTATTAAATTTTGAAGAAAATCCATTAAAGTTTTTTAGATATTTCAAAATGTAATATCTAGCTTGAAGCAAGTGACAGATCATGAGTAACTAGTATGCTTAATGGATCAAACTTCTTTTATAAAGAGCATCTTTCAGATATCCAAAATGTTGCACTAAGATGGAGGAAATTTTCAATTTTGGCTGGGGAAAACTCAAGCTCAAGAGGTAGGGGTAGACTATTAGCATCTTAAGTCAAAGATCCATGCCTAGAGTCCTGATCATGACCTAAAATATTTATATTTCACTTTATGGTCTTATAGTTAGAAGTAATTGATAGTGACAATAAATTATAATTTAAAGTACAATGACTTAAGTATTAATCAATATACTTAATCAGGGACTTAATTTTGGATATGGTAATAGAGCTGTAGATTTTCTTCCTATTTGCTTCTCTCCAAATACTTGTATGTCTGGTGTAGATGTAGGTGTGGGCATGTGCATGTGCATATGTATATATATATATATATATATTTGGACAGAAGCAAAATAATAATCAATTAGGATTAAAAACTGTATTGTATTACTTATCCAATAAAATTAAACATAGAATTGAAATTAGACAACATTCATTTGATTCAAATCTTTTGAGATTACATTTATATGAATAACAAAGGTGGCAAGAATGCAGAAAAATAAGCTTACTTTTATTTAAAAGCTCTTCAACAGTATAATATACCTTATTACAAAGATATCTGAGAACAATTTCAATAAAACATATCATACAGATCTTTACTGTAGTGCAGAAAAGCATGAAATATTTTAATATAGTTAAAAGAACTTTAACATGCTATGATTATGGATTGTATATGCAACATTTTATTTCACCTAGTGTTACAGCTATGTGTGTGTAAATTTTATATAATTTTTTTATATCTATAAAAAGATCATCGATGAGAATGTAAAATTCCTTGATAGCGTTACATGTTTGAATTTTGAAAGAGGTTTTTGTAAGTTGTTGATTTGATTTATTTACGGACACTCTTTAACATCTCAGGTCATCAGCATCCCATTCTATTCAGTTGTTTCCCATTCTATTTAGGGCATGAAATGGCCAACAAATTTTGCTCAGAGGCCTCTTCTTTCAGGCTTGAGGTTCTTTTTCGTGCCATAAATGTATGACATGGAACCCACGGCTTTACTTCCCTTCCGGAGAAAGCCATACTTAGGATTTTTACGCCCCCAAAAAATCCATCGATCCTGGCCGTATATGAACCCATTATCTTGGGTTCAGAAGGCAAGTATGGTTACCACTACACCACCAGGACTGATGTTTTTGTAGGAGAGACTATAATGATAGTGTTATAATGTTATTAAATAATGACTAAACATAATGCCTTACTTTGTAAGTGAATAAAAGTAGCTAACATTAAGTCAGCTGTTGTTATATATAAGTATGAAGCATTTTGGTTCGTATTTCCTCTATGTTTTATACTATGACTCCATCTACTTCTGTTACAACAATTTAAAACTTACAAACAAATATGTTGCAATACAAAGTATGCATAGACATCATGCAGAAGAGTATATGACTGCTCACCATAAAACACTTTATTGACTTTTCCTTTCTCAAAACTGAATTCATCATTCATCAATATATGAAGAGTAATATCATTTTCAAGAAGAACTTGATGTATAACTGTGTAATCAACCTGAAAGCATACATTTTTATGTTGATAAATTTATTTTTATGGTTAATTACTCTGTAATTTATTAATAAATTTTAATATGTCATCAGAATGGTTCTTTGTAAACTATGTTAAGATTTCCTAAAGCAGTGGTTTCCAAATATTTTCACTACATGGCACACTTAATATATCAGAATTCTTTTCATAATGCACAAAATCATAACCTAGGACTAGCTAAAATTTGTACAGTGCAGTTCAGTTGGTTATTTAATAAGTAAATGAAACACACATTTCAATTTCACATACAATTTATATAAGAAGCATTTGGTCATTTGAAAAATTAATGAGTTTTGTATATCATTAGTTTTAAAGCAAAAAAATTATATACCCACACATATTAATTTTTCTCACCAACAATCTCAAATTATTGGCATAATGCACTGAATCCTGAAACATTAAAACACTTTGCAAAACAGCATTATATCAGAGAAAGTTTATGGAACCTCTATGGTGATCTGCAGCTGGTTTAATATACTTCAGAAATTTGCATTGGGATAAAGCAATTACTTTGAAGAGCTATTATCAAGAAAATGCCAAAATGCATCACAGCCACCTCCATTTCCATTTCAAAGCTGGTGTTTTTCATCACACCTGCCTTTTATCACAGTGATCTCTGAAAACATGGTTTTGCACAAATATGACGTGCAAATGGAATTAACATTCATTGAGCTTTGCCACTTAGCAATGATTATATTCATATTTTACAAATACCCAAAACTCTTTTGAATAGCGGGAATTTTCACAGTGAAATATAGTATAATATAACAAATTATTGTTGAGGAAATCACTCAAATTTCACTAATTAGTGAAATTTGAGTGATTTCCTCAACAATAATTTGTTATATTACCCAAAACTCTGTTTCATGCTGCTGTATTTTGTCTTCAATTTATTGTTGCAACACAGCACAATAAGGTATTCTTTCACAGAAGCATATTCAGGTTTTGCATTCAAGTGAACTTGTTAAAAATATTTTCTTGCATATATTCAAACTGGGTGATAAGCTGCTCTTCTCTAAGGTGCTCTTCTAAAGCAAAATTTATTGTGAGAAAAATAAATTTATTTGGAGATCACAAAATGCTGCAAATGGAGAAACAATTTTACCACAGTATTCATTAATTTTCTTTTGCATTGTTGTAATTTTTTCTGACAGCTGAAATCTTCTCAATCAATTTCAAAATGTTCCTGTTACCTACTGCAAGGAGGAATTCAATGCATTAAAATGTTTATACAAATATACTGGTTTTTAACACACACACACACATATCCCCCCCCTCAAAAAAAAGTTTCCACAAACAAGTGGCATACTTGTGTTTTTCCTCTAGGTTTATTTTCTCTGTAATTTAAATATACAGGGCAATACATTGCCATGAGATAGCTATTGTGAAGAGCAGTATGAAGACAAATATTCAGTTCCTATTTCTGCATAATTTTTTTAAAAAACTGTTTTTTTATAAAGTTTACCTATTCACCACTTATTCTAAGACCAGATTCGGTGGAGGACTCACAATATTTTGATGTAACTGCTTCTCTATTAATAATACAATGGGTTCAAAGAGAAATCATTGCTCTATCTTGAATAAGCACCTGCAATCCTTCACAATGACTGAAAATAAAACCTATACTGTCAGTACAGATATCAATCCACATTATCTGCTCCAAATAATTTTGAATCACAAATGTTTTCAGGATCTTGAGCAAGTCTTGACTTTGCACTTGGGGTAATACTTTTGCAATAGAGGTGTTCCACAATGTTATTTTCTACAAATCATTCATAGAAAATAAAATGTGCATTGTTATTACTGTCCGTAAATTTGTTTAATTGAAACCAAAATGTTTTCCTTGTCACTTTTTTGGTTAATTTATCATTAGAATTTTCCACCATGTGCTGGATCCTACATATGATGCTATTGTTAAACAAAAGTGACTTTGAAAGGAATTTTCCCCACAGCCCATTGTTCATAATGCTCACCAGATCTACAGCAACCAGCAGAGACAGTTGTTCTGAAATGGCAAGAGCCTTTTTACACTTTGCAATGGCAGATGAAACTTAGTATAATGCTAGTAAAATGCTGCTTGTTGCAGATATGAGCTGGAAAAATTGCCTTTTGGTTGTTCATTTTTCCTTCATAAAATAGCCATAAGATGTGATCTGTTTTGTTTTCCCCTAGAGTGTTTTGCACTGCTTAGTTAACAGTCAGCTGGGTCTAGGTGATTAGCAGGAGGGTAAAACAATGAAACAAAGCAACCATACAACAATACACAAACCAATTTAAGAGACTCATTACTTCCATTACCAAATGAGGTGTTAAAACTACCCGCCTTCATTCTCCATACATTTTTGACATCTCTTTAGGAAATTATACATCACTCACTGTAGTTCATTTTTATAAATCTGGACAAACTTATGACTAATATTATCTTGTTCTTGTTGTTATATGGTGTGAGGGTTCATCTTATACACGGCATTTTTTAATTTACTCCAGAGATAATTACAGGCTGTTAAATTGGGGGACCAAGGGGGCCACAATAACTCAGTCGTGTGGAAACATGTGAATAATTGCTCTCATTGATCTATTTCCAATGTGAGCAGTGGCAGAGTCCTGTTCAAAAAATGCATGATCACCACCCTATAAATTAATTCTCTGAAAAATGGGGCTAGTATAGTATTCACATAAGTAACAGAAGCATCCTTATGCTAAAAAAAAATTGATCCTATGATTCTTTCACCACTGAGTTAACACACATGAATGGAACATAAAGACATGCTGTGCTATTGTAAACACATGAGGCATATTAAACATTATGTATACTGTTGAATTAAGAAACAAACAACACAATACACCCAGGAACAACTGTGACACTACTACAACAGTCAGCAAGGTACAAGTAAGCAAGCAGGCTTGCTACTCCCCCTATGGTGTGGTAAACAAGAGAGGGCTTGCTCATAGGAAAAACTCTTCACTGCGGGAGAAAGCATCACTGTTCACCCTTTTTGATTCAATGACTGATTTCAAAATGGCAATTTACCTTACTTGGAAGTATGTACTGTAGTGTCAAACTTTCATGCACAGTGCATGCTGTAGAATATCTTCTTCATTGAGGTTTGTTGATGTAAGCCAAAAATCAATTTAAATTTTATATTTATAATATATTTTTTCAAGCCCCCGCCACTAGCTGGTGGTGCATTCTTTAAAATTTACTCCCAAAATACTGACTAATGGTGAATAAAAACTTGTCCAGTTTCAGAAAGATGAAAACAACAACCTTTTAAAAGTTTAGTTAATTAATCATTTGCTCTGATCTCCAATAAATCAAAGGTACAGAAACAGCTATTTACATACATATACCAAGTATCAAGAAAATCTGATAAATAACTAGAACCATCCATATGCAAATGAGTAAGTATAAGTTGACACAAACTTTACTAACTGGTTAATTCTTCAGAATATGTTTCAAGAGCATCATTTGTATATTTAACAACTTCACTGTTCCTAACCTCTTTTAATTTTACAATTTTAAAACCATCCAGTTACTACATTCATGTTCATGAACTGAGCAACACTCTTGCCTACCCATGCAGTAGGCTTGTGTAGGCAAACAACTGCCTTCTGCACTAAATTTATCTTTGGACTATAATAATTTTTTAAAACAAAGTTTAATTAACTCAATTAAGTGTACTTACGAAGCTGTTGACAATGGAGTGGTATATATATATAAACAATGTAATACCGTTTTTTTCACACTAACTCCATTCACTTACATAAAATTTGGAACATATGTTTCGGGAGCGATCCCTCCCATCTTCAGCCTGTTGACAAACTGTTGTTAAACGTGGCGGTTGGGTCTCTTGATGTTCTTGTGGCGGCATCTGTTGGTTCTATTAGGTTCCTAGTTCCTAATAGAACCAACAGATGCCGCCACAAGAACATCAAGAGACCCAACCGCCACGTTTAACAACAGTTTGTCAACAGGCTGAAGATGGGAGGGATCGCTCCCGAAACATATGTTCCAAATTTTATGTAAGTGAATGGAGTTAGTGTGAAAAAAACGGTATTACATTGTTTATAAAGTTTAATTATTCAGTGACTGCATTCCAGAGTTTAGACTATAGACTATTATTAAAATTCTGAAGTAGAGTTCAGAGAGAATGTTGTCCAGTTTTTACCAAAAAGCAAAACTGTTGGTTTATAGTGTCCATTAGTTCTCTCTTATCATTGTAACAATTTACAGAGGTCTGATTCTATGCAAATTAAGTGCCATTGAAGTGGGAATACTGGAACATTTTGCAGTGTCTCTGTAAATTATGATACCAGAGCACTGCAGCACATGGTTTGGTAATAACTACTCTAAAGCATTATTTATATTGTATTCATATTCTTGGAAAAAACAATAAGATTATTATTCTAAGGAGCACACTTTACAATATATAGTTAAAATGCACTAAATATGCACTAGTTTCATTCTGAAATAATAATAATAATGATGATGATGATGATGATGATGATGATGATGATGCACTTTAATGCTCATAAGCCTGTTGTACAAGTGTGCAGTATAGTCAATAAAGTGCAGGGAAAATGATAATATAAAGAAAAAATATTAAATGTAATAAATATGATAAAGATGTCAATTAAAATAAAAACAATGAGTATACAAATATTACAATAGTGATACAAGCAGAGCAATGAGATGAAAGAAGCTGAACAAAATCTACCCACTAATATTATAACACATGTTAAAATTTTCTTTTTATAGCACTGATAACTTTTTGGAGGCAATAGCTATTTTTATTTATGTATACAGGATTTTATATATATTGCATTTTTTATTCTACATATATTATTGCTATTATTTTTATATTAATGAAAATGTAAGAATTAATTTCAATGGTGAACTAGAAAGTATTTGTATCATGTAGTATCATTTGCATCACTGTAATGTAAAAAATTAAAATGACATGCCCCAAATCTTGTGTGAGATCAGCTTGGATGCTATGAAATTAAATGAAACACTAACACAACAACATTACGTACAAATTAAAAATCAGAATTAAAATTCACTTATGTCATAAAAAGCTTTACTATATATATAATAAAGATCAGAATTAGAATTCACTTATGACATATAAAGCTTTAATCATTAAATGTATTTTAACTTACTCTTAAATGCAGTATCCTTCAGTTGCTTAAAAAATACAGCTAGTTTATTAAAATATGCACAACTCCTAACATAACATTTTTTAATATATACTTTTCTTAATACAGGATAAATATTTGTATAGAATTACTACTTTAACATTATTAAAGAATGTTTTCCTATACAGCAAAAATGTAATGGAAAGGATCTTGGTCTCTTCAAGTTCAGGAAATTGACAATAGATATGAGTAATATATGAATTAATAATGAATATCAATTGTAATCTTAAAAGAAGTAAGGAACAGTGCAGTTGTTACATATACAAATGAGTCAGTATTAGGTGACACTAAAACTTCACTAACTGATTAATTCTTCAGAACATGTTTCATCAGCATTCGCTTTCATCTTCAGCTGGGGACTGACTAACTCTAGCAGGTGATGTAGTGGCATCTGGTGGTTCCATTAGATAACGGAACATGAAGTTCATTGGTGGAATGTCAAAATTCATAACTCTATGTTTATTTTTTAAAATATAAATCTTTTCCCATATTGCCAAATCCTTGGGATTGGTGGTAGCTTTTAACAGTTTGACTTCTCCTGCAATGTTATGATCACAAGTCCAAAAGTGATCTGCAACCGCCGATTAATCCACTTGTTTATATCTTAAGCTTCTGAAGTGTTCTTTGGTCCTTGTCTCCAAATTTTGTATTGTTTTGCCTATATATATCTGATCACACTCCAATCAATCTATCTGATACACTCCTGACTTCTTGCTGGGTGGAATAACATCCTTTTTGGTGCTGTTCAGAAGCTTTCCAATACTAAATTTATTTTGTGCTGCAAAACATATATCATAATTTTTAAAGATTTTCATGAATGCCTTGTTTGCCCATGTGTCTTTCGAAATGCCTGATCTTCTTATCAATTCAAGAGCTGCTGAATCCATTGCTAAGGGCTGTTTTGATGATATAACGGTATTCTGCTGAATACTCTTCTTTGTTGAGTGGGATGTTTACCAATCTATGGACAAGGCTGTTTATAACGGCATGTTGGTGTGGTTTAGGGTTGAAACTGTTATTCTTTATGTGATTATCTGTATGTGTGGGTTTCCTATATATGCTGATTGAAATTATGTCATTTATCCTGTATATTTTTAGGTAAAAACAGTAAATAACCATTTTCCTCCAATTCCATAGTGAATTTAATATTTTGGTCCTGCAGTAAAAAGGACATTATTCCACCCAGCAAGAAGTCAGGAGTGTATCGGGTAGATTGTTTGGAGTGAGATCAGATATATATAGGCAAAACAATATGAAATTTGGAGACAAGGACCAAAGAACACTTCAGAAGCTTAAGATATAAACAAGTGGATAAATTGATGGTTGCAGATCACTTTTGGACTTACGATCATAACATTGCAGGAGAAGCCAAACTGTTAAAAGCTACCACCAATCCCAAGGATTTGGCAATATGGGAAAAGATTTATATTTTGAAAAATAAACAGAGAGTTAAGAATTTTGACATTCCACCAATGTACTTCCTGTTCCGTTATCTAATGGAACCACCAGATGCCACTACGTCACCTGCTAGAGTTAGTCAGTACCCAGCTGAAGATGAGAGCAAATGCTCTTGAGACATGTGCTGAAGAATTAATCAGTTAGTGAAGTTTTAGTGTCACCAAATACTGACTCATTTGTATAAATGAATATCAAAATAGTGGTTTCTGGAAAGAAGTGAGATTGAGATTAGAATAAGGAAAAACAGGAAATTTTAAGTAGTTTGAAAGATAAAGAGTTCTGTCAGGCTCTATCAGGGAAAAAAGCTGTGTGGCAAAGGGGAAAGTATATAGTACTTTGTGATAGATTATGTAGAGAAGGATATGTCTGGGCTATAATTGAAGTTATGAATTTAAATGGTTTAAGAGATGACACAAATGTAGAAAAATGCCTTGTGTGTGGAGAGTTAAACTTGCCTTTCATTGTGTTCTATATAGCCATCAAAGAAAGATATGGAGAGAACAGGTATAGCAACAAAAATGGAATAACTCAGATGGAAAAATATAATGAAAAAGGTCTTGACTGATAAAGGAGAAAAAAATATAAAATCTGTGGGAGGTTATTTGGGCAAAGTCAGGGAGAAATGGTTCAGAAGGAAGAATTTAGAAGAGAAAAAATTTTAGAAGAATAGTAATGTAAATAATTAAAGAATGAAGATAGGACTGTAGTGTGAAATTATGGTGCTCACCAATGCACTATTAACAAGAGTTATGTGTACTGGGGCAAGGATAAGGGAGGCAACTCTAGATAGAATTATATTTAGTGCGGATATTTAGAGTATTCTTTTTTGTATTATACTTAAGAAAGGGATTTGAAAGTTAGAGGTTGAAGTATTTTGTTTAAATATTTTTGTAAATTTTTCATCTAATTAGTTTAAATATTACATTACAAGAAGTGCAATTAAGATAGCTGTGCTCTAGTCTGTTGAATTCCAGTAGATCACTGCTGATGAACCAGAGTCTAGGGTCCAGTAGGTATTAAGAAAAATTTAAAAAAATATGTATGTAGTTACATTTAGTACTGTATGTTTGATTTTATCACAATATTATGTAGCTTGTTGTGTATTCTTTTAAATAAATTCAATTAAATACTACATGATATTCTGCGATAGTATAGGTAAATTCTTGTCTGATGATTATGGTTCAATTTACTAACTACAATATATCTATAAAGAGTAAACCACTACCAACAAAGACATATTTATAGGTATGTAAATATTACAATTTAAAGATGATCTTGATATATTTATTTTGCAATACGAACAAATTATTTAAGTACAAATGGGCTGCACAGCCCAAAATTCAAATTAGGAGAAATAATCCCATTGCATATTTTATATAAATGGCAAGTACCCAGCATTTGTGATAAACATTTTAAATATATAAACACCTTTACTTCATTTATTACATAATTGATCTGTGTGTTCATGCCACATCAGAAAATTGCTTATAGTATGCCAAGAAAGTTTCAAATTGTAACGTTTTGAACAGGTTTATTGTGAAGTAAATCATTTGCATTAGTAAGATCTATTGGATTTAAGCTTAGCTTTAAAAAATGTTATTATTTAAGCTATAAATAACATAATTATTCAATAGCTTGACTGTTTTTATCAATATTTCTGATGAACTGCAATATACTATTAAAAAGCAAAAATACCAGTGTAACAAACTAATGTTGAAAATCTTTCTGCTTGCCTGTTAATATAAGTGAGGTTGCTTCTGTAATTAAAGGCATAAGCAATTAGAGCTCTATATTATAAAAAAAATGTGTTACATGTTTAGTTGAGCCATTTATGTTTTCTAATTATTTATACCAGAGCAGAGGTCAAGTACCAAACAATTTTAAAGTTGCCAAAATAAAATTACCATTTAAGAAATGTGCCAAAGAAGAGCTAGAGAATTATCATTCAATTGCATTGCTCTCAGCAATTTAAAATATTTTGGAAAAATCTATATATAATCGATTAATTAAATTGTTTGAGGAACATAAATTTTGAAAGAAATTAAAATGGATTTTGCATGGGGAAATCTATGGATACTGCATTAACACAATTTTTGGAAATCATTTATGATAATTTAGATAACAAAAAACTATGTATGAAATTATTCTTGGGTAATCAATGGTCTTTGATTTAGTCAAACATAATTTTTTTTTAACCAAATTAAGTTCCAATGGTATTAGAGCTACTGCATATAACTGCTTTGAATCTTATCTAGAAAATAGAAAGTAAATTGTAGAATGGGACATCTTTGACCAGAAAAAAAAAAAGGTCAAATCATCTTGAGTTATTCACAAGTTAAAAAAATAAAATTTAGAGTTCCAGAGGATCCATTTTGGGTCCTCTATTATTTTTAATGTCAATAGTATGAAAGCAATTATTGGTAGTTGCACATACATAAAATTAACCATGTTTGCAGGTGATATGCATATTTTGATTACTGGCAATGAGTAAGTACGAACATGGAAATAATTATTGAAAAGCTGCTACCATGGTTCATTGGAAATTGTCTCAAAATAAATAAATTTAAAACAGAAGCAATAGGTTTCAGCCATAAATTGAATAAAAGTATAGTCCTCCCATCTCCAACCTTAAATAGTAGTAAAATTTCATATGCAAATCAAAAAAAAATTTTGGGGGGTTTGGATAGATAAAACCCTAATTGGAACACTCACATGGATGAACTGATCAAGAGACTTAGCAAACTTTGTTTGCCATTAACACGTTAAAAAGATTAGTAATAAAGCTTTTGTATTGAAAAAATGCATAATAAAAATAATGACTAATGTTTCAAATATTACCAGCTTTCAATAGTACTTTAAACAGCTAAATGTTCTGACATTAACATCTTTGTACACTTACTCAAATAATGATTAGCCGCTTGTAGAAAACGAAAACCACTTTGTGCTTCCAAAAATAACTGAAGTCACAAGCAGTCTTCTACAAACAATGTTATTACAGTACATTACATACATAATGTGCTTGCTAGTAGTATCGACATGAATTAACCGTAATGATAAATTTGTTTCTTTGTGCAAACCATAGAAGTTTACCACTTTCTTCATTAAACCAGAAATGTAAAGAAGGATTGTATTTTCATTGACTAAACAGAACACAGTCAGCAGCCGACCGCCACGGGTGGCCGAGGTCGTTAAGGCACGGACTCGTGAGCGGGAGGTCTGCGGTTCGAATCCCACCAGGACCGTCCTCCCTGACTGGGGTTTTTTCCAGATTTTCCTCAGTCTTCATAACTGGCAAATGCCGGGGAGGTACCTAAACTTAGGCCTGGAAAGCTTCCTTCCTTAAAAAAAAAAATATCCTTTCCCAATTAATCATTTCATCTCATGTATCACCAGTGTCCACCGCCTGTGGTGCCTCAGTAGTAAAAACGGGCGTTAAACACTACTCAAAAAAAAAAAAAAAACAGTCAGCAGCTATTTTCTAATATGAAAGATTATCTAAAAGAAGAGCATTAACATTCTAAACTCAAAGTTTCTGAACAGTTTAAGATATTATATGTATGAGGTAATATGGGTTCAAATCTAGTAACATTTCTTGTTTTAATTTTTTCATTGTATGCACAACCAGCAACTCTGTATTTAGATAATTTTTAAATATAACAGGAAATTTTAATGCTTATAGCTTTAAAATGTATATTACTGCCTTAACCTTAAAAATAAATGATTCCGTGTCTATCGAATAATTAAAACAAACCAAACAAAAATTACACTTAATACTAGTCCAATATCCTTAATGCTATAAAAGTTTTTTAATTCTTCTCGACATGGAGTTTACCAGTCAACAAAAATATTTTGACCTTTTTGTAAGGGAATTTCATGAATCTTAGCCCTACGCCATAGTTCGATGCCCTGGGAGATGGGAAACGGGAATTTTTAAGTCTCTCCTTTATTTCTACCTAGTTGTTCTCAATAGGGTTTAGATCAGGTGATTGGGGGGGGGGGGGTAAGATATCAGTAACATATCCTCTTGCCTATCAAACTACTCTTTAACTTGTGAACGGTATGGTTATCCTGCAGAAACAGGATTATTCCATCGGCAGATGTGACAAATTATTTCCAAAATGTCGCGGTAGGTCAAAATGTATAATTCCACGTATTCGTTCAAAGTACCCATGGCCTTTGAACGAAATCAAGCCCCAATATGAGACGCTTACGCGAGCATTATGATCAAAATGCAAGCAAATCTATCATATCGGTGACTACAAGGTCGGTATACGCGCATTGGCTCATTATACGACAAAGAAGACGACTCTACAATTTCGTCCGCAAAGTTTACTCTCCGCCAGTCGATGTTCCTAACGTCGAAGGCATATGCAAGACTGTCCATGGCGTGTTCATCAAACAGGACCTTACACGCAGCTAAGTAGTTGTATAAATCAAATTCTCCACTGCGATTCCTTACAACCTGTAAAGAACCAGGGAAGTGACAAGCCGCCTTTAATAGGGCAAAAGGGTAAAAGATCTTCTTTCTACCTGTGCCCAATGACGTTCATCATCCTCCCGAGTAGAAAGTCTTTTATGACCTGTGCTATGTCGTTTTCTACCCGTCGGTCTTCTATATATTGCTGAGCCCAACGCCTCCCAATTCTGGTGTACCACGTCTACAAGCAGCCTCAGACAGCAAACCCCCGCGTTAGACAGTGGTACGTCTGTAAAACGATAGGTTTCCACAGTATTGTTCATTATAAAAAATATCTTGGTCTTTGGACGATGGCCCTGTTATATACGTAAAATTGTTGTTTGTCACGATTCGGGTGCGTTGCAGCTGTCCATTGTCTAAGCAGGCACATGAAGTATAAAATGTCTTGGTCTTTGGGCAATGTCAGTGACATGGATGTAAAATTGTTGTTTTTCCAACGTTGTCTATTAACTAGGAAGCACATAATGGAGACAGACACTGCGTGTCCGAAACTTCGAAAAACAAAATTTTATGTACATACGGTTGTCGCCCGAAGACCAAGGCATTTTATATAGCGGTACGTCTGTCCACCAAGGCAGCCATATCTCAGTTAAAAGAAAACTTATCAACAGCAAGCGGTCCTGAGAATCGAAATGGTATCCTTTAGTTCGGCCAATCGCCGAGAGAGATAGTAGTGTGCCGTAGCACGGGGCTGAATGTTTCACTCTAGAGTAGAGTAAAAGAAATATATGAACACTTGTAGCACTAAATCAAACCTAACATTCTCGTCGTTTTGATACTGTGATAGAAAGTATTATAAGTATACCAAATAAGTTTATTATATAATATTATAAGATAAACATGTATATTTATTAAATGAGTACAAAATATTTTATTTAATGAAATATACAATGTCATTTTTTTTCTAAATCAGTGGAAGGATGTTAGCATTGAAAGAAATATGGTGATGTGTGTGAGTGTGTATAATTTATTTTAATATAATATTTTATATTTAATTTTGGACAAATTATATTGTTCACAAATACAAAGAGAATGAAAAAATTAATAAAAAAAAACATGAGGTTCAAGTGTAATAAGAAAGTATGAGATTCAAACTTTCATGGTTTCCCCACACCATATTCCATTTGAGTCATCTAATCATAAGTCACTCTGCTACAGCTGCAATCTACCTGTAGGCTTGCTGTAGGGAGTACTAGCATCTTCTTTAAACCTGTACTCACTCATCCTGTGAAATCAGTAATCACCTGTAGTCGTCCTTATTCATTGGGGGACTTAGTTATATTTTGCCATCCAAGAATGTGCCATTCTTTCTTTGAGTGTGTGTGTGTATATATATATATAAGGTGAAATTATCCATGTTCAAATTTAACCCAGAGTTTATGATACACTTGTATAATACTAGAGGGAAATAAAAATTATCAGTTATTAAGCATAATGCAGCCTTATACGAGCATTCTTTTGCCCTTAATGGAGAAAGCTATATAATAAATAACCAGAGGAATTGACACAAATTCAACAATTGTACAAGTTTAAAAAACAACTACATGACCTAGTAACTAAAAACTGTTACTACTCAATAAGTAGTTTCTAAATAACTAAATAAGTCCATGCACTCAGTAGTAATATAATACCTTCCTACTTTATTAGATAAAGTATTAAAATAGCCTAATTATAAAGCTGTACAACCTTAAGACATTGTAGATGTCAGATATTCTAAACATTTATATACTGATGATACTGGTTTATGTATTATTTGAATGGTGAAATTATTATTATTATTATTATTATTATTATTATTATTATTATTATTATTATTATTATTATTATTATTATATAAGCTACTCAGTAACTGTATTATAACAGCCTATTTCTATGATTATACAATCTTAAGTTCTTACATTTTATTTGTTATTTTAAATACTTGAATGCTGATGTAACTAGATTTATATATAAATCAAATGGAAGAATAAGTGAATGCAAATAATTCAATTGAATTGCTCATTGTTATGGTTCATTTTTCTGAAGTTTCAGAATATATTAAAGAAACATCAGCAACATAAACTATAAATGCAGAATTTAAGGAAACTCCTGTGTCATTTTTGTAACCTAGAAATAAAAATAATATATTTTTATGATGGAACCTTGCAGAATACCACATTTAACTTTCAAGGATTCTAAAGTAGGGTGTATATGGCAATGGCAATAATATGTTATATTTCTTTACTCACTGTTGTGTTTTCTGGATTACAGTCAGTACAAGGCAAAAGAATAAATGTCTTGGAAACACCAGGCCTGAACAGTAGTGAAGAAGCAAATAGAATAGCTCCAAATATATCATTATTTCCATTACCTGCAATAAAATATAGAGCATAAAATTTTTTTTTTTTTTTTTTTTGGATTGATTTATTTATGGACGCTCTTTAACATCTCAGGTCATCAGCGTCCCATTCAACTCAGGGCGTGAAACGGCCGACAAATTTTGCTCAGAGGCCTCTCTTTCAGGCTTGAGGTTCTTTTTCGTGCCGTAAATGTACGACACGGGACCCACGGCTTTACTTCCCTTCCGAAGGAAGCCATACTTAGGATTTTTACGCCCGAAAAAATCCATCGGTTCTGGCCGGGTTCGAACCCGCGTTTTGGGCGTAGGAGGCAAGTATGGTAACCACTACACCACCAGGACCGACTTAAAATATTTTTAAAATATTTTAGTTCTATTTAGAACATAGGTACATGATAGATACTTTATGAGTGTTATCTAATAGGATACACCTATAGAATAAAATGACAACTATTATTTGGGTGCATAAGTGTTATGTTATAAAAAGAGAGTTTTAAGAGAAAATAGCACTTAAAATTTTCAACATGCAACAGAGCTAAACATATTTTAATACAAACTAATATATAAAAAGTAGTATATAAGTATAAAAGATAGGACTTTCATTGTGTTAATATCTGTGAATATTAATTAAAATAACATTCTTACAGAATACCGCTTTGCATTAATGATTTTGCTTAAATTTATTTTAAGGAAGTTGTATTAAAGCAATGACATTTTAAACTTTTTGTTTCTTTAAACATCCCATTACAACTGCATTAGATCTTCAAAATGATAAACAGGATAAATTATAGATTACCAATATCATAAAAGTGCCATGTCCATCAGCACATACTTCATATTGTTTGTCTTTTCAGATTAATGGAAAATAAGAAAAACCCTCACTTGATATATTATATACACATTACTCATAACCTAAGTGCCTGGATTTTTAACAGGTCCATATAATAAAAAAATACATTCATAAACAAAAACAAAGAAAATTTGGTTAATTTTGATCTTGCAAACAACAGTAACCCCAATCACTAAATTCATAAAATCCAAATAGTGACATCTTAATACCTTTATTATGAAGCTGATGGTGGAACAATACCAATGCCTTCAAAACATGTCCAAATAAGTGGAACAAAATTAGTGATATTTGAGCAATTTCCTCACAAAATTTGAAAATTATAATATTATTAATTATAAATATTCTTTCAATATCCACATATACTTTGTCAATGATGCCAAATGGTGTATAAGAGTCTGGCAAAGCAAGTATACCTCCAAAAGGCATGAAAACTTTGGCAATAACAGCTCAGCCTGTATGAAACATCAGCATGGCATTTTACTGCTAAGATACAGCAGCACATGGAAGCCAAGATTTTTACTAAATTGGATGCTATTTAATTTAATGCTGTCATTTAAATATTTTCATTTAAAGGGTTAGACTGCAAACCTGATCAAAGCAGAGCTATATAAAGTTCATGCGGACTTTGCATCATCATTGAAGACCATTTATATTTGGATGAATAAGTTTAAAAGTGGTTGAAGAAACACTCAAAATGAAATATGTTCTGACTGCCCTTTGAGGTTACTACAAAGAAATCATAGCAAAATTCATGATATTGTAGTGCAAGATAGTTGAAAGTGTAGGCATCTATATTGAATAATAGCATAATATCTTGCACAAAAGGCTACAAATGAGAAAGCTGTGTGCACATTGGGTTCATGATTGCTGACTGTTGACCATAAATGCATGCAGAAAAACGTTTTTATCAGTGCCTGACACTATTCAATCACTTCTTGCACTGATTTGTGACTGTGGATGAAATATGAATCCACCATTATACTCTGGAGACAACGCAGCACACACCAAAGAAGGCAGGATGAAATTTGGATCTACCATTATAAAACAGCACACACCAAAGAAGGCAAACCATTTTTTCAGTTGGAAAGGTATTCAGCAGTATTTTTTGGGATTCCCAGGTACAATCCTGAAGATTACATGGGAAAAGGCAGAACTATAACCGAGGCCTGTTATGCTTCATTGCTGGATCATTTGAAACATGCATTTAATGAAAAATGACCAAGATTGGCACAAAAAAGTGCTCTTCCACCAAGATAATGCTCCAGTTCACTTCAGCAGCAGCTACAATGGCCAAAGTGTATGAATTGAGCTTTGAATTAATTCCTTATCCACCCTATTAGCCCCAAGTTATTTTTCATACTACCAAACTTGATAATTTACTTTGGTGGGAAGAAATTTTCATTAAATGAGGAAGTGATCATTGCCATCAATGAGTATTTTGCAAAGTTTGGCAGATCCTATTTTTCCAATGGGATGAAAAAATTGGAAACTCATTGGACTAGGTGTCTAGACATCAACGCAGTATATGTAGAGAAATAAAGTGAGTATATTATGAAAAAATAATTGTTAATTTCATTTTACCAAACTTTTCAAATGACCATTGTAAAATTGCTTTGTGCAAATGAATTATAAATTTTATAGTGAAACAATGTTCTTTAAATACTAACAGATTTAAGAATATATGAAATGTGATGAATCATTTTCCAATTCACAGATTTAAATTGGTTTCTGAATCTCTCTTTTACTCTCCCCTCTCCAATATCAATTATATTTTTTTTAATTTTAACTGTGTTTGAAAACACACACACAGGTGTAGGATAACCAATATTTATTTATAAAGCATATTGATAAGCTGATCTTGCCATTGACCCTTCAACTGTTTTTGAATCTTATTATATAACAAGAGATGGCAGAGAGGATCAAAATGCACAATGCCACTTATTAAATCAATTAAACTGTTCATGTTATCCTGCACAAGTACAATTTTTTGGCATGACTATTGTTTGGACTGCCTTTGGTTTAGTTGCTTTTGGTCAGCATGTTTACTTATAATGTACTTGCACTTGGAGCCAGAACAGCCTTGCTTTTGAAGTCACCAGTTCAGATCAGGTTTGTTGATACTGTGGCTTTTAAGTTACCAGAGCTCATTTACATATGGTTGGTGTATGGAAAGCTGAGAATTTATCAGTAATTATATCTATTCCATTGTCAAGTGTTTATGTCATTTAGCTGAATTTGTGAATGTTTGCACTTAACAGGATTCAGTACACCTATGAAATGGTTGATAAGGAATCAGCTTCTAACCAAAGGGGTTGTGGAAATGCAGACTTTTAAGACCTAAATTATATGACAATAAATTTGGGTTCCCGATGAAAAGTTATGTCTTCTGATCCCTTCCAATCATTCCAGTCTGTAACACAGTCATAATAACTCCTTGCATATGCACCAGTTATTTACATGTTGCTAGAGCTGGCTGCTGAATACAAAAATATTACCATATTAACTAAACCATATAGGGGGCTATTAGATATAATGCTACTGCTGAGATATAATATCACTGCTGAAAACAGATGGTACAGTAAAGAAATGCAATGCATTATGGGAAAGAGTATAAGATATCTAAGCAAGCTTAGTGTTGATATATAGGCTTAATTACTTAATTAAGATAATTGTATGATTTTTAACTACACACTGTTATTGGCTTCTAGCTGAGGATGTGAACAATGGTCTGTAAACCATGTTCTGCATATAAACAAGTGGAGCCAATAAGAGCATATAGTTTGACTCAATCATACAGTAATCTTAATTATATGATTAGCTTCACTGTAAAAGTTCCAGTTAGCATTTCAAGCTTAATTACTGAATTCGCCAGATGAATGTTTTTCTCAAATAAGATTTTTATGCATGTTTTGTTCTTGGCACAATGGCAGTATTGTACAATATTAATCAATAGTGAATTAATGGTCATTTGTAGGAGAAATATTATTCACCATGACAGAATTACTGCTCTTTATAGTTGACATAATTTAGTCATTGTACTTATGAGCCTATGAGACACACATATGCCTAAGGAAAATCTACTGAATAATGAATTTTAATTTTAATCTAAGATCAGAACCTAAACACACAATAAGAGCTTTAAAATTCACTACATCTAACATTGTTTTTATATTTCTTTCTACAATAAGATTTTCCAGTGGATAAACTGGAGTGTTGTGATTTTTATACTTTAAATGCCCTTACTTACCAACTGGGATATAGTCAAAGTATTGAGATATTTGATGCTGTGTTGTGAAAATGTTATTTTCTAGAACAATGCTATGTGGATCATCATATATTCCATCACCACCAAATGATACTACTGCAAATCTGTATTAAATGCAAAAAGAAAAAATGGTTCAATTCTACATTTAAGCAGCAATTATGTGCTACATTAAAGCAAAACATAAAATATTTAAACAGTTATTAAACCATCTTGATTTCTTAGGGGTTAGTGAACAGAATTGATATATTAACAGTTATTGCCATTGAAAGTGCACCTATAATTTAATGTAATAATGTACCTATAAAAGGAAAAATTTATATAGTTCAACAAGCCGAAATGAAGAAAATATACATAGAGCAGAGAATAAGAATGAGATATTCCAACTGGTACATAATTTTAGGAAAGTCTATCTGAGGTATGAAACAAGGCATACTTTGATAAACTGACATTCTATTTTGTACAAGAAAATACATACTTTATAGTCTAGTAATAGCTTTCATCTGTTACTCATCTTTAATAATGTAAACTGTAAATTGCTAATTAAAGTTTAAAAACACTTTTAAAAGTGATTGAATGATGAAGTTGCCATGTAAAAGAAGAGAGACACTACAATGACCGAATAAGATGATTTTGGTTCAGACTTCTTCAAACACAAAGAAATATCCTGCAGAAATAAAGGCTGAAAGTATCATGTTTACTAATGCATAGAAAATTACTATTATGCTCAGGTTGAAGATATTTTCATGCCCATATAATCTTGAAGCAAGTAATTAATCTGTTGTAAATTATTTAGGAAATCTGGAACAAATATAGTTTATGTCCAAGTTCTAGTTCAAATAACAGCTATTAATAGAAAAATGATTAACAGATTTTGCTCCAAGTATAAAAATGCTTTTTGACACAATGCCAAAAATATCCAAAGAAGAGTAGAAACTATTAACAGTACTGCATACCAGCAATACTCAATCCATTGAATTTTGATTTTAGTTATTGAAGCATGACTGGAGACAAACAGATAATGAAGTAAATATTGTACTTACAAAGCTGTTGACAATGGAGTGGTAATATGTCCTAAACTTTGGTATTCATTTTTTACACTAAACTCCATTTACTTACATAAAATAAAACGTGTTTTGGGAGAAACTCTCCCATCTTCAGTTGCTCACTGAATTGCCATTACTCGAAATGATGGCTAGACACCCAGATGTTCCAATGTTGGCATCTGTTGGCTGAAGTAGGAAGTGTCAGCCAGATCCATAGGAGGAAACTCAAAGTTCATTAGGTTTTCTTTATTTTTTAATATGAAAATGTTTTCCCAAGTGGATAACTCCATTGGGTTGTGAAGGTGTTTCAGCAGTTTAATTTCCAGTTTTATTTCATGGTTTTTGGTCCAAAAGTGAGCTGCTACTGCTGATTTATCCCCCTGCTTAAGTAGAGTATTCATAAAGCGTTCTTTCTTCTGAATTTCTAAATTTCTCTTTGTTTTGCCTTTGTAGCACTGCTCACAATCTGTGCATTTTATTACATAAATTCCTGATTTCTGTTCTGTTGGTATGCAGTCTTTTACTGTGCAACCTATCTTTGGGGCTAATATTATCCCATGTTCTTTGAAAATTTTCTTGAACTTATTGTGGTAAATTAGATGGTAGGTGAACCTTTTGAATTTGTATCCCTCTTTTGTGTTTTTCCATGTGGAAATTTCTCTTATCTCTTTTTGTCTTTTAGATTTATTGATAATTTTCATTACCGTGTCTTTGTTCAATCCATTGGTTATAGTTATCTTTATTATTTGTTGGTATTCAATTTTGTACTCTTCTTCTGTGAGTGGAATATTCATCAATCTGTATGCCAAACTGTGAAACACTGCACATTTATGTGGAATGGGGTTATAACTGTCATTTTTTATGTAATTTTCTGTGTGCGTTTCTTTTCTATAAATTCCAAAATGCAAACAATTTCCATTTCTTATAATTTTTAAATCTAGAAATGGTAGCCACCCATTTCTCTCTACTTCTATGGTAAACTGTATAGATTTATATTACAAATTAAGAAGTTTCAGGGCATCTATTGAGTGTTTACTTGGTATTATTGCAAAAATGTCATCCACATACCTATACCATGACCTGAAAATTAAAGGGAAGGCTTTCATGATATGTATTTCAAATGAACTCGTGAATAAATCTGCTAGAAAAGGTGACAAAGAGTTTCCCATAGTTAGGCCTAAAACTTGTAGGCAACATCTTTTGTTGAAGCTGAAGAAATTTTGTTTAATGCAAATATTAGTAACTTAGTTCTTCAGCAAAACTTACTAATATTTGCATTAAACAAAATTTCTTCAGCTTCAACAAAAGATATTATCAACAAGTTTCAGGCCTAGCTATGGGAAACCCTTTGTCACCTTTTCTAGCAGATTTATTCATGAGTTCATTTGAAATACATATCAGGAAAGCCTTCCCTTTAATTTTCAAGTCATGGTATAGGTATGTGGATGACATTTTTGCAATAATACCAAGGAAACACTCAATAGATGCCCTGAAACTTCTTAATGTGTAATATAAATCTATACAGTTTACCATAGAAGTAGAGAGAAATGGGTGGCTACCATTTCTAGATTTAAAAATTATAAGAAATGGAAATTGTTTGCATTTTGGTATTTATAGAAAAGAAACACACACAGAAAATTACATAAAAAATGACAGTTATAACCCCATTCCACATAAATGTGCAGTGTTTCACAGTTTGGCACACAGATTGATGAATATTCCACTTACAGAAGAAGAGTACAAAATTGAATACCAACAAATAATAAAGATAGCTATAACCAATGGATTGAACAAAGACACGGTAATGAAAAATATCAATAAATCTAAAAGACAAAAAGAAATAAGAGAAATTTCCACACTGAAAATCACAAAAGAGGGATACAAATTCAAAAGGTTCACCTACCATCCAATTTACCACAATAAGTTCAAGAAAATCTTCAAAGAATATGGGATAATATTAGCCCCAAAGAACAGATATAATATCAAGAATTTATTAGGTTGCACAGTAAAAGACTGCATACCAACAGAACAGAAATCAGAAATTTATGTAATAAAATGCGCAGATTGTGAGTAGAGCTACATAGGCAAAACAAAGAGAAATTTAGAAATTTGGAAGAAAGAACTCTTTATGAATACTCTGCTTAAGCAGGTGGATAAATCAGCAGTAGCAGCTCATTTTTGGACCAAAAACCATGAAATAAAACTGGGAATTAAACTGCTGAAACATCTTCACAACCCAATGGAGTTATCCATTTGGGAAAACATTTTCATATTAAAAAATAAAGAAAACCTAATGAACTTAAGAGTTTCCTCCTATGGATCTGTTAGCTGAAGTAGGAAATGGCTGACATTTCCTACTTCATCCAACAGATGCTAACATTGGAACATCTGGGTTTCTAGCCATTGTTTCGAGTAATGGCGGTTCAGTGGGCAACAGAAGATAGGGGAGATTCTCCAGAAATGTACCTTATTTTATGTAAGTAAATGGAGTTTAGTATAAAAAATGAATACCTAAGTTTAAGAGATAATGAAGTACTTGGTATTCTGTTTACCTATATTTCAAGAAATCCTCCCTTATTCATTTTTATAGGAATTGGCATGAACCACTGGGCTTGTGTCTATTAGAACAATTCATAGTAATAGAAGCAAATCACTGAACTCAACTAACAGGCATAATAAACATTCAGTTTATCACTGAATGTTTACCATTTCAGTCTTCAGTGAGGAGAAAAAACTTAGGTAATATGATGAAACATGAAAAAAATAAAATGGTTGAAAATCTATTGAGAAGTTAATTGAAATTGTTAATTTACCTGTTAGATACAATTTTCAAGTCTGCAAGCTCCTTAGCTAATAAGGAAACTATAGAATCCATGTTCCTCTTTGTTTTTAAATCAATGTTGCATTCTTTTGCTTCTATAATAAATACAACATCTGTGGACTGTGGCACATTAATGCCTTCAAGTTGGTGAAAGTCTCCTTCTGCAACCTGAGTGCCATTTGAGAGTTCACATCTGCAAGAAGAAATAACAAAAAGAAGGAAAGAAATAACAAAAACATAATTTATTTTGTGGAAGTGCTAAAATATATAATGACTGTATTGCTGTTAGATATTAAACATACTTAACACATGCATTTGGAATGCGAAGAGGAGTATTCTCCATTAAACAAGAATACATATAAGCTACAGCACTAGTACAAGCATCATGTTCAGTTAATTCTTCATTGTTAATACACATCTTCCAGAATGGCATGGGATCCACCTAAAATAAGAAGAAATGAAGAGTAAAGGCAAAACATTTACCTTCTTTACACTGCAAGTTTTCTACTACTTATGGTAAAATGCAATATATGCTATACACTACTCTTACTGGACTTCTTATACATTCTACAAACTATTTTTAAAACTAATATGGAATGAAAATGCACAAGCATTTTTTCTGTAACTATGGCAAATAAAAAACTTTATTTTTGTGCATCCAGCTGTTTTATACAATTGCTTAAATATGCTTATATTTTAATACAACATACTGTGAAATCTTACCACATTAAAACAGGGACTTAATTGTGAAGTTTTCAGCTTGAAGAATGATTCACATATTACTTGTGTGTTCTGGTCTGGGTTTTGGATTTCCCTAGCAAGATTCTTAGTAGAGCATTTTTGAGGCTCCAAAGACCAGCTTTGAGCAAAACTAACTAATTCTGTTTCCAGTGTGTTTCTTGAAGTTAAGAAATCTGTGCTTGGTTCATTGTCCATTGTACCAAAAAGCCCTGCTGTTTTCCCAAAATACCACCCTGAAAAGAATGTAATAAAAGCAATTTTACTGAGCAATCACTGTTTAAAAGTAAAATTTAACAATTTGTGTACAATATTTATTAAAGTCTAGTCTTTATTTATGAAGATTTAATACTTATTTTACATGGAAGAATTTAATAATAAATGTTTCAATAAAAACTGTTTTAATTTTGAAATAAGGATCTAGTGTTCTAAAAGCTGAAGTGAACAGCAACTTTGATAAGCAAACAGGCTATTTTTATTTATTTATTTTCAATGTTTCTACATTTAGGAATGGTTAAAATATTCATTTTATGAAGAAGTATTAATACACATAAAATTACTTTAATAAACACTTGTTTAACTTCTGAAGAGTATATCAGCTTTCACAGGCAAATAGGATGTAATTTTTTTAAAATATTTTTAGGCATTTGTCATCTCACTCTGTCCCACAAATCTTCAGCACGATGAAAAAATTTATTATTACACTGATGAATTCACAGCTCTTGTGCTTGCATCTGTTGATAGTATGTTTATAACATGAGAGACAACTGAAGAAGAAGAAACCACAATTATTTAAAACCTTTCAACTTTCTAATTTGGGAATCAATTCTAGGCACTCTAACTGGTAAGCATATACATCATGCTTCAGCTACTTTAATAGAAAATTCTACATTAATGGAAAATTTTGTAAATGGAAAAATAATGGAAAACTTTGCATTAATTAATTTTGCTTCAATTTTTTTCCATAAAGACTAATAATATTTTCATAAAGTTCCATTTTTGCAGTCATTATGTGATCTTTAGTGTGCTTATATGCAGAAAATAAGATTTCTTATCTCAGTGTCCAAATCACAAAAATGTCATTTATGAACACGATTATCATGTGTTATGTTCTAATTAGTACTGTTAAAGCAGGTAACATTTACTTCTAAATGTTCACAAGATCTACAGGCTACACACACAATTGGCCTAGTAGGTTTGTTACTACATTCCAAATAGGTAGAGCATTCAAATGCTAATGCTAGACTTCCCTTGCTCAAAGCCATAATACAAGAGTTCCATATATTTTAGACTCTTGTGTACTTGTCACTTTCTATTTAAAAAAGAAATTATTGAAATGCCATTCCATTTAGATAGTGGGTCCTAGTGGTGTAGTGGTGACCATACTTGCATCCACATAAAAATCCTAAGTATGGCTTCCTTCTGAAGGGAAGTAAAGATGTGGGCACCATGTCATACATTTACGGCATGATAAAGAACCTCAAGCCTGAAAAAAAGAGGCCTCTGAGAAAAATTTGTAGGCCGTTTCACACTCTGATTTGAATGGGATGCTGATGACTTGAGATGTTAAAGAGCATCCATAAATAAAAAAAAAAAAACTAGTGGTATAAATTAGTGGATTATTAGCTTTATGAAACCTTATTAAGTATACCTCCTTGGTCTAGTGGTTAGCATTGCTGACTCTGGCAAGCCTGGGTTAGATTCCCAGTACCTACTTAGGAGTTTTACTAAGTTAGGGAGGTCTAGGACCCAGTCTCATGTGGACAATTTGGAAGCTGCCTGATGAAGAGGTGACAATTTTCGATTTTTGCAAGCTGTGATATAGCAATTTGCAGGATGCAGTGTGCTGATCACAACCCTCCTGCAATACTGCATTCTACCAATGATATCATGTGATGGAGGTAAAGGATGCAGCAGTCATCATGGTAGGTTAAGGCCCAAATGAGCTTGTAAATGCTTTGAGATGGACTAAGTCTACAAAACTTCATTTCAAAATATGAAATTTTGTTTTTTGATAAGACAGCTATAAAAAATGGAAATTTGTCTTTCACATAAGCTCTATGGTAATGACTGGAAGGTTGAATTATATGAAAAAGCCTGAATTTCTGGGTCTGTGGTTCAATATTTTGTCATAGCTTCCTTTTTTCCTTTCTCATCTATCTGAACAATTTGTATAATCCATATAAAATTTAACAATACTTCTAGCTGCAATACTTAGAGAAAACCATTTAAGCTCCCTAAGTATTTAAATATTTAAATAAAATATTGCATTTTTAAGATAACTTATACTACCTGATAATGTGAAGGTACAGACATCAAACTTCAGATTACATTCTATGGCGAGTCCACGAGAACTATCAATTTTTATAATTGATGCTTCTTGATAAATGTAGATATCCTCAATAGCTAGAGGCAAATGTTTAACTTCATGATCCTGAACTCTTACAGACTGTTTACAGAGAAAACAACACTTTGTTAATTGAAGTAATAAGTACATTTGTATCTTCTATCTATCTACATTACTGATATAGGAGCAATAAGTTTGCTGGGCATGATTCAGAATTCAATGTAATTTTCCAGAGTAAAAAAATATTAGGACTATAATGAAAATGTCTAAAGTGAATTTTTAACATTTTAATTCTTCACAAAGAAATAAAAAGATAAACCATATGAAAAAAAGATAGATTTTACTGCATACTCTAAATAGATGTACTTTTTTCTTAAACTGCAACCAGTTCACATAAAGTAATTTATGATAACTAAAATGCTCTACTTCATTGAAATTAAAATACTAACGTTGTTTTTGACCAAATCTTATTCTTTTTCTGACACAAGTAGTGCACAAGCTATTTACCAATTGTGCTTAGTAAAAAATAATCCAAAGTATTACTATGAAATGAAAATTGGAATGAAAAGTTGGATTTGAGCTACAGGCTTAAAAGTATCAGAATAATCTAATGAAAAGGTATGGAAGCTTATTTCCCCCAATATAACTACCTAATATGGTTTTAATCCTGTTTATAATTGCTTTAGTGAATTGCCATCATTAGCTATGGTCATTAAAAAAGAAAATTAATTTATTTTGGTGTTTAAAAATACATATATATATATGAACTTTTAGATAAGTGAATTTAATATGGAAATTTGATATGGAGAGAAAGGAAGGGGAATACAGTATCATGAAAAAGATATGTATATACTGTCATATCATATCACTTCAATCTTTGGATCCTATAATGAGTTTGAAAACTCTAAGAAAGTTAGCTCATTCCTTTAGCCATATAGTTCCTATGATTTCATATTATACTGAGTCTCCTTCCTTTTTAGATTATAAGAGTATATAACTAAGACAATATTTTCTGAAGAACATTGCTCGACTTTTTTTGAGCAATTTTAATTTTCATTTTGATCAAATTGCTATTAATTATAATAATACTTTAAGTTCCATTTAATCTCCCAAAGTATTTTAATACTTACTAGATTTTAATAGTTCCTATTTAAATAAATGATTGCTGCAATATATATATTTATTGAAATCACTTGTACACTTTAGAGCTCATAATATATTTACTTCTTAAAACACTAACCTTGACCATGCTTTCAATTTTGAATTTTGCAAGATATATGACAGGCAATAAAAACTTCTATCTTTCCCTATAGAAGCAAAAACTTTTTGTTAATGCTGTATACTTAGATATACAGGATGCTTCAGAATTGAACCTCACAAATACCATAGATAGCCGAGAGATTGAACACAAGCACTTTGAGAGAGAAGACTAATGGTCTACAGGTTTAAAATTCTCTGCAACTTAAGGGTAACATGCCAATGATTCACCTTCTACTTTATGTTAACATAAATGTGGACAAGCATTGAGTGAATAGTCCTCATTATAATGTAGTGCAAAGGAGTTTGTCATAATGCATAACTAAGATGTAGTTGTAAATTATACCTAATCTGTTGTCTAACACACGAGTGTATTACACGACAGATTAGATATAATTTAAATTTAACAAGCTTCACTGTGGGAGTTCTAACAGAATTTTTTAAAATGTTTTATTTTTCAAAAGTTCTTAAATGAATTAAGATGTAGTTACTATCAGCAAAGTGTAAGGATTCAAACCTCAATAAACAAATGACCATTTTTTTTTTTCTGTGAAAAGATAGCTTTTGTTTTTTGTTGCATAGAATACTTATGTACTATCAGTACTTATGTAATAAGCATAAATATTAACACAATAAATACAAATTATGAAATAAGGTAATTTCACAAGATAGTATGGTGATATTCACATATTTTGCACTTTGGGCTGTATTTGCACAGTATATATGTAAATGATTAAAATACAAAACTAAACAAAATGGAGAAAAATTAATGAGAACAAAGAGTTTCCCCTCTTCTGAAAGGGAAAAGGATATAAATATTGGTACTAGGAAGATAAAGGGTGGTATATTTCACCTTTAGATTCAGGAAACTAATTAATGAAATAAAAGATTATAATAGAAGAAAATGAAAATAAAATGTTTCATTTCTGTGTAAAAGAAATAAACAAAAATTGATCATGTAAGAAACCTATTCTTCTTCATGCTTTAGCTCCTGCTTCTCACTTACAGGAACTATTGAAAATTGCTATCTTCAACGTCCATGCAAAGATTACATTGATGCAAAAATGAACTGTATGCCCCTTGGAATATTCTTGGGAGTCCCACAAATTTTATCATAAGCAGCCAATGTGCTAGTCAGGTCTTAATCTGAGGCAAGTGGTGTTTTGAATATGAGGTTTGCAGTGATCTCTCAGGTAAAAATCCAAGGAAGTGATATCAAAGGAGCCTGGAGGCCAGGTTACTGGATTTTCTCTTTCAATCCACTGGTCAGGAAACACATTGTCATGATGATGCATGTTGGTAGTGAAATCAGAATCAGCTCTATCTGCTTTTCCTAAGTTTTATTTTATTTAAGGACACCTTTCAACACCTCTGCTCATTCATTACAGAGTGTAAAATAACCTATAAATTCTGCTCAGAGGCCTCTTCTTTCAGGCTGAAGGTTATTTTATATTTTGTAATTATACTTACAATTTTTACACCCTAAAAATTCATGATGGGTTTCAAATTATAACCTTTTATTTATGAAGAAAGTATGGGCACTCCTATTATGCTTATACTACATTTTACATTGTATGACCAGAGGAAACATCTTCCAGAAACATGAAGAATATGTGGATTAAGAACTGGAGATACACATAAGCATTAAGCTGCAGAGGAAGAAGGCACAACCCAATCAAACGGTCATCAACTATGCCAGCACAGATGGCTGTTTCTACAATTAAGAATTATTCCATATCTGGTTAAAGTGGCTTTGTTAGTGAAGAGTACAGAGGAGAGAAATTCAGGATTTGTGCTATGATGCTCCAGCATCCAATTATAAAACCAAGAAGCATAGTCTGTTGGTCTCTAGAACTGCACTTTCAAAAGATGAAATGAGTGAAGATGTTTCTCTTGCAAGACCCCAGCCACACTTCTACAATTCCGTGAAATTCCATGGCATGTACAATTGCACAGGTACTGGTTTCAGGACTAGCCTGAAGCCTGTCAAGTATATCTTGTTTGAAAACTGGGATGTGACATGGTCAATTTGCACTAACATTTGGTCTATGCACTGCCAGAGATCCTGTTTCTCTCAGGCACTGGTGGATAAACTGGAAGGTCGAATGATGATGGTATCTATTTGGTTATTGTTGCTAGTATAGTTAAGCAGCTTATGAATGCAAATCCTCCAGCCTCCTCATAAGCAAAATGCATTTTCTGAAAGTTCAGCAAATGAGTATTATTGATTTATGTTTTTCTACAGAACTTCTCAATGATGCACTTATAACAATGATAAGCATTTCTCTTAGATGTGTGCCTACAACATGCATAGGAGGTTTATAACCCATGAATAACATAGGACATACAATGGGCCACCAGTTAAAGCTTTGGAACTTTGTTACTTCCTTCTATTTGTTTCTCCTACAGTTAAGATTAGAAGTAGTGAACTGTCAGTCTTCAGCAGGATGGCATTGAGCATGCTTTATGATCATAGTAACAATTAACCTTTATTAGATCATTCACGATCACTTTATTTTCATGCAAGACATGTGGTGTAAGAGCTAAAATAAAAAATTAATCAGTGGTCCTAAAATTCATCAATTGAAATTATGCTGAGTAGCAATGCTGGTTTAAAAAAATCAACATATGAATGGAATATGATTAATTTTTTTCTAAATTCAACATCATAATAACTGAGTTAAAAGCACAGTTAATAAATCCCTTTCTGCTTAGCTTACAAAGCAAAAGTTACACATGTGCACACACACACTTAAAGCAAATTTTTCCTTAAACAACAATGCCTATATCGTTGATGTAAATTATAATTACTAGAAACCAGGTTTTTCCCATTAACAATTAAAGGACTGATGGGTCAGTTTGACTCAAAACAATTTCTGTGTTGTCTAATAATGGGAGAATATTTAATATATTTCATGACTTTTTCATTATTATTAGTTATGTTATAGCATATATTTTTTCAGTTATATACAAGTCACATCATCTGCATTTCTTATGCTTTTACATTTAAGGGATATGGGGTCAATTTGACCCAGATTTATATAACAGCGTATAATGTGATTTTGATTATTACTTCATTTAATGCATGCCATGCCTCTGTTTTGCTAAGTGAACAATGAGTTACATATATACTACATTAATATGTTCAGTTGTTAACACTAACTCCACTTACTTTTTTTAAAACTTTGGACTAGTTTCGGGAGAGGTTCCTCCCATCATTGGCTGTTGTTGACTAAATGCCATTGTTCAAAACGGGGGATGGACGCCCGTTTGCTCCTGTGGTGGTATCTTGTGGTTCTAGTAGAAACTTGCTGAGTTCATCTAGCGGCGGAAAATCAAAATTCATTAAGTTGTTCTTATTTTTTAAAATGAAAATTCTCTCCCATGTGGATAGTTCTATTGGGTTGTGAAGTTGTTTCAGTAATTTAATTTCTGGTTTTATTTCATGATTTTTGTTCCAAAAAATTGAGCTGCTATTGCTGATTTGTCTATCTGTTTCAATCTGATGTTCCTAAAATGTTCTTTTCTTCAAATTTCTAAATTTCTTTTCATTTTTCCAAAGTAGCTCTGCTCACAATCTGCACATTTAATCTCATATATTCCTGATTTTTGCTCCGTAGGGATGGTATCTTTCACTGTGCAATGCACTAAATTTTTAATATTATATTTGTTCTTTGGGGCTAACATAAATCCATGTTCTTTGAATATCTTCTTAAATTTGTTGTGGTAAGTTGGGTGGTATGTGAAACTTTTGAATTTATAACTGTCTTTGGTGTTCTTAAGTGTGGAAACTTCTTTAATCGATTTTTGTCTTTTAGCTTTATTAATCATTTTTGTTACTGAGTCTGTGTTGAAACCATTGGTTATAGCCATCTTCATTATATGTTGATGTTCCATTTTGTACTCGGTTTCAGTCAATGGGATGTTGATTAGTCTGTGTGCTAAACTGTAAAACACTGCATATTTATGTGGGATGGGGTTATAGCTATCATTTTTTATGTAATTTTCTGTGTGTGTTTGTTTCCTGTGAATTCCAAAGCTAAGACTATTTGCATTTCTTATTATTTTTAAATCAAGGAATGGGAGGCATCCATTTCTCTCTTCTTGTATGGTAAACTGTGTAGATTTGTTTTGTAAGTTAAGGAGTTTCAATGCATCTGTAGAATGTTTTTTTGGTATTATTGCAAATATGTCATCCACATATCTATACCATGTCTTGAAGATCAACGGAAATGCTTTGGTGATATGTACTTTTCATGAGTTCCTTCGAAGTACATATCACCAAAGCATTTCCGTTGATCTTCAAGACATGGTATAGATATGTGGATGACATATTTGCAATAATACCAAAAAAACATTCTACAGATGCATTGAAACTCCTTAACTTACAAAACAAATCTACACAGTTTACCATACAAGAAGAGAGAAATGGATGCCTCCCATTCCTTGATTTAAAAATAATAAGAAATGCAAATAGTCTTAGCTTTGGAATTCACAGGAAACAAACACACACAGAAAATTACATAAAAAATGATAGCTATAACCCCATCCCACATAAATATGCAGTGTTTTACAGTTTAGCACACAGACTAATCAACATCCCATTGACTGAAACCGAGTACAAAATGGAACATCAACATATAATGAAGATGGCTATAACCAATGGTTTCAACACAGACTCAGTAACAAAAATGATTAATAAAGCTAAAAGACAAAAATCGATTAAAGAAGTTTCCACACTTAAGAACACCAAAGACAGTTATAAATTCAAAAGTTTCACATACCACCCAACTTACCACAACAAATTTAAGAAGATATTCAAAGAACATGGATTTATGTTAGCCCCAAAGAACAAATATAATATTAAAAATTTAGTGCATTGCACAGTGAAAGATACCATCCCTACGGAGCAAAAATCAGGAATATATGAGATTAAATGTGCAGATTGTGAGCAGAGCTACTTTGGAAAAATGAAAAGAAATTTAGAAATTTGAAGAAAAGAACATTTTAGGAACATCAGATTGAAACAGATAGACAAATCAGCAATAGCAGCTCAATTTTTTGGAACAAAAATCATGAAATAAAACCAGAAATTAAATTACTGAAACAACTTCACAACCCAATAGAACTATCCACACGGGAGAGAATTTTCATTTTAAAAAATAAGAACAACTTAATGAATTTTGATTTTCCGCCGCTGGATGAACTCAGCAAGTTTCTACTAGAACCACAAGATACCACCACAGGAGCAAATGGGCGTCCATCCCCCATTTTGAACAATGGCATTTAGTCAACAACAGCCAATGATGGGAGGAACCTCTCCCGAAACTAGTCCAAAGTTTTAAAAAAAGTAAGTGGAGTTAGTGTTAACAACTGAACACATTAATGTAATGTATATTACCACTCCATTGTCTACAGCTTCGTAAGTACAATTTTTACTTAACGAGTTACATACTGAAACAGTAGCAAAATATACCTTTGTTGTTGTAGTAAATTTACAGGAAATGAATGTTTCTGCTATGTCAAAGCACATTCATTCTAGTTCCATGCCTCATCACATTCAGAGGTAACTACAGTGATTATATTTTTATTTCATGGACTCTTATATAATGTATAGTTATAGATAAAATAGCAATATTAACAGAGTTATGATATTTTTTAAGCTTTCACAGCTAGCATTTTTATTATTGAAATTGAACATTACCAAGCTACTTCAGTGGTTTTTGGTTTAAGTTAATTTAAAGCCAGATTGTTTATCAGCATTATCAGTGAAATGAAAGTTAATTAAATTAATTTAAATCAACAACCAGCAAAATAACCTACTAATGATCAACTTTAATAATATAAATGATACTTTCAGAAAATTATAAAACAAATAAGTTAAAATCCTTCAACATCTTTTGGCAAGATATCACTTACGTTGTAGGTATGTGCATAGTATGACATAGTGGCACACAATGTTGTTTTAATGCCATTCATCATGAAGATATGGATTTAGACTTTTATATTATTTAGGTTTGTTAGGGTTAAGCACTTTGTATGAAATCTATAGGGTGATTATCTTTAGTATTATTGTGAGTGTAATAATGTATCTATTTCAAGAACTGACTGCCTTAGTGATCCAATACACACTATAATTATAATGAAAAGAGAATACAGCTCTTTTTGGGTACAATTAAATACATATTACAGTATTAAAACTTAAAATTCTCTTTACTAAATGTATTCTCACCTCATCAAAGATATCGATGTATACAATTTCTTTTCCAATGATTAAAGCTATCTCATAGACTTCTGCCTTGTCATTAGGGTTATAAGTAATAACAAGAGAGAAATTTCTGTCTACAAAATCACTTGCTAGAAGATAGGAGCACTGGCCATGGAATTCAAAGAATCTTCTGTTAAATGTCATGAAATGTTGACTTCCAGCTAATATTGCTTGAGCTATAACAGAATGTAAAGGTGAAGTTTCATTAACAAAGTATACATTTATTATGCAAGATGCTTGCATTGGAACAAAAATATATTAAATTGATTATATTTCTAAAAAGGATGAGGTAATATGAATTTTATTAATAAAAAATTACATGAAATCACAGTTTCCTAGCCAATATTGATTAACATTTGGTTGCATAATTATATTTTGGAATAAAAAATTAGAGTAAATTTTATCCTTATACTCTAATGTACAATATTTACCATATTTGTTCACAAAACTATTAATTTTTTTTACTCATGATCAACTTCACTAATTTCAGTAATTTGTTTAACCCTAAATATTGGCTTATTGTAACTAATATTATATATACATACATATATAAAATAAATGAAAAGTAAAATAACACAATGAACAATGCAATTAAAATAACAATAACTAGACAAGCAGGAAAAAGATAAAACACTTAGAAAGTGCAGATTTAGCATTGCAATGTTTCGAACAGTTCATGTTCTTCTAACATGTCAAATGATTTAAATAATATGGCATAATATAACATCTGTGCATTTGCTGGCTGTTGTGCTTTCACTCTCCACACTCGTGCTATCTTTCTGCAGTACTTTTTGCTTGTGCATTACATTTTTTTTTGTAATAGGGGATCCTTTATTGCTAGCATGTTTTGCTTTTCTTTTACAATATTTTCTCATATATTGTGCTACAATTAATAATTATGTGTTAATGCATTAATATCCATCTGCCCTGGCAGTAGCTATATATTTTAAGTTTACTACAGAAAATGAGACCAAACTCAAAAACCATTAAAAGTGGCTAAAATCTGTTTGGATATTCTGAAAATATGTGGTTTATTATGCATTTCAATTGCAACATGTTTAGCTCTATCTCTAATATCATTGTGCCTGTGAAACCGACTATGTGGAGATTTTTCCTAAAATCAGTTATGTGGCTTAAAGGAAGCATAAAACATTTCAACTTCATTGTGAAAACCCCCTATGTGAATAGAAAGTGGTTCACATGCTATTGTGGGAAAATTGTAACCCACCATGTGCTCCCTCTTCAAACTGCACCTAAAGAATCAATCAGCTATGATCTTAACATGTGAATCCTTTGACAAAAAAAAATTAGTCATCTCTTGAATGCAAAATTCTTGGCAGTTGCATTATAAGGCATGCACTAAAGATGCTGACTTGTGTGTGCTTTTCATTAGCTCTATGGCATAGTGTGCAGTGATGCCGTGGTTAAGAGTACAGGTTCACTTCTTGGCATGAAGCAATTTTTTTTAATAAGCCTTTGTATTATGACAAATTAGTTTCAAAATATTGTTTTCCATACACATAAAGCTTTAACATTAACATATTATGTACATTGTAATGAATATTATGTATCCTTCAGTATTTGTTCTATGAAAATGCAATATGCTGCATATGCATTCCCTGTACATGCATGAAGGATATATGATGGCTTATGGGCACAGTTTCAAGAAGCCTGGGACACTGCAGCATCTTGTTTACACTATTGAATAAATCTGATATTCTTTATACCTGAAAAATTAAGAGCAGTTATACATGCTGAGGGTTTGTTTACCCGATATTAATTTGTGTTTTTTCTATGTGTTTTAATTTTATAATATAAATTTTTTGGCTCATTATTTATTTAGCTACTTGTAAAGAATACATTAGTTTGTCATTACATTTTTGTGTGTGCACAGGTAATGCCATAAAACCCAAATGATACATTAAAATATAATACATATTAAGGTAACATGATGTTCTATATACACACTTATAAAACCAATAATAATAAAACAAAAGTTTTGTGTGGCATTTGAACACATGAGCTTATGCAGAAAAGCAATGCTTTCTAAACTGGTTAGACACCACTACTCTACTCTAATGTTCTCTTTTCAGATGCTTACGATTCTGACCATTATGTTTTCAGGCAAGGTACCCACTGTAGTATGCACTCAGTGTGAATCAGCATTTAAGAGCATGTTGATACTGGGGATGATTCATTTTTTTTTGTCAAAGGATGCACATAGTTGATTCCAATTGCTGCATCTGTGCCTTTCTGAGCATGTAGGAGGTCATGCCACAACATCTTGATGAGTAAAAATTAAGCATTAAGTAGAAACAATGTATTGTTGCTTATAATGAAAATAATGCCCTTTTTTTTTCTAATATATTACCATAAGTATGATAACATTACCAGCAGTTTGTCAAGGTAAGCAGAGGTTGGAAATTTGTGCAATTAGCTTTAGAGAATTAAGATGCCTCAACAGATAGAGAAGGAAGTACCAGTGAAAATACATTTCTACCAGGAAGTATAATAAGAATGGGTATGTAAGAATTTAAAAATTGAATATGATTGTGAATTAATGAAATTAGTAGGAGATTTTAGTCTATATTTTCAGAACATAACATATATGCTGCAAAATAAAAAGATTTTGTTTAAGGCAATCAAAAGAATGAAAGTAAATTTAACATAAGAATTTCATTATTGAAATAGTTTCAAAATATTTATTAAATAAATTAACAGAAAAAACACAGAAAATATTACTATGTTATTATTGAGACATTATTATTTTCTTTCCACAGATCATGACTTCATAATATTGCTCCTACATGCAGTTATTGATGCCATTTCCCCTGAGAATCACAGCGATCAATTAAAGCTATCAATTATGAATGTTATCACTGTGAAGGAAAATATATCAGAAGATAACTTAGTAATAATCTATGTAAAATATAGGCAATTTAGAATGTGATGCTTCACCAGATATAATAGATTGCGCACAGACATTCTGAATATTGTGAGTGCAGGTGTCAATAGTTCTAAATCAACTAATGACAATGAAACTATACCATTGATGAAAGAAGAGGAGATGCTGTCAATAGGAGTCTAGAAGAGATAATAGGGATTGAAAGTTACATGGAAACCATTATCAAGTACTGAAAATAATGGGCAATGGATACATTGAAATTCAAAGATCTGAGAGAAAAATACTTCCTAAAATAAACCAGCAAAAGGAAAGTCAATCCACCTTGCAATTTCATAAGTAACAAAGTCAATGAAAATGCATGAAAAAAGATTTCACAAAAAAATGTATGGGCTCTAAACACTTGAGGAGAAAATATCTATGGTAGATGGATTGTGGCATTCAGACTAAAGAAGAACAAGCAGCAGGCTTATGATTGTTACATACTCAGTGAAGGTAAGAAAGTTAAAAGCATTTAGAAAGTTCTTTTTATTCACCATTGATCTAAAGAGAATGCTTTAGTCACATGGATTAAACATTCTACTTTACCAGCTCTGAAGAAAGGAGTAGAGATATAGTTCATAAAGATGCTGGAAAAGAAGTGCAGCACCATGTAATGGATGGCACAGAAGTCATTAAAAATAAATTGTCTTGATTCCAAAAGGACATGGTTAGAACTTATTCCAAAGGTACCCAGACATTTTTGCAGAACATCGAGTACCAGAGTATACTTTGAATCAACTTTTAAATCATTTAACCACCTGCATGAAATATAAAGATGATTCCAAGAAAATGGAAATTATTTTATGTTTAGGAAAACATTTCTATAAGATATTTGAAAATGAGAAAACTTACATTTTTAAACCACAAAAAGACCAATGAGATTTTATGTGTTTCTTGTAAATTAGAAAACCAATTTCAAGATGAATGCAACTTTAAAATAAGTAAGAAGGAAGTAGCCTACAGAACAAAAGAAAATATAATTTCTTGTGCCTCTAAAATCATACTAGTTGTAATAGTACCTTTGTTTCTCAAAATTATTAGTTTAAAAATATAATTATAGCAAAAATATGAACATACATAATGCACATTTCAAATAAGAATGTGCAAGTACACGTTTATCTTTGGCTGGAAGGTGAAGGCAGAGTTTCATCTAATGAGTTCACATCATGTATTTCTTTTTTTGAAGAAGAACCTGAGGTATGTAGTTTACCTTATCTCAAATAGCTGCTCTTATTAAAATAAGAATAGGTTATTGGTTAGTGCCTAATCAGACATTTAAGAGTAATATAATATAGTTCAACAAATAATATTGGAAAAGGTCTCACAATGATAAGAGGTGGACAGTGTTTACTCAACTTTGGAACATCTGTTTTCTCCACACACACATATATACTTTGACATATTTAGTTAGCTAAACGGAGGTTAACCTAAACTTAGGTATTCATTTTTTACACTAAACTCCATTCACTTACACAAAAGTAAGACACGTTTTGGGATAATCTCTCCCATCCCTGAAGAGCAACTGAAGAGAGAGATTCTCCCGAAACGTGTCTTACTTTTGTGTAAGTGAATGGAGTTTAGTGTAAAAAATGAATACCTAAGTTTAGGTTATATTGCCACTCCATTGTCAACAGCTTCATAAGTAGAATATTTAAATGGAGGTTGCCTGGAATAATAAAAAGCATCCTTATTCTTACATAATCAACCACCTTAATTATATATTTGTTAAGAATATTTAAGCTTTGTCCAGAAAATTTTTCCCAATCCTACCTGGTAGAAGATTGAAAGATCCAATTCATGAATATTAAAGGTTTTTTTTTTCTACAAGCTTAGGCATGATAAATGGCAACCACTTCCACAATGCTGAATGGTAGTTAATACCGTCAAACCTGTTAATCTATATAGTTGATTTTTAAATAATGATAAATTATAGTTTGACAGTCTAAAACCTTCTTTAAATAAGAAAAACACTATTTCAGTGACAGTTTTAGTTATAAACAACATCATGGCAAATATCAAATTATTTAAATATTAAGATCTGAAAATTTGCAAACAAAATTCAAAAATCAATGCACTTATGCTACATTAAGAAATAGGATGTTCTATAAATATTGTATTTATGAAGCTGTTGACAACCGAGGGGCAATATAATCTAAACTTAGGTATAATTTTTTTACACTAAACTCCATTCACTTTAACATAAGTAAGACGCATTTTGGGAGAATCTCTCCCATCTTCAGTTGCTCAGTGAACTGCCGTTACTCGAAACGATGGCTGGACAAATAGATGTTCCTGTGGTGGCCTCTGTTGGTTGAAGTAGGAAGTTGCTAAGTTCATCCATAGGAGCAAACTCGAAATTTATTAGGTTTTCTCTATTTTTTAATATGAAATTTTTTTCCCAAGTGGATAACTCCAATGGGTTGTGAAGATATTTCAGCAGCTTAATTCCCAGTTTTATTTCAAGATTTTTGGTCCAAAAGTGAGCTGCTACTGCTGATTTATCCACCTGTTTAAACCAAATATTCCTAAAATGTTCTTTCCTCCGAATTCCCAAATTTCTTTTTGTTTTGCCTATGTAACTCTGTTCACAATCTGCACATTTTATTTTGTAAATTCCTGATTTCTGTTCTGTTGGTATGGAATCTTTTACTGTGCAACCTAATAAATTCTTAATGTTGTATCTGTTCTTTGGGGCTAACATTATCCCAAGTTCTTTGAAGATTTTCTTGAACTTGTTCTGGTAAATTGGATGGTAGGTGAAACTTTTGAATTTGTATTCTTCTTTTGTATTTTTCAGTGTGGAAACTTCCCTTATCCCCTTTTATCTTTTAGATTTATTGATAATTTTTATCACTGTGTCTTTGTTGAAATCATTGATTATAGCTTTCTTTATTATTTGTTTGTATTCTATTTTGTACTCTGCTTCTGTGAGTGGAAGTTTCATCAATCTGTGTGCCAAACTGTGAAAAACTGTATATTTATGTGCAATTTGGTTATAACTCTCATTTTTATGTAGTTTTCTGTGGTGTGTGTTTCTTTTCTGTAAATTTCAAAATTCAAACAATCTCCATTTTTATAATTTTTAAATCTAGAAATAGTAGCCACCCATTTCTTTCTTCTTCTATAGTAAATTGTATGGAAACACACATAGAAAACTACATAAAAAAATGAGAGTTATAACCCCATTCCACATAAATATGCAGTTTTTCACAGTTTGCCACACACACTATGATTATATTTGAAATACGTGTTAGTTCAAAGTGACTTTCACCACTGTTAACTAAATCTCATATAACAGCAATGTTGCAAAAACTGTCAAGAATATTGTAAAAGATGCATGCATTCCTAAGGCATCAGATGTTGCTCCGGTTGTATTTATTTCTCCTATATATTAATAAAATTTTATATAGTGGATTTTGCAGGTGCAATGTAAAAAGCAGCCCTCTGATGGTGATGGAAATATTACGTTCGTAACATGTATGAGCTAACCAATTAGGGTGACCAAGTTGGTAATGCTTGAAACTCACATATGCTATGTTTCAGGTCAATTCCAGTTGGGCCAGACATTGATCTTTGATTTTTTTCATGGTTTTCCCTGGTCATTTAGGCAAATGCTTGAATGAATATTTACATTTCATTAATTTTCTGCTCTTCCATTTCAAATTATTTGGCTCCACTGGTTCTGTTACAGGTTTGAAAGTGCCAGGGCAATGTGGGCTGACATGGTCTGATATTGAAAAGGTTTCAGCCTCAGCATTTATGGAAGCAGATCTTCTAAGAGGTTTGCACAACTCAGATTTTTGTTCATTGGTTTATTTACAGATGTTCTTTAACATCTCAGATCATCAGCATCTCATTAAATTCAGGGCATAAAATGGCTAACAAATTTTACTCAGAGGCCTATCTTTCAGACTTGAGGTTAATTTATGATCTATAAATCTATGACATGGGATCCACAGCTTTATTTACCATACAAAGGAAACTGTAATTAGGATTTTTATGCCTCAAAAAATCCATTTACCCTGACTGGGATTGAACCTGGGATCTTGGGTCTACGAGGCTGGTATGGTTATAACTAGACCATCAGGTCTGACTGATAATGCACATAGAGGCTCCACTATAATAATTAGGGTATTCTATCTGGAAACATGTAAGGGACCCCATCTTACATCCATGTAGTCACTGCTCTTAGTTCCTGACTGTCCAGTGTCTCCCTCCACTCATCCCTTCCTCCCAGAGGTGCCTCTTCATTGGGGGCATAGGCCAAAGGGCCAGCCATAAGAAAAGCTGAAGAATCTAAAGTATCTTCCTCCACTGCAAACAGACTGGCCTGCCTACCAAATGACTGACCGACCAACTGACCAACTGGGCGACCAACCAACCATCCATCCATCTATCCATTCATCCATCAGGATAAGAGCAAATGTAATAATGATGATACAATGAAATAATGTATATAAACAGAAAGTTCCTTATTTATCCTTTAATTTGCACAAAAGTTATATGATTTATCTTCTATAGAAACTGAATTAGTTTTTAAAACTAATTACTGTCTAAAACATGTGTCTTTAACTTAGCATAACCTAGAATATAAATGGTATTTAAAAAAGAGATTCATTCTCACCTATTAGGAAACAAAATTTCTTATGGGACCATGTTAAAAGCCTTGAATAATTATCAGAATCAAAAACATAGTAAATATTAGTTTATTAGTCTTATAATATTATAACATCTCAACCTTTAATTTTTAATTTTCCCAGTGAAGAATGTAGTATTAATTTGGTTTAATCCAGCTTTCTTACCTTTAAATGGGGGTAACCAATTTGATGGCTCAGTGAATGGTTTGTACTTATAATACAGTGACCAAAATGTTGTATTTGATGCTATGAAATAATTCTGTAAATCATTCAATGTCCTATACTCTGGAATTTCCTGAAATTTAAGATTAAATTCCTCATAAACACACACAAAAAAAATCTTACTAAATTGTATTCATCAGTTTTTTATTCTGTTGGATGTTTTATAGGATGTTTCAGTGTACTCTGTGCACTCAAATAACATAGAATAAAGAATATATCCATCTATAATGTAATTAAGAATACTGGTGAAAATCTTCAATATAGAGAAACAAACAACATTTAATAAGCAGCATTTACAACTTTGTCAGCATCTAAGTTATTTTTGTCACTTATTATGAAACGTTATTTTTCCAAATTTATTTTGAAAGTAATATTTGAGCATAGTAAAGTAGAGCTTTTCAATAAAGTATTATGAATTTTAATTATTGAAATAAAAGTGTTTATGATTTGTAACATATTTTCCACATTTACCTCAAACTTTGGTGTTTCATTAAATGCATGCCAGGACATTGGCAGCTTTTGTTCCCATTCAACAAAGCCATTCTCTGGATCAAATATAAACTTAGTCTTGGCTTCACGGTACCTGTAACACAGTATATATTTAGCTAATGACATTATACTTATTTTTCTGGGCTATAAAAAGTAATTGTTACAGGAATAACATAACATTGGTCAACAATTAACTTTTGCTAAAATACATAATTAAAAATGAATTGATGTATGAATGAGGTATTGATGTACTAATTATCACTTCATTTTCAGTTTTATTCTTTTACATATAGTTTTCTATTTATTTTCAATTTACTGTTCATCACATTTATATTCTATGCTCTTCCTGTGCACAGAACATTGTTATGTTTTGTTGTTATAGGTATATATGTTGTTATAGATAAGATAACCTTATTTATTTCAATACATTCCAAGTATCTGTCTCTATATATATATCTGTCTAACCATTTCATTGTTTTGTTCATTTCTGCTTCTCTAGGTCTTTTTATTTTAATTATCTATACATATACTGTGCCTTCATTTTGCCTATGCAATCAGAGTTTATGTAAACTAATCAAGTCCAGTTGACCTCCAGTGGATGCATGATTCCTGGTAAGACTGCAGTTTTTCTAATGCAGGCAATTGAGCCTGCCCAGTCATGTTTATCATGCCAACATTTTCACCATTTCTACTGTTTACCCCAAAGTATGCCAATAGTGAGATATATGTTAGAACAAAGAATACTTATTTTTGATTTTTAAGTGCATAAGAAATTATATTTTGACTGTGTGAAGGTAGCATAATCATTAGTCTTTAACTAGATCAGTTCCTAAATATGGAATTACTGATAGTAAATTGGTAGCAACGGTTGCTCTTCAAAAAGATTTTTGCCCTCATGGAAGTGTAAGAGAAAATTTCATGCTAAATTTCCAGGAGTAATATCTCCATCAGGAAGTACAATTTTCAGATTGGTGAACAAAGTGTGAATCCTAAGAGTTTTCATTAATAAGAAGTCAAGAGCAAAATAATGGGTTAGGTTTTTAAGTGGAGAAGCTTAATAAAATAGACTATCAATCAATCCTCAAAACCCTTTTTCATGATTAGCCCAGCAAATTGGCTTTTCTGTTAGCAGTGCTTATATTGCCATTCAGCTCCTGCATCTTCATCCTTATAATATTACTGCTATATCTGAAATAAAACCCATGGAAAAGAGTGAGGTTCTGAACCTGGTTTATTAATCATGCAAAAGAATAAATTCTTGACCCTAATCTCGTATTTTTCACAGGTGAAGGTAATTAAATCTCTCAGGATATGAGAGTTTAAAAAATAATAGATACTGGAATAGTGTCTATCCTGGTCGAATAGTTTAATTTCCACTTTATGATAGGACTGTGGTATGCTATTAGTACCAGCTGCATCACTGCATCACATATTTTATGAAGGTGCTCTTAATGCTCATTGGTACATAAACACGTTACTGAATGTTTTTTTACTGACTTGGCCCCTGCAAAAACAGATGGGTATTTTATGCAAGATTGTGCAATTTCACACACACCTAGAGAAATTTTCCTATCATTGAATGGTATGATAAAAAAATTATTAAATGTATTAATTCTGGTTTGTGGCTTCCTAGATCCCCAGATTTAAATCCATATTTTATTTTTTTTTATTTGGTTTATTTATGGACACTCTTTAACATCTCAAGTAAACAGCATCCCATTCATATCAGGGTGTGAAACAGCTGACAAATTTTGATCAGAGGCCTCTTTTTTCAGGCTTATGGTTCTTTATCATACCATAAATGTACAACACAGGACCCATGGCTTTGCTTTCCTTCTGAAGGAAGCCATACTTAGGATTTTTACGCCCCAAAACATCCATCAGTCCTGGCTGGGATCGAACCCACGATCTTGAGTTTAGAATGCAAGTATGGTTACCACTACATCACCAGGACTGATTTAAATCCACATGATTTCTATTTGTGAGGAAAACTAAAAACTATAATGTGTGCTAACAATTCACATTAACTGGAAGCAATGAAGCAATATATTCTGATTGTGATAAGTGTCTTAAAATTTTTCAAGGAATCAGGCATGTAATACAGCAAATGGTAGGTCCTTTGAGCATCTACTGTGATAGCAAGTACAATATTAATTAATATTCACTAAGTCACTACTTATAAATCATAAAAGAATAAATTATGAAAGAATAAAAAAAAACATGCTATGAGTTCTGAGCAAGCAACATGATTTCTTTTAGCATGTGGCGAGGCAGTTGTGCAATACCTTCCCATTGCCAAAATCAATTCCTGAGGTGGAATGAGGGTCTTGTGTGTCGGTATGTATATTGGGTAAGACTTTTGCCAAAATAGGTAAATAAAAATGAATTAGCACATGAGTAAGATATTGATGGGCTAATTATCAATTAATTTTCAGTTTTCTTCTTTCTTTCACATATACCTTTCTATTTATTTCAATGTACTGCTCACCACATTTAAATTTTATGTCAGGTTTGTCTATACTGATGAGTCACGAGAGATTGTGATACATATAGTTTATACTTGTTTAGTTCAACAAATGATCTGAGAAAAGCTATAGCACTAGACACAACATTTGATTCATCTTTAGAGTTAACAAGTCCCAGTGACTTATGCATCCGAGTTGAATATTTTATTATACACCTTTCTATCTTAAAAAGAAAGGAAAAATTTGCAACTACTAGATTAAAAGCAGAATGAGAACTTAATGAGAATGCTTTGAATCCATAATTTTAAAACACTTAAGAATAATTTTTTTTCATTTTCTTTTCTTTTGAAAGTTTGTCTTCTATTGTAGTATGAATGGTCTCTCTGATCAACTAGAACAACAGTACAGTGTATCAGAAGGGAGGCTATTTATGAACTCGTCCCACTATATGTTGAAAATAATTATTCTGGGCAATCAAAATTTAAAGCCTTTCTGTACCCTTTCCTTTTTATGCTGATTTGAAAGAAAAAATAATAATTATGAAGCAATTCCAAACTACCTTCACAGTTAAACATCTGCAGAGATTTAAAAGTTGTTGGTTTTTGGTATGTGTGCTCAAAGGGTTATCAAAGTTCTGCTGCCTCTTGTACCTATAGGATGGTTAAATTACAGGATATCAAAAATGATTTGGGTGACGAGACTTCCTTTTTTGTCTGCATATGTTTTCCTTTTGACATTCTTGTTGGGATATGTGCATATTTTTAAAAATCATGAAATTTCCTTTTCAGAGCTTGTATGCCTGAAATGCAGAAATTATATGTTTGGATGCCTTTTCAAAGAATTTTGCATTGGTGGCAGCAGCACCAACAGAATATATCCTTTGTTTACAGATAGATAGTAAATCTGATCAAAGCATATTCAGTTGCAAATTTAGTTTCTTTTCCACATTTTCACAGTCTGCCCAGTCTGCTTTGCATGTACTAAATAGTGTGGAACTGTTATACTTATTTTTCTCAATATTAATAGATATTACCTACCATTCATACATTCAAAATGACAATGTAAGTTCAATGATGCCATAATCATCATATAAGCTGTATTGAAAAAGTAAAGGAATGAAGCTGAATGCTAAATTTATGGATACCTGTGAAATACATTGCAAAGTAATATTAAATTCCCTTTTGTGTTGTCTTTTTGTCTTTTGATTACTTAATATTTTTCATTATGTTTACCATGGCTTTCATATGTAGCTAACCATAAAATCATTAAAATTTATTATAAATATTTATAAAAATTGGATATAATACACTTTTACATTTTAAGTAAATGATAGCCTGAATTTAAATGGATACATTGTGACCTCTTTTTTCAAAAAATGTCTTCCCTTTTGAAACCTTTTATCATATTTTTTTTATCAATGTGAATCTGGTCACTCTAAATGTCTGGAAACCAAGAAGAAACTACAATCCAGAAGAAGAGACTATCCTGCATATACCACTGTTTGAAACAAAAGTGATACTACTCCCACCCCTTCATATAAAGCTTAGTCTGTTTAATCACTTCAGTAACAAAAAAAAAAAAAAAAAAAAAAAAAAAATGCATATCTGTATCTAAGTAACAATTTTGTAATATATCAGCTGCAAAACTAAAGAAACATATATAAATGGGATAGATGGGTGAGATTTCACCAAGATATTAAGTGGATAGAAAAACTTAAGTGTTTGGAATAAGTTCATAATGAACTTTTGTTGGATTCTGTCATGATGACTCAGGAAAAATGTACAAAAGAAAATGATCTGCTAAGCATTTCTAATTTATGATTTTGTCTAATGAACTTAATTCAGATTTGTAAATATAAATGAAAACTATAATTCCTTTTTATAACAAACAGAATCTAATTTTGTTCAAATTTTTTGTAGGTGTATTTTCATTCAGTTTTAGGGTTAGTTATAATTTAAAACCTGCATAAAATTGGGGGGGGGAGTGAAGACATATGTAATTAACATAATCAGGCTTCCTAAGGTTGCTGCAGGTAAATTACCATAGTATTTCTAATAAATTAATAGAATTTTGAAATCAAATTGAAGTTGCAAATATAGACATAATTATAGGTACTATCACAACTTTAACTATGCTATTTTTAATTATGCTGAGATATTTGATTCAAAGTATGATTACAGAGTTTATCAGAGAATTGTTGATTTGCTTTATTTATGGATGTTCTTTAACATCTCAGGTCATCTGCATCCCATTCAATTCATATCATGAAACTGCCAATAAATTTAGCTCAGAGGCCTCTTTCAGGCTTGAGGTTCTTTTACATGTCATAAACCTACAACACAGATCCCACAGCTTTCTGAAGGAAATTATACTTAGGATTTTAAAGCAAGAAAAAAAATCCATCAATCCTAGCTGGGATTGAACCTTGGGTCTACAAGGCAAGTATGGTTACTACTAGGACTGACTTTATCAGGGCAGGCATAGATGGGCTGGGAGTGATTTTGTATATGTTAAAACCACAATAAGTAGCAATATTTTATGGATTGATGAGGAAGTTGAAATGTTATGTATGCAAATAGTACTAACAGTAGTATAGATCTAATAGCTTGTTATGGACTATAGGACAAAACTGGTTTGAATGAAATAGAAAAAAAAAATTAAATAGTGGGAATAGGCAAACTATCAATTAATTGGCTTAGTTACTTGAGAGGCAGCAAAACACAAAATCTTATAAAAATAATTGATTTGGGAAAATGGGTTAAAGTAGGTAACTAAACCTGCAAGAGAAAGTGCTACCTTAGACATTTATCTCATCCATCCCTTTGAATGATTAATTACCTGTGATTTCTTTTCGGGTATCTGTAACCATAATATGTATAGTTAGATATCAATAGGGGGGGTCATGGAAATGTCTGAGCAGGTAAAGATGAAAATATGGTATAGTAAATCAGTAAGACAAATATTCTGCATTTACAAGACCATTTATGAGAAAAGTATGAATTATTTATTATAACATGTGATATCTTGCAAGATATTGGGGACAATTATAAAGCCAATGTTATGCAAGAGCTAAATTGTTCATGCATTTAAAAGTTTTAAATGGAATCTAAATCTTGAATATTATAACAGAGCTGTAAGGAAATTAAAACTTAAAATGAGAAGAGTTTTCAAATTAAGGAAGAATAGTCTATATCATTCTAAGCTGTTTGTAGAATTTACTAAAAATCTTGAATAAGAGAAACAAATTGTACATGAAAATTTCTTCAAAAACATTCTGGGATAAAATAAAAATGATTGGAATAACTTTGATAAACATGAATGAAGGCACAGGGCAAATTGATTTCAATAATAATTAAATCAAGAAGGGATAAGGAATGAGCAGAGTTATTAAATACTTATTTTATATCTGTTTTCAATCAGAAGGGAAATATAGGAAACTGGTCTGAGGACTTAGTCACTAGGGAGAGTTTTAAGATAACAAATAATATTTGGAAGATATTAAAAAAAAGCTACAAAATCAGAAATTGGGCTTCTGAAAGAAATTTAAAGCTAGAAGATGAGACCATGATTCCATACTTAAAGTCAATATATGAGTATAATGTACCCATAAATAATTTGGTGCTTCCAAGTGATTGGAAAACTACTGTCATAGTATCAATTCATAAAAGGGGAAACAAAAGTGACATAAAAGTTACCGACCTGTGAGTTTAATATCAGTTGTTTGTAAGATGATGGAACATTTAATTGTTCAATGTATTCAGCATAACTTGGAACAAAGAGGGTTGTTTTTCTATGGTCAAAACAAATTTAGGAATGGCTTCTTATGGAATATCCAGTTTATTTCCTTGTTCCAGAATCTATTTGAAGTTTATAATGGTGTGAGGGTTAACACCCTAGTGGGGAGGTATTTGACCTGGTTCCCTATGACATCTTATAGTCAAAATTATCACATGTTGGAAAAAATAAAACAGCAATATCTTGGATCCAGGAATGTTTAAATGAAAAATCAATATGTTAGAATTGGTAGCACAATATTGGAAGTGGGCATCATAACATAAGGAATCCTTCAGGGATCAGTTATTAAACCCTTACTCTTCTTAATTTATATAAACCATTTACGAATCTGTGTGAAATCTAAAGTTAGGTTGTTTGCTGACGTTTTGTCTTGTATACAAAAATAAAATGGAAAAACCCGATTTTAAAACTTTGCAGAGCAATCTGGATGAGGTTGGTAAGTGGGCTGGAATAAACAAAATGAAAATTAACAAAGGTAAAAATATATCTATGTCATTTAACAAACCGAGGTAGAAAATTATTCTTGGTTATCATATTGATGAGGAAATTGTCCCCCAAGAAAAATACTGCTAATACTTAGGAATATATTTACATAAAAGCTGGGGTGGGAGAACCAAGCAAACTATGTAATGCATTTGTTAGATGAGTGCTTAGGAAGGGAGGAACAGTATCCAAAGAATTAGTGTACAGGTCCCTTTTGTTAGTGGAATGATTATAAATTTTTAATAATTTTTTTTTAAATGGAACTAACAATGATTGGAATAACTTGCCTGCAGAAGTCTTTGAGGGCTGTCCTCCAATAGTTAAAAAATTTAAGAGAAACTTGGATAGGTACACTAATAGATTAGATTTTGCAGTTGACATATATTTAATTAAATTGACATGTATTTAATTAGAATGGCATGTATACAATTAGACTAGACTTTTAATTGAGATGTATTTAAACAAGTTAACTGATATTAAATTAGGATGAAATGAAATATATTAAATTACATTAACATATTTAATTAGACAGAAATGCATTTAATTAGGATGAAGTGTGTATTTATTATCAAAATATATTTGTTACAAGTCTAACTCATGTCATATGAGTCCTGGAACCATATGTGCTTTCCCAGTATAGAAGAAAAATACTTAAAATTGCTCAAACCAATATTTAACTCTTAAGAGGCAAGCAATACATGATGAAATAAATAAACAAATAGAAAAAAAATATTTACAATGGAAAAAAATTAGGATGAAATTTATTAAATTATGTTGACATGTATTTAATTACTTTGGCAGGTATTTAAGTTACACTTATTTATGTTGAAATGTTTTTAACTATTTTGAAGTGTATTTAATTACATTATCAAGTGGTTAATTAGATTGCCATGTAATTTAATTTGACATATATTTAAGTTTAAATATAGTAATAAGATTGACATGTGTTTTATTATATAATCAGCTGACATGAATTTAAATAGGTTGAAATAAATATCATTTAATTATGTTGACATGCATAATTATAAGAATATTTTAATTTCACTATTTCCCCTTTGCCAATGGGTTTAAGCCCAATTGCAGGTTGAATAAATATATAAATATTTTGATATAGAAAATATAATTTAATCCTTAGTGATTGAAATTATTTTTATATTATGCATTAATGCATATTATATTTTCTCATTTAGATAAATAACTACATGTTCAATCTGAAATGATGAAGACAGTTACTATTTAACATTATATTTAAGACAAACAACCAAGATCTTGCAAGAAAGCTTCTCAATATTTTCCAATTATCAAATGAAAACAAATAAAACAGTTATATGAAATAAAATCCCATCAAGCACTAAAATTGTCCACACATATATTAATTCTCTAATACAGCACTTGTATGAAAATAACTATCATTGCTTTAAAATCAGATTTTAGCTCTTGCACTTCTTCAATTTGTGAAGCTATTTGTTATGTGCTAATCTCATGTTGCTGGCATATAGTCTTATATTTTGTGCAAATTATTTCCTTTTCTGTCTGTTTTTGGAATAAATGCTAGGAGAGAACTAGAAATTATGCTTATTTTAGAAAAGATATACAATCAAATATTAAAATATACTACTTACATCTATAATGTGGATAATAACCATCTTGTTTTGAGGATCAATTTCCATAAAAAATAATGCAAAAATCCATATTTGATCTTGGCTATGATTCACTCAGCACGCACATGCTAACAAATACATTTGTTACATTGGCTCTTTATTAATTTAATTTACCTATTTCATGTCAGCATTTAAGTATAAGGCCACAGTTTTTACCAGTTAAAGTAACTAAGCAGAGAGAATGAAAGAATAAACAAAAGTTATTTGAGCTGTACAGGTAAAAATAAAATGACTAAGAAATTACTTGCCATTATGTATACCCTTTGACAAAAATATGAGTCAACTCTTGAATGCAAAATTATTCTACGTCCCACTCATTACAGTGCACAATTCACAGGTAACCAGAAAGGTGTTTAGACACTGCAGCAGTTCTGTTTTATGGCATGCACTAAAGAGACTCTCTAGTATGTGTGTTTGATTAGCTCTATGGTAGAGTGTACAGCGATGTAATGGTTAAGAGTGCAGGTTTATGTCCTGGCATGAAGCAATTTTTTTATGACAAATTAGTTTTGTAATATTGTTTCCCATACATAGCAAGTTTTAACGTCTACAATATATATTGTATATTTTTATATATATAAAACAATAGCCAAAGAAGCACAGAAAACATAAAACTCTTAGATAGACAGAGATTATCTCTTGCTATATTTGGACCTTTTGGAGTTCTTCTAAAGCAAGATGACAAGTAAAGGTATTAAAAATAAATATTGAAGATAACCCACTGAATAGAAACAGATTAAATAAGCAACAAGAGTGAGAGTGAATGAGAGAGAATATAAAAATATATTAATACATAAGATATAAACCTGATGGTACATGAGCTTTATGCAAAAATATAGCTGCCATCTCTCTATCTCTGAGTAAACGTTCAGAGCTATGAGTTGGTAATGCATCAATAAGGTTAAATTAAATGCATCATCAAAATCCTTATAGTCAGACAAGGCATGTTGGCAAAGGAGACTTGGTTTTAACAGAACATCTGTGATTGATCATATGGAACAATATAAAAGTAGAAGTTAAACCAATATAAAATGCTTTGCAAACCTTTCAAAATAATATATATATATATACAATGTTATTAGAACAGGTAGCAAATGAAGTGTTAAATTCTCTAGATATATTAGGGCTGCAGAATGAATGACACGGAATAAGTGCACAGGTTTTATATTTAGTATATTGGCAAGGATATGAGCCTGCAACTGGACAAGGTAAATTGGAAGGAAATAGGTTGCAGCAAACTATACTTTTAAGGTTAGGGGGTGTTCTGAAAGTAAGGCAGGGCACAAATTTAGAAAAATCACTTAAAGATGAATGCATTAATAATATATTATGACATTCTTTCAAAATTGGTCTGAAGCTTTCAATTCCAGGCATGTAAGTGGTAACAAGGAATTATGCCATGATACTATTCTCAAATAAAACTTGAAAATTAAATAATTTTAAATCTATTTCATTTTGCTTATGTGCTCTTCAATAAATTTCCAAAAATTGACACTTTCCATGGTGTGAATTCAGTAATGAATTTATGTGCATCCTTACAGAGTCAGATATATATATATATATGTTAATAATAGTGTTTGATGCCAGTTTTAACAATTGAGGCATCACAGGCAGTGGACACTGATAATATATGAGATCAATGATAAACAGGGAAAGGATTGCGTTATTTAAAGGAAGCATTCCAGGCCCAAGTTTAGGGTACCTCCCCAGCATTTGCTATAAATGGGAACTCAGCAAAACCTGGAAAAAACCTCAATCAGGAAGGGTGGCCCTGTTGGTAATCAAACTCCAGGCCTCCCAAGAGATAATATGATATATGCATAAAGCAGTGCAGATGATCATTGCCTTCCACACCTAGCCAAGCTTTCCACATACAGACATGCATAGAAGTACTTCAGAGATAATTCCTAGAGTATCATGGGGGAGAAAGATTTTATCCATTCCATTAGCTTGGTGCTACAAGCTAAGAGGGTAGTACTAATAGTCCAAAGCTACCTACAGAGTATTTTTCATGAAGTGAGATGTAGAGAAAAAAGAGCGAAGTGAAGATGGTAAGCTGCTTGCACAAAGGTATTTGTTAGGGATTATAAAACTTGTATAAAACTCAAGTTCATATTTAAAATATATCATAATGGTATTAGAAAGGACCCTTGTTTCAGAAATGCTGTGGGAAGCATACTACTAATCTTTTTTGACAGTCTTTTTAAGATATAATTAATAAAATAAATGTTTTCCTTTTGAGGTTGCTATACTCTCATTTCTGGTGTTGAATAAATTCTGACTTCCTTTTTTATCTTCACTTCTGATCTTGTTACTGTGGTGTTATCTTTGTTGAAAGGAGAAGCAGCAAGCTACATACACACACTTGGAATATACTGCTGTGTTTTTATTAAAGTTATGTTACATTAGTAACTATTTCATATGCTCTCCTGGTTCTATCAAGTTACAATAGAGATTTCAGATCAAATCATAATATGAAAATGATGGAATCAAATAGTGGAAATGAAAAGAGAAAAAGTGATCAAATAGAGAGTAGGCCAGTTTTGTTAAAATACACCTACTAAGTGACTTGCCTGATTGTTAGATATTAGACCAGAAAAATGCATTTTGTGAAAAAATGAGTGACTTATTGTAAAAAACATGAAACATGGTTGTAGAATCTGAAAATAAATTGGAAAATTGGCACAAATAGAAACAGAGGATCAATACTGAACTTTGGTTGGCTACATTTTCTGTTTTTTTTTTCTTGTGAATTTAAAAAAGATCAGATGATTTCTTTGTAGCAAAAAACATTTAAACATAAAAGAAGTTCAGTTCATGAAGTAGCCATGAAATTTTTATCAATACCAAAGAAGATCTTCAGAAAGTGTTTGTAGCAAGGCATTCAAAAATAAAAAAGAAATGACTGCAAATGTGTTCCATACAGCATACAAATTGGAAAAAAGAGGCATGCTTTTAATGATTTTGAATCTGATACAGACCTGTAAGAACAAAATAGTGTGAAAATGGGTCATATTTTACATTCAGAGAATGCATGTGCTAACATTGTTAATCACATTGCTTCAAAAATGGAAAAAGTTTGTGCTCAAGAATAGAATTGAAACATGAAGCATAATATATTTTATCATTGATAAAAATGAAACTATTAGCCAGGTATCATTGTTGATAATTTATATAAAACCATTCTACCTGAAATTAACCAATCCACCAAATTTATTGATAATGCTTTTTTTTTAATGGTGTTTAATGCCAGTTTTTACTACTGAGGCACCACAGGTACTGGACACTGATGATACAGGAGATGAAATGATATATTGGGAAAGCACTTTCTTAAGGAAGGAAATGTTCCTGGCCCAAGTTTAGGGTATCTCCTCAGCATTCACCATTTAGGACTGAGGAAAACCTGGAAAAAACCTCAGTCAGGGAAGACAGTCCTAGTGGAATTCCAACCCCAGATCTCCTACTCTTGAGTCCATGCTTTAACAACCTCAGCCACCTATGGCATTTTGATAAAATTGAGCTAGATAATTTAATACCTGAGGGTATATAAGAAACAATGATGAAAACTGAAATTTTTTCATTTCTTTGAAGGAAGTTTTTTTGCAATGGTGCTGCATCCATGATAGGAAATAAGAAGGGAGTAGTCACATTAATGAAGGAATTACCAAAAATGTTAGCTTGGCATTGTGGAAATAATCAACTTGAACTCTCAGTTGGAATGTAATAAAAAAAATATATATTTTCTATCTCAAGTAAACCACTTCAAGTTTTTCTTAGACAAATTATATCGCTCTACTACCAGTCACCAAAGAACATATGAGAACTTAAACTCCATTTGTGATGCTTCAGCAGTAAAAACAGACATTAAGTAATATCTACAAAATATGAATATGACTATTTCCAACAAACACAAACAACATTAAAATTAACATATTTACATTATTTCACAATAAAAAACACTATTAATAAGTTATTATTTTATCGCTAACCAACACTATATTTATTTATTTGGCATCAATTATGTTACAAAATAGCTAACTTATTCTGCATCTTACGTCATGAAAAGTTATCTACCTATACTGTTTCCAGTACCAATACATCATAACTCCAGGTTGATCATGTATTGGAGACCAATAATCAATTTCATTACTTCCATAATCAAATTTTTACTAGTGCCTTATATCTAAACTCTCTTCTCCTATAGCGCTTCTAAATCTTCCTCCACCCTTATCCCTAACTTTACCCAAGTATTCTCCCATCATTTTAATATTTTTATCTCCTTTTATTTCTAATATCTTCCTTATTAAAATTTCTCCCTCAAATTTATTCTAATTCTCTTTCCATACCTGTAGTCTGCACCATTTTGTTTGCTCACAATATAATAGGATTATAAGGTCACCACACATGGGACATTCATTCCCACATATTTTTCTGTCCTCTTAAATTTCTTACTCCTGATCTGGCCCAAGCAATACCTTCCCTTCCCAATTTATCACAAATTACTAGGTACTTTTCCCTCTTCCAAACTCTTTTTTCTCTTAATACGTTCTCAGTGAGGTCTTCTCCCTAAAACTAGCAAAGATTTCTTGTTTCTCAGCATCTTCCATTCTAATCCTTACTTCTTTCCAAACCCCCTATACCTATATTGCTTATTTACCTAACAATCCCCTATATCAATTTTTTCAACAATATCCTGGGTTTCGCAACCATGACCTTTTCCGTTTAATTTTTTCCTGTGCACCAAAACATTCCTCGACAATTTTTCCATCATCCAACATATTTATTCTATATAGGTATTTCATAATTCTTTGTTGATTTGGTTTATTTACGGACGCTCTTTAATATCTCAGGTCAACAGCGTCCCTTCAGGGCGTGAAACGGCAGACAAAATTTGCACAGAGGCCTCTTCTTTCAGGTTTGAGGTTTTTTTCGTGCCGTAAATGTACGACACCGAACCCACGGCTTTACTTCCCTTCCGAAGGAAGCCATACTTAGAATTTTTACGCCCGAAAACATTCATCGATCCTGGCCTGGTTTGAACCCCGCGATCTTGGGTTTAGAAGGAAAATATGGTTACCACTACACCACCAGGGCCGACACATAATTCTTTCAATTATTCTTCATTTACTAGGTGACCTTCCCAATTCTACCAAAGCTACATTATTGGGGGATACTCTTGGTAGTCCCAGCATTAATTTACAAAATTATCCATTTATTAAATCCAGGACCATACAGCTATCATTATATTCCCATATTTCTATTCAATACATCATTTTCCCCTGGTGGTGTATATTCGTTCTATCTATCTGACACTTATTTCCAGTAGTTTCCTTAAACATGTTCTTACAACGCTCACATACATTTTTCCTATGGTAAATAATAATAAAAATAAATAAACAAATAAACAAACGAACTGAAACATTATACAAAACAACTTAAATAAAAAATTATGAAAATAGGTAGAATGTTGGGTGCCAGATAGGTAACAACAAGTTTTAGAAGCGTATCAGCAGTGTAGAACAATTATAAACCCCGCTACCGTTAAAGGACATTGAACTCGAATGTGAGGCAGAAATTGAAATTGAATGGTGAACGAATCGCCAAGTTGGACATACAGATAACACTGGGGGGGGGAAAAAAAAAAGAAAAAAAAATTGAATGTTTCGAGCACTTCATGAGGCAATTCCTACTAATTTTGGGTTGAGAAAAACAAATATGACAATGAAAATTTTTATTAGCTCTAGTTTCTATGATATACACAAAGTGGAAGTATTATATATTAACGGATTGAGAGAAAATGACACATTTTAATTACATACATGCTAACAACAATGAAAGTGCATTTGATTTTTTAACTGGTAATTACATGCTAAGAGTTCTAAATTGCTGGAAAAATACTTCGCAGATAGTCGTGTCTGAAGAGAATCATGTGGTGGCCTATTGACTTCGTCGTCATCCTCTTGTGATGGAGTTCCGCAGAATCCCTATACAAAGACCAACAGTAATCCGCAAGCATTACTTCATTCCAACGGCCCCGATATCTTTGTTCCATAACAGAAATGTCCTGATGGAATCTCTCCCCATGTTCATCACTAACATCATGTTGCATCCAAGGTTACGGTATTTTTGCAGGAGCACTGTCACCAAATGCTTGTAGTTGTCATCTCTTTTGTTGCCTAAAAATCCATGAACAACACCCTTGAAGGCTTCCCAAGCTTCTTTTTCTTTCCCCTCCAAAACTTGGTCAAATGCAGGATCCTTTACAAGTTCTCTTATTTGTGGTCCGACAAAAATGCCTTCCTTAACTTTTGAATCACTTAATTTCGAAAATTTCTCTCTGATGTACTTAAAGGCCCGTCCTTCTCGGTTCATAGCTTTGACAAAGTTTTTCATCAAACCCAGCTTGATATGCAGGGGTGGAAGAAGAACGTCTTTTGGGTCCACAAGAGGCTTGGCAACGACATTTTTCTCGCTAGGGTGAAGATTTCTTGCAGGCCAGTCTTCTTTAATATAATGCAATTTCCTATCTCTACTGTTCCCACATACATAAGAAGCAGCAATGCTTTGTGTAACACAGTTGCATTCCTAAGAGTATGGCAATGACTTTTACATCACCACAGATTTTCCATTTGTGTTCATGATATTTAATTGAGTCCAAGAGAACTTTCATATTTGCATATGTCTCCTTCATGTGAACAGCATGACTAACAGGAATATATGAAAGAAGGTTCCCGTTGTGAAGTAACACAGCTTTCAAACTAAGCTTGGAGGAGTCTATGAATAGCCTCCATTCAGTTGGATCATGGTTCAAATTCAAAGACTTCATCAAACCAATAATGTCGCAGCAAACAATATGATTATTTTTCGTCTCAAAAAAGGGAAGCAGTTCCATGTGACGTTTTCTGTACTGTGAGATTCTCACATCACTTTGGAGAAGATTCCATTGCTATAGTCGAGACCCAAGAATTTCTGCCTTCTCCTTTGACAGGCCAAGGTCTCTAATGAGATCACTCAATTCCGCTTGACTCAGTCTGTGCGGTTTATCATCTTTTCCCTCAAAATCAGGGTCATGGGATGTAGAAAACTTGTTTGGTTCTTGTTCCGCACTGTCTTCATCTTCTACTTCAAACACACAATTTTCGGGTGGAGTAGGAACTGGTAAACTATCCGAATGTGGAATGGGTCGAATAGCAGATGGAAGATTCGGGTACTGAACTGTTCTTCTTTTCTTCATAGACAATCCTGCCTTTATAGGTGGAGTCAGGCAGAAATAGCAGTCATCTGTATGGTTTGTAGGCTCCCGCCAAATCATAGGCACAGCGAAAGCCATACATCGCTTCTTCTTTTTCAGCCATTCTCGCAGTGTAACTGAACATGCGTTGCTAAACATATATGTGGAGCCCAAGACTTATCTTGGTCCCCTAGTTTCATACCGAAATAATACTGATAGGCAGTCTTTACAAGAGGCGTCAGATTGCGTTTCTGTGAGGAAAATGTTATTTCACCACAAATATAACAAAAGTTATTCACCATATTTACACATTTTCGTGGCATTTTTACAAATTTTACACTAAAAAAGCACTCGCGAACCAGAAATTTTGCATTAATTTGAGTAGAAACTACATGTAATTCACAGTCACAGCAACAGTATCTATGTTAATGACTTACAAACAGCTGAAGAGCATTTGTGTTTTGTTATTTGACAGGTGTGCCAACTCCCCCAAAAAATTCCCCCAAATTTAAAATCTTCACTCTAAAAAATGAAATGTCGCTTTATCTTCAAAACAAGAGCTAATCTATCATTTTTATGGTGATTTTTTAATTCAGCAGATGGAAATACATGTAAATTCACTATTTTTAAGCCCGAAACATTTTCATTGTTGCCCAGTGTAATCTTACTAGCCAATAATATGAGTGTTGCACGTCACCGATAGCCTATAAGGATGTCTAAATTCATAGTGCGGGAAAATGGAGCTTCCCTATCACGTGGTCAAGCGAGTCTTATTGTGTATTTAAGGACCGGCCAGGCACATGAAATCGCCCCTTTTTGAGCATTAGTCTTGGAAACTCGCACTGGAACATTATGGTTTGAGCTTGACTTCTGCTCGGCACTTTTTCTTAGCAGTCAGAAAACTACTGTTTATTATGTATTATAGCTCCGCGTGTCTGGCAACTGTCTCATTACTGTGGTCCGACGAGAAACGTCCTGGTACGCACTTGTTGGTTGAATAAACGACGTCAACTGGCAGATAATAAGGTGTTCCTTCTCATCAACACATCACCTTTAATTCTCCTCACTCGACCCGGCACTATCAAGTCCCCCAAAATCAGCAATATCTCTGTACATCGACAAGAAGAGTTATTTGGCGGGGAGCAATAAAGACGTCGAATCAAACTCCCATCACACTTTCTCCCGCCACCTCAACTCTTACATATTTCGCGCGTAGGTGTTTGAAGCTGATGAGTGACGGGGAAAATATCGGACATCGTCATACGCCACTGGAGGCGGGAAACCTAGCTGCATACTGCAGGACCAACAACTCTTCACGACAATTTATCATAGCACACAGGGCAATTGTAGTCTGATAGCGATGGTGTTCCAAATAGACCTAAATATACTTTATTAAGATTTTGGTGTGTAGATGTTTTTGAGGAGTCATAGGATCAAGAACATGGCACAAAATAATATATGTCAGATGATGCTCCCTCTGAAGAGCGACCTAGCCGTCGAGTCTAGCCAGAAGAGTTAGATCCTACTAAAGCTAGGCATGGATAGGCAATGTAATGTTACAGAGTCCGTTCAGTAGAGAACAGATGTTAGTCTAGGCAGTATAGAAGCAGCGCCTGTTAACCAGATGTCTAGTCAGGAAACGAGTATGGACCCAGATGGTTTTGACAACTAACATTGATAATGACGCGATTAATGCAGCAGCATGCCAAATCATTAAGAGACGAATTAGTTAAAGACATGGAAAACCAAAGTAAGGCTCAGATAAAAGCATTAAGAGAAGAATTAGGCAAAGATATTGAAAACCACCATAGGGTTCAAAAAGAAGAAAATAAGGCTTATTGGGAATGCCTAAAAGAAGAACGTAGCCATGTAGTACTGAGAAGAGTAGAACTATTGAAAAAAAGGAAATAGAGAAAACTGGAGGGAAAATTATCAAATGACCGGGGTGAATTTGCTTAGAAATAGAAATCAAATGGGGTGAAAAGTCGGGAGAATTTAAAAATGATAGACATGGAATAGAGGCTATGAAGTGCGATAACGATAAACTGGAGGAAATGAATGCAATGAAAGTAGAAATGGAATAGAGGGAAAATCGTTAAATAATCGGGGAGAATATAGCGAAGAAGCAGAAATTAAATTAGACGAAGAGCCCATGAATATATAGTAGTGGGCAAGAAATAGAAGTCATTAATGATGTTAAAGAGAATTCAAAAGAGAGGGTTATTCAGTATATACATGCAGGTCATGCTAGCCGCCTTGAGCAGCGCTACAAGATAAACAATAAACCAGCTAAGGGTCGAAAAGAATTAGGAAGAAAAGCTATTAGTGATAATAAGGAACAAGAGAATACACCTTCTGATAGTCTGAGAATTTGGGGGAAAGCATAGAAAATAGTCGGAATGAAATAACAGGTGAGAATGCCGATGGTCAAAATAGATTAGCGAATGAATAAAGTGATAATCAGGGAGAACTAGATATCGAATCAGACGGCCTTTTAGTATATAGAAATAGCAAGCGGAAATTAGAAACCGTGAGAGTAGACTCTGATTAAAGTTCATACTAGTGTGTTGATCGGAAGAAAAAAAAAGTGTTCACAGATGCCTATCAGGGATGTAAACCAAGGTTCTTTTGGGGCCGGGGCAGAAATCTCTGCTAGTCAGAAAACCTAGATAACCACTTTGAAACGCAACTCGCGGGAATCCGTTTCGAAACTGAGTTCGAATACGCATGACTTTAGAGTCCAGTCGAGTACGCGAAGGAAGGGGTGTACAATCCGGGCACCGGAGAGATCCAAACGGAACCCTGGCCTCCTCCTTGGAATTACCGCTGTCGTTCTGGATTCCAGCAAAATATTCATAGCAGAATTTGAAAGGAATGAATTAGGTGGATTCATATAGATAAAGAACGTGTAAATCATATAAATAAAAATAATAGAGATATTAATTGTATCTTAAGAAAAGGAAATAATAAATTGTGGGATTCTAGTCATATAATAAAGTTTATAACAATGAGTGTTAAACTACCGAAAGAAATTTGATTATTAGTATTATTCCAAGGAAGTTAATGTTATTATAACAGTGAAATAAGCGTAGATTTTAAAGGGAGAATGAATCCAGCAAATTAAGTAGGCTGAAAATAAGTGTCGAGATGAGATAATACAAAAATTAACTGAATAGTATGTTTGAAGAAAAAGCAAACAGGTTAACGGCAATTGTGTAATTGGATATTGAAAAGAAAAGTTATGTGTGGAGGCAATTATAGGTATTATATGTGTCAATGTAATATGTCTTTAGGAATAGGGCTTGTTGTATTTAGGATTAAGCATATTTCATGTTTTAAGTACCTGTTAGTAGCGCTCTGTGTGTTATATTGCGCATGTAATGTGAAAATGACCCGCGCACATCTCAGCACTTCGGCTTAATGAGCGGGAAATAAGTGAAGTCTGGGTCAGAATGATGTGCATTAGTGTGATACATGGTGAAGGCATTGTTGGAAATCGCCTCAAGGAATGTCGAATCACGCACATAAAATTGTAATTTTTGAATAGCCGGCCAGGACTTAAGGACTATTAATGAAGGTGAGGTATGGGCACTTATCTTATGCTTCATGTATCAGAATTAAGTGTTCATAAACACACGCACACACTACTGGTTTAGGCCACAAAAGAAACGGCCGATAAGTAGGAAAGTATTCCAAGAGAATATCAGTATGTGATTATATGTATTTTAGCGCATGATGGGTATAGAGGCTCTGGGGTCAAACGTCGAGATGCTCTTTCCCCTGAGAAGATATCAAGATGCGAGGCATATACTGCCGTCCTTGGTACCATCAATTGCGGGAAATTAATTAGAATATATGTAACAATTTATTTCAGCTAGCTGTAAGTAAAGGGTTCTGCAAGTGTGTCAAAATGTCACGAAAACCAGGAATTCTCGCTCGAACAGCAGAGGGATCGTTCTGGCAGACAATAGAGTAAATTCTTTCTTTAGTTCATTTGAAGGGGGCTGCTTTTCTCCCGGCTGGTATGTTAGCAAAGATGAATGCTGTTAACACCTGTGCTACCGTTAAAGGACACTGAACACTAACGTAAGGTAGAAATTGAAACTGAACGGTGGACGAATCGCCAAGTTGGACGTACAGATAATCCGACTAGCCAATAATATGAGTGTTGCATGATGTTACCAATAGCCTATAAGGATGTCTAAATCCATAGTGGCGGGAAAATAGAGCTTCCCTATCACGTGGCCAAGCGAGTCTTATTGTGTATTTAAGGGCCGGCCACGCACATGAAGTAGCCCATTTTTGAGAATTAGTCTTGGGAACTCGCACTGAAACATCATTGTTCGAGCTTCACTTCTGCTCGGCGCTTCGTCTTCGGCACTTCTTAGCAGTCAGAAAACACATTGTTTGTTATGTATTATAGCTCCGCGCGTCTGCCAACTGTTTCATTACTGCGGTCCGATGAGAAACGCCCTAGTACGCACTTTTTGGTTGAATAAACGACGTCACCTGCCTGATAACAAGGTATTCTTTCTCATCAACACATCACCTTTAATTGCTCTCACTCGACCCGGCACAATCAAATCCCCAAAATCAGCAATATCCCTATAGATCGACAAGAAGTCGTAGCGTAGCCGTACCGACCTGCCGATTCCGGACAGCGTTGCTGCAACGCTGATCAAGCGGAGCCTCGTCGGTATTGGCTAAACCGTAGACACCCTATCGTCCGGCATGAAGAACTCTGCGCATGCCCTGTCAGTCACCTCGCCAGAGCAATAGCTCAGGCTGGGCAAGCGGTGCCATAACCGGCCGATTGGGCAATCTTCCTGCCTAAACCTCTCGCAGCTAGCACGCAACCATGGACATCAGGTCCACATTAATTACTTTTTAATTTTTGTCCCTGCATAGCCGCTTTAATATCTAGCTCTATTTTAATTGGCATGTTGTTAGTTATGCTCCGCATTGTAGCATTTGGTGGTGTTAATTAAATTGGTGGTGTATCCAATTTAATTCTAATTTGGTTGTTTATTGTTGACACTATCTCACTTCAATAGAGCAGATTAAGTTTTATGTTACTTGTGTCATTTAGATCTATGGATTCTCCCCGTTTGACTTCTGCTAGTCTTCTTAGCATGTAGTTGTTCTTATTCACTTTCTAAGTTACATTGTTGATCTGTTCAGAGAAGGAAAGTTTTTTGTCAAGTATTATACCAAGATATTTAGTATGCCTTTCTCTTGTAGTAGTTCATTATTCATTTTAAGCTCTAAGCCATTCGTAGTGTGTTGAAGACTGAAAAGATGGAAAACTGTCTTTTTAGTCCATATTGTTGGTGGATACCGATGTTTCCATGCTGTTGATTATTTTTTGCATTTCATTATCTAGTTTTTTGTAGTGTTACCTATTCTGCTTATTATTATTATTAATATTATTATTATTATTATTATTATTATTATTATTATTATTATTATTATTATTATTATTAATTTTTTTTACTAACCCATATGGCGATAACATCTGCAAACAATCCCATATATGCCTTTGACAAGTCAGCTAATATTTTGTTGATGTCATCAATGAAAATATTAAAAAGAACTGGATTGGACACACTACTTTGAGAAAGGCCTATTATAGTCATATACCATTTAGAGAGGACATTATTCCATTTTACAGCTATGTATCTTTGTAATAATAGATCCATAAACCATCTCAGCACGTTTCCTCTTATCCCAATATTACTAATCTTATAAATAAGTTTCTCTCTCCATACTTTGTCAAAGGCATTTTTAAGTCAACTAAGAAAGTAAGCATTGTTTCTTTTTTGTTGAAGGCATTTTGAATATTTTGTGTTACATGTAAAACTTGATTGATTGTTCAATAGTGCTTTCTGAAACCTGCTTGATGGTCTGAATGAAGATTTTGAGATTCCAGATGGCAAGCTTATAGTGACCATTTTCTCCATTGTTTTAGCAACTACTGAGGTTAAGGACATAGGTCTATAACTGTCTAAATGGCGTGCTGGTTTGTCTTTCTTCTTAATTGGCATGTCTTTTTCCCTATAGCAAGAATGCTATCTTTACTGTTCCATATATTGTATATGTTTAGTAGTACTTTATTGGCTCTGCACCCTAAATTCTTGATATATTCACGATGAATTTTGTCTGGTCCAGGGCTCTTGTTGTTCTTATTAGAAAATATTGAGTTAGTTCTTCAATTCTAAAGTTTTCATAAAATAGATGTTGTTGACCTGCAAGTACCTTGGGTTTATGCCATTTTAATATTTTGTTTAATGTCCCACTGTTTCCATTCAATTTATGTGCAATTTTGTAGTGAGTGGCAAATCTGTTGACTATGTCTTTATCATGAGTAAGGAGTTTGTTGTTAAAAATAAGAGGTTCTTGTTTTGTTTCTGGGAAATTGTTTAATGTATTAATATGTTTATATACTTTAGTGCTATTACTTCTACAGTCAAGGGAACTCAAGAATTTATTAAATGACATCTTCTTAGCATTTTTTTACTTCCTTGTTTAGAAATGCAGTTTTTTTCCTCCAATCACTCACTAAGTAAGGATCTTTTATTGCTTCTGCTATATTTCTTATGTTATCTCGATCTCTTTTTAATGCAGATAATCTCTGATTCTAAAAAGATTTGTATCAGATACACTTTCCTTCGGGTATTGTTATTTGTGCAGCATTAATCATTTTTTTGTTAACTTCATTCATTAGTTTTGCCAGATTTTCTCCATCTTCAAATTTTTTGTCAGTGAGCTTCCGAAAAGTTATCCTAAGTTCCATCTCTTCGGTCAGCTAGCTTTTAAATTACTCATTTGTGGCTGGATGGTTTCAGTTATGATGACTCTATAGCCACTACCTGTGTCTTCCAATACTGCTCCAGTGCTGTGATTTTCAATATCTGAAGAGTCAATCACCATATTAGGATTTGTTGAGTCCCCAATATAGAGAATAAATAATGTTGACTGCCTTTGCTTCCAAAAATCCTTCAATCATTTTTCCTACTGCACTGGATAAATTATACCCCAACTGTATTGAATGTCCATTCAGGTCTCCTATTATTAGGGTATTTTGTTTAACTTCTATTAAGATTTAATAGGTGGTTATTTGGGGGACTCTTTAACACTAAAAATTGTATATTTTGCATTCCATAACCATACTTCTGATCGAGCAATTTTAGCACACACTTTGGAGTTCAGGTTTTCAGTGTTGTTGTTTTACTTAAAAGGAAGCTTTTCACTCCTATTAGTATACCACTTACCACTTGTCAATGTTTATGTAGACAATATATGTTGCAGTTTTTAAAATCATAAAACTTTGCACCATCAATGTCAATATTAGCTTCAAGAATTACAAAGATATCTACTTTATGTTTATGTTATAATACTTTTATTTAACTTTTTACTGTGTGATAAGCCTCTGGCATTTCAGAGTAGCAATGAAAAGTGCTATTGTGTATTTGAGCTCTTACATCTTGGAATACTTGCCATATCTGTAATCTGCTTAGCATTATTCTAGTGCATCACTTACTGCGCACCCCCTTTCTTGATATTACTAGTACAAAATGTAAACAAATCTTGGTTGAATGTATAATTAGAGGTAACTCCAAAATTGTGGAAAATGATATATCTATTATTCTCAATCAGCATGTGTAGAGAGGTATCTTGTATCTTCGATAGTCGTGGGATAATATTATAATGTATTATGGGATAACTGTCATTTTTCTTAATTCACGGTAAGTAAAGAGGTACAAGTTCATTCGCAATTGAGATATCTCTCTTTACCCTGGTTTCATTGAGGAAAGAAAAGTATGCTCGGAGTTATATCTCATTTCTCACTACAGCACGCCACCTGAGTAAGTACGCCTTTTTGATAATCCCAGTAACAATCTCTGGGACTTCAACAATAATAATCAGTTAGCAGAAATACAAACTGGCGAGAATGCCTTCAATTTTATCCCAGGACATCAGTTGTTGCTCTCTTGCTGCAGATTTAAGTGGTGTTGTGAATGTATTATTCAGCGCAGGGAAAAAAAAAAAAGTTTTTCTCTAGAGGTAGAAGAACTGTAATGGTATTTTTAAGTAGTTTTTTGTATCAGCGATTTTCACAGTGAAATATATTGTAATATCACAAATTGTTACATTGTAATGCTATTGTTTAACAAAGAAGGTGAAGAATCGCGTTTGGAAGTATAATTATTTTCATACTTTAGAATAATATTATAGCATGAATTCGGTACTAATTTGAAAACAATAACAATAATAAAGTTGTCGCAATTTTAATAACAGCAGTACCCAATACATTTAGGTAGTGTTAATTTCAAATGTAATGTTAAAGTATGTGTGAAAATTCGATGCAGTATGTTATAGGTTATGCACTCATTCTTATTTCATATTTAAGTGATACTACATTACCAAATAAGCTGTTGCAAACTTGGGAAAATTCAAATGATAACGTTCTAAATCCCAATTATGCTCCAGATAAAGATTCTGATTGTGAGGATGACATTAGTCCCCCAATTAACAAATCCAAATGTAAGTTTTCCAGAATGCTTAATAATGGATCTGAAATAAGGAGTGATACCATGTAATTTATGCATAGAGAGGCAAGTGGTACTAAAGAAAAGAAAAAAATTAACAGGAATACTGAAGTATTGGATATGACGAAACACTTACTACTGGAACAGAAGCAGGAGGTAGTAATAGTCAAATGGAAAGATTTAGAAGTAGTAGGAGAAACCCAAAAGTTTCAGGTTTAAAAGGAGATACAAGAAAAGCTATGAACAAAAGGAAGACCACACATAATTTAGGTAAAGAGTACTGCACGAAAGATGGGAATGTAATTGCTGGGAGCAAAATGAAATTACTATGAGTACAGTCTTGCAGGTCACAATTGCTTAGATATATTTCATGATAGAGAAAGAAAATGTATTTTTAATGAATATTGGGCTATGGAAGATTACAAACGTTGATAATCTTATGATTGAATCAAAACATGTAAACGAATCTAGAGCAAAAGAATGTTCCGAATAAGCATCACTTTAGACAGATACCTGTTAGTTATAGCTTGGAAACAAAGGGTGAAAAGAGGCCTAACTGCAAAGCTGTTTGCATTATACATTATGTAAATTTAACAGGATTATTGACTCCATAATCCAAAAAATGAGAGCAAGTGAAGCTGGAATTACACAAGAAGACCAAAGAGGGAAACATTAACCTCCGTAGAAAATTCCCTTAAGTAAAATTGAAGACGCTCTTCAGCACCTACTTTCTATTCCATGCTATGAAAGTCACTACACTCTTAAAGATTCTAAAAGAAAATACTTACCACCTTTTGTTACCTTAGCACTGTTACATGATGATTATGTAAAGAATTGTTCCAAAAGGCAGTAATTTGCCAGGTGTACGAAAATATATTTCATAATTTAGGGCTTGCTATAAAGAAACCAAAGGCTTATACTTCATAAATGTGACAAGCTTAATTTGCAGGTGAGTGTGGCAAAGAACAACGAGGAAGTATAAACTCAGCTGGAGGAACATCACTGCCAAACTGACTTGGCTTATTCTGCTAAGTCAGCTGATAAGGAAACTTCTAAACATGATCCAAAGAAGAAAGCAGTAGCCTTCGATCTGCAGTAGTGTTTACTTACAATAGTTGTCACCGGTTTTGTAGCATTTTATAAACATTAAATTTGGGCGTACAACTTCACGGTATTTATTGTTGATTTAGTTTATTTACGGAAGTTTTTTAACATCTCTGGTCATCAGCGTCCCATTCAATTCAGAGCATGAAACGGCCAAAAAATTTTGCTCAGAGGCCTCTTCTTTCAGGCTTGAGGTTCTTTTTCGTGCCGTAAATGTATGACATGGGACCCTCAGCTTTACTTTCCTTCTGAAGGAAGCCACACTTAGAATTTTTATGCCCGAAAAAATCCATCGATCCTGGCCGGGTTTAAACCCGCGATCTTAGGTTTAGGAGACAAGTATGGTTACCACTACACCACCAGGACCGACACAACTTTACGATACATGACTGCGGCAGGAGCCAAGCACATTATTTTATGTGCAAAACTGTAATGCATAAAGAGAAAGTGTCGATTAAAATAAAATCCTTTATTTTACTTTTAAAGATGAACAGTAATAAAGATTATTTTTATAGAAAATCATAATCATCAATTTCACAATACATATAAGTATTATAATATACAATGAAAATAGATTTATTTTCAATGCGCAATCTTAAGCATAGAGGTAAAATTAAAATTCATTTATTACAAAATGAAGTTTTTGGAGTTACCTCTCTTTACACATGCCCCTAAGAAATGTTGATAGTTATAGGAGGGAAGGAAAGTAAGGTTACAAGTAAATATGATTTTGATCTGTCAGGTTTTTTTTTTAATTTAATACAATAGTCGACAAAATGATAACGAGGAATTATTTTATCAAGAACTTAAAATCCAGGCTAATATATTCATTATACAATGTATACAGTGTACAGTATATTAGCATTCAATATAGGGATTGCACATTAATTTAAATGATCATTCTCTGAATTTTTAATTAAATTATTGATAATGGTTTCCATTTATTTCAATGGATGTTTCACTTTTTTTATGCTTATTTTCAAGCATTTTTAAGCATCTCCTCTGAAAATGAATTTATTGTTTGTTGAATATGATACTTAAGTGCTTCTTTTGTTATTGGATTTTTAGCATACACAGCTGTTTAATTGTAATCCCATAAGAAATAATCTAAAAGGTTCAAATCAGACCAACTTCAGGGATCATAATACTCCACTTATAAACCTTCTGTCACAAAATTCTTCCAAATATACCAATGTAAGTACCTGCAGTATGTGCAGTATAACTATCTTGTTGGAAATGTGACATGGCTACACAGAATCCAATTTTCAATGCATTAATGGCTTAACAAATTCATGCAGATTTTCTGTATACCATATCTGGAAATTGTTATTGTATTACACACTCAGAGAGATGAAATTAAGCTTCAAATGTACAAAAATTTAGGTTAAGGTTCTCATCTCTTATGTGTTGTTGAAGCCAATGACAATAATGGAGTCTAACCATGTAGTCAACAGGTTGAATCTTGCAAACTATGGCCATTTTGTATGGGAATGGTCCTGCTTTTTCCAGAGAATTATATTTTTTTAATGGTGTTTAATGCCCGTTTTTACTACAGAGGCACCACAGGTGGTGAACACTGATGATACATGAAATGGAATGATATATTGGGAAAGGATTTTTTGAAGGAAGGAAATGTTCCAAGCATAATTTTAGGGTTATGAGGACTGAGGAAAACCTGGGAAAAACCCTCAGTCAGTGAGGACAGTCCTGATGGGATTTGAATCCTAGACCTCCTACTCATGAGTCACGCCCCTGAGAATTATGTATGCACTTCTGTATGAAACCCCTATTTCTGCAGCTAGTTTCTTGATTGACTTGCTAGGGACTGTGCTGTATCCTTTCTCTTAGCATCTTGAACAGCATCAATCACCTTTGTTGGCCATCCAAATTTTCTGTTGCCCAAAATTCTACCAGATTAATTACATTCCTTTGAAAATATTTCATAATAACAATCAGGAAAATGAAAACCAAACTGTTGTTTCCATTGTATTGCATTACAATTCTATTTTTCTGCTTTGTGCATTGTATCTGGAGATGATAAAGAAATATTTATGTTAATTCCAATCTTAACTTCTGCCCAATCCACACAGATACATTTATTCAAAGATGCTACCTACCTGTGCGAAAATAAACTTTGATAATATATGTTCTTTCTTCAATGGAAAATATGGCCATATTTCTGGAACATATTGTACTCATACGCTCAGTATCATTTACTGTGACTGCAAACTAATGTGAATTCACATGCAATCTCAAGTCTATGTAAAGGGTGGGGTGGGGAGTGTACTAGAAGAAGGGGTCAGTTCAAAGTATATTAATAAAAATGCAGATACAATAAAAATGTTGGTAAAAATAAATTTATGTTCTTATTTACAAAATCCCTATCAAGATCTAGCACCAATCTATTCTTTATTAACAGCATCATTCTTAAAGTTACCTGTTTTCTGTTTGAAGAGCTGTGCTTGTTATATCAATTAACTTTGAGTGGACCAGTTTCACTGCTCTCTGAAACTTTGTTCCAATGTCTAAGGAGTTGTAGAACCAAAGTACCTGAAAGCAGCCACCATATAAATATCATAACTATAAAAAATAATCATTAGGTGTTCAGAATCATATATGCATAAATGAATTTATTTATAAATTTCCAAATAACTAATTAAAACTACAAATTTAAATATAGTTAAAGTTTAAAGCAATCATCTTAAGTATACGACAATACACTAGTGCCTTTGGCAATTCCTGTCAGCTCTATTCTTTATTAGAAGCTCATGCTACAAAAAATAAACCCTATCCCGGAGTTCCAGAAGATGAAAATGTTCCCTGTCTCTCTCACAATATTTTAATTTCATGCTTACACTGTATGCTTTTGTCTAATAAACATCAAAAATAAAACAAAATCTTGCCTAGAAAAATCTCCTTTTAAGCTTGAGTCTAAGACTGCCAAAATATACTTTAGTAAGTATAAGGAACTATACTTAGTGTTTGACTTACCCTTTCATAGAGTTCATTTCCTTTCTGAATTGCATAGCTAATAGATGGTAATTTTCCCAGTTCCTTGAATTCATCAATTATTTCATTAGCTATTTCCTGCAGTTCTTTTCCTGTTAAATAGTATGAAAAAGATTACAAGGAAATGCAATGTGCTTCCTTAGATCTAAAATTTATAAACAATGGATTTACATACAGTAGTTTTATATTAAAAAAAATTAAATAAGAGTGATATATATAGGCAAGAGCTGTAAATATAAAAACTATATGGTGATGCTAATGACCTTTCTTCTTTAACGCCAAAAATTAATTGAAATCAACTTTTTTATTATTCTGGCAAGTCCACACTGAGTCAGATTGTTGGATAAATTAAATAGAAAACCATTGAATAAAATTGCTATGCAAAACTCTATTAGCAAAGAAGAACAAGCAATGATTTGAGCACTCATTTATAGAAAAACTTCACTGCAGATATTATATGTTAGAAAATCTGTGAGTGAAATGTTCATGTATTTCACCAGATCAGTGACCAAACCCCATAAGTACGATATAATTGAATTTGTATAAAGAGACTAGGGTATTAGAATGCTACTTTTAGGACTATTGAAGTGTTTGTTCTGTTAAACCAGAGTGTATGAATTTTTGCTTGTATAAATTTTAGCCAAAACTATAAATTAAACCATTGCCAGATAACATGGATAAATGATTGCATGTGCTTTTTTGTGGACTATATGCAATTCCATAATGCATTTAAACTTCTCTTTCAGATAAACTTACAATACAATGCCAAAATAAATGTATTTAAAATTTAGATAATATGAATAATATTGTGCATAGTCTAATATTTTAAAATAAATAGTTAACTTAAAAAAGAGTATAAATCTCTTATTTCTTACCATATGTATAGATACGACCAGCAACATACTCCTAATTTTGTAATGTCATTGCTATTCTCATTTCTAGTTTTCAGTCACATTTTTTCAGAGTCTACTAATTGCAGAAATGCTACCTGCTCTGACCGATATGATATAAAACTAGAACATGTTATTATGCTGTATAAAATAAAAGAATAATGACCCATTACCCCAAAGGAATGGGCACTTATATTGTTGCTTTCTGGAGTATTTCGGGCATTTGACTAAATTTATTGTTGTTGTTATTATTATTATTATTATTATTATTATTATTATTATTATTATTATTATTATTGTAGTTGTTGTTGTTGTTGTAGTTGTTGACAATTAAGAATCAAAATGTTTATTATACAAATGATAATTACCAAACAACATAATTAAAGGGAGAAATGGGGGGGGGCTTATTTAGAAATATGCTGTCAATACTGTAAAATTAAATTAAGTCAATTATATTTTAACAATTATCCATTGGCTAATGGAATTTATAGAATCTAAATTACAAAATTAATTTTCTGCAAAAAATATAGTTGTATTTCTATATTGTTTTAAAAGTTAGATTTTGATATCATCTGCAATTAATTACAGTATTAACTGGTTCATTAAATTTAATTGATACCAGAAGAAATGTGTTATGATTCAGTATACTATACATATTTAAGTTAGCTTATTTATATTTTTCTGGCTGACTTAAGTGCCATTTAACTAACACCTTTCATAATTACTATGTGGTAAATTATATATTTAAATGTTTCATACCAAATGGAACCATTGTGAAGTACTTTTCTCTCAGAAATTCATAGATTATCTTTGAGTATTTTTTAATGTTAGTGATTATATCATTTTTTTTAAAATCCTTGTATAACTTTTCAATATCTTGGGTTAAATTTGCAATCTTGGAAAAATAAGGAGAACCAACAATATCATTTCTTCTTTCATACAAGAAATCTGAAACCAAAAAACAAATAATTCACTCTAGATGGTACAGAATTTTCTAAAAGTATCACAAAATGGCAGTCAGGATGAATACATAATCTTTCATGCATTCTGTGAGCATATCCACAAAGTTTGAACTAAGTTATTTTGTAACATAACTTTAGTATTCCACTTAAAAATCATTAAAAGTGAATTTGCATAAAAGAAATTTTAGTAACCAAAAAACTAAATTGACCATAGTAAGCTTAAACTTAATCTATGTTTAGTTTGGTTATATGCATTCAATCATTCCATATGGAATTTGCCTGTGAATCATCAACAAGGTCTTAATTAAATCTTAAATGACTGAAAAGAAAAATTATGAAGCAGCTTTCCATTCTGGGTATAAGTAAACCTACTCATAGAACCTAAAATTGTGCCATACCTTGCATTTGTAAGTGTATGAAACAGTATGTTTAGTTCATAAAAAATAAATATACAGAACATAATAGTACCAATTTATATAATAAACTTACTCATTATGTTAAAGCATGCAACTACAGTATCTTTGAAAATGCATTTTAAAATATGACATGTCACATATTAAATGTAAAATTTTGAAATGAAGTGCATTAAATTCCTAATCTTCTCCTTTAGTTTCATGATCCTGAACACATTTTCCAAGGAGTAACAGCACTGAGAATGATTCGTTTTATTTAAGGACCCTCTTTAACATCTCAGGTCCTCAGCAACCCATCTGAGAATGAAAAATAACCTACTTGACTTAGTGCTGCTAAGCTACTATAATATTTTCTATCAAGTATACATAACGCTTAAATATTATATTTTATCACAATGTCTGCACTTTCTCATTGCATTACATTCTATTATACTCACAGACTTATTTTATATATAATGATAATGCAGTGAAACCTCCGTTCATTATTACCAGAAGAACCATTTTCTCAAATCCATTGTTTGATTTATGTCATCTCAGATATGACTTATTATAAACAATAGGAACAAAACGTGCATTGATTGTTTCTTAAAGTATTGTCTGCATTGATCAAACATATTTTTTTTTGTTTAATGTCACTTGTACCCTCAATTGTTTTTCTAATCATGAATCATTGATAAATTGTAAAAGATACAGCAGGATAATTTTGAAGCATGCTCTAGTAAGGTGTACATTATTTTCTTATGTGTGAAGTGGCAAGATATTGCTAAATGGAGCACACAAAGACAAAAGATGCATGATAGTTGAACGAGTTTGAATTAGAGGGGAAGTGTAAACAGAAATGAAGATGCACAAGACAACAGGCCAAAAATAAACACTTGTAACAGGGAATCTTGTTTTCATTATCCACTGTAAGCTATTACTGAATGCATGCAGCATAAACAGGAAAAAAAAATTCAACAGTACTGAAATCATGGTGCACTGCATAAAGTGCATGAGAACACTAGATGAAAGACCTAAGGGCTATTTTAGACAATGGGAATCTCTGATTCAGGGGGGGGGTCTTCCTCAATATTTTGATATTATAAAATGAATATAGTGGCATATTTCTGCAGTCTGTAGGCTTTCCTTTCATCTTAATCAATAGGTCATCCCTTCAATTTTAACATGCCAGAGATTTTGATTTTGATTTTTTTTATTTACGAATGCTGTTTAACATCTCAGGTCATCAGCATCCCATTCTATTCAGGGAGTGAAATGGCCAATAAACTTTGCTCAGAGGCCTCTTCTTTCAGGCTTGAGTTTCTTTTTTATGCCATAAATGTACAACAAAAGACCCATGACTTTACTTCCCTTCCGAAGGAACCCATACTTAGGATTTTTATGCCCAAAAAAATCCATCGATCTTGGCTAATCTTGGGTTCAGAAGGCAAGTATGGTTACAACTGCACCCCCAGGACTGACATGCCAGAGAAATAATGTGTTAGACCTCTTCCCCCATCCATAATTTTCTTTTGTTAACCCTGTGGAAAATGAAGATAAAGGTTTCACTGTACCATAAATAATTGTAATTCCAAAATGCCTACTGATTTAAATTTAATCAAGCTCATTTTATGAAACACATTAAATAATAATATATTTATAAAGATATGCCTGTATAGAACACAAAATTTCTTCTATCTTTGACATTGATAATGCACTTGCCACACTTTTGGACCATAATATATAAAGTAGTCCAAATATCTAAATAGTCAGTTTTAAGATTACACATCTTCATAAAATGGGCATAATTCAATATTTTCATACTTAACTGCTGTCTATATGATCCTATGTATATATTCTGGCACTTTTCATCAGCAATTTTTCATTATGATTTCTTACTTTACTCTAGGGACATAGAACTCAGACTATAGCAGCAGTGAGTACAGAAATTGTTTTCTAGAAAAAGTCACTGCTTGCAAATAGAGTCCCAATTATATACTATGCAAGCTGGGTGAGTTTTGGGAAAGAAGAAAGAATTTAAGTAGTAATTTCTGGAAATAAGGAAATAGCAGGATTGAATGTGTGGATAAACAGAAGATATTTATTAATTTTTAAGAAATCTTTGTAATATACAGAAAACTTAAGAGTAAATGGGGTAGAGAAAAATATTCATTTTAAAACTTTCAAAAAATAAGATTTTTTAAAAACATTCTGTTGGAACTCACACAGTGAAGCTTGTTAAATGTAAATTCTATCTAATCTGTTGTCTAACAACTCTTATGCTTCACTTACTTTTAAATACGGTGATATATTTATTCAGAGTTATCAAGTTGGTTGAAGATAGAGAGGATATCTCTTTGAAACCGGTTCCACTGTATTTAAAAGTAAGTGAAGCATAAGAGTATGATTAGATAGAATTTATAAAAAGAAAAATATGTTTAAATTTATGATAAATTGGGGAGAGATGGTTTTGTATGGGGTAGATATGGTATGGTGCAGTTCAGGGAAGCAAGGAGATTGAAAGATGTCTATTATGTGGAGGTGAACATATTAATCTGCATTGTGCATTAGGATATAAGGAAATAAAAATGGAGAAAGTAATTACGGCCAAAGATGTGGATTAATCTAGCATTAGAAGATATAAAACATAAGAAAACATAAAACAAAATAATAGCATTAAAATGGTAGGATAACACCTGAGCAAAGTGAGAGCAAAATGACTAAGGAAAATTAACCACCAGATTGGGTAGAATAAGTTTTGATTATGGAGATTGTAAAATTAACAGGAAAGTTAAGTACCATAATGAAGTTGGAATTAATGATTACTTTTTATGTTTAAACCACCATAAACATCAAAACACAATTAATGCATTTTCATCACTAATGTATTTGTAAAAATTATTAATGTAAGAACAATAAACTTATCAGTATATCATGCAAGCTGTAGAATGGAAGAATATTAACTTCCTCTGAGCATATGTTTCAGACCTGCAAACAAATTTTAATCTTGCAAAATAATAAACTAATTACTAAAGTAATACATAATATGGTGCTAAATTTTGTTAATTTAATTATTTTAAGTTACAGAGGCATATATATGCTTTAATGTAAAAATATAGTTTTTAAAGCCTAATTTTTATATACATATATAAAAATTAACAGTAATAATAAAAGTTGATAAGGATAAAACACTTTTATTATTACTGTTAATTTGCTACATTGTTAATAGCGTTACTTTATTTTTATTTTTCATTTATAATATATATATATGGCCAATCATTAATTGAACTTTCTTAACTACATGACTCTCTTTAGTGCAAACTAATTGGGATTAACTTCTGTGTAAGACTTTTCAAACTGTTTTTTATATTGTACGAATACATGTCTGTTACAAATACAGCTGATAAATTAATTTAATGACAACTAAAATTTGTCATGCATAATGCATCATGCCCAGAAGTACTAATCTCGGGTCCTTCAAAACAATGAATAATAACTGAGGACTGTTTTTTCCAAGGTAACAAGAACAACATTTTTTCCAACTTAAGTTATATGCTCTTTGAGACTTCACATTAGGGCCATAGAAGACAGACTGCACTGTGTTATTGTGATTCCTATATAGGTTCTGTTGTTGATGAGAGTACTCACCCAGAATTTCTTTGCTCGCTTTCCATACCATACTTTCCAAATAGTGTAATACTTTTATAAATGTAGGTTCAATAGTTCTGAGAAAGCTGTACCAGTTTTTCCAAAGAAAATGAGATGTTTTCATCCACAGGTTTTGCATATGTTTTACAAAAGTCACATGTAGATCTTTTATGAACTGAAAGAGTAGAGTAAAAAAACAAAGTTTAGATAATTATAAATGGAAAGATTAGATAACTCCTTTTAAATTATAGATACATACTCTGTCATATTTTTCCACCAACTTTTCCAGCATTGCTGTGAACTGTGCAGTTGACTCTCCCTTTAATAGTCCATTTATGAATTCTACAGTTTTCTTATAGGAAGTTTGGATCTGAAATTAATATATAATTATATCAATTTTTGAACAACAATGTAGTAGCAAGATTAAAAAATTAACTGTATAATATATTAGGAGAACTGTGCATTTACATATACATGCATATCAAAACATCTGAAATACAAAGCCCCAAAATAAACAAACAACACTATTAATAAAGACACAAGATGATGTTCTGTTTTACCAACTTTTCAATTAATTGGAAATTTAGAATTGCACTTGAAGGGATCTTTAATTGTTTATCTCCTCATTTATAAAAAATATTCTTTCTGTTAATTTTCACTGTAAATGTCTTTTCTATCTGGGATGTTATGGATTTCTCTTTCTCTCTCCCAGTCTTTTGCCCTTTCTATAGTTTATATATGTAGAACTTCATTTGGAGCACTTGCTTGTAAAATAAATCTTTTTATACCAATCCCCATTTCAGTTCATCCAGCTTGTTATGATTCCCAGGATTGGTGATTATGGATAATCATTTTATGCTTTGCTTCAAGTGAATAGAACATATTTATTTCTCTTTCCAATTTCTATATGCCTTATTGTGCAACAATACTTTGCCTTTGTAGCTCTTCTCGAACTCTTGAACAAGCTTATAAATGCAAGAGATGCTCATATGTTGCATACTAAAAATAATTTTCTGTAATTTTGTAATTACTTTACTTAAACACACAGAAAGAAAAATCTGCCAATGAGAATAAAAGAATTAGACATTCAAGAGAATGCTGAGTACATATTTTGGTAGTAAAACAGAGAAGAGGCTGCAATGCTAATGGAAAAAAATTAATTAATTAATTAATTATTTAGTGCTGTGCTTAAGAAAATTTAAAGAGCATTTTCACACAGTGCATTTTAGATGAAAGATACTCCTTTTCAAATTTTGTTACCTATAAAAATATTTCATATCTAAGGCACAAAGCACAAAACAAAATACAATAACCAAACGACAGCATATGCTAAGAACATTTTTTCTTTGGTGTTAAGAATTGCATTGTGAGCTGGGTAAACTTTTCCTGGTTGCTTCTTTAAAAATTTAACCTTAACTAATTTAAAACATAAATTCTTTATTAAACCTGCTCTTTTACATTACTAATACTGCTAAGTGCCAATTGTTAACAGTTAACCAGGAGTGCTATTTCTACATAATCCGGATTATCTCATGAAACATGTCTTAAACCTGGTGCTCTCACTGGTTGGTTAAACTCAACAAAACCAGTTTCATTTGAGTTTTTTTGAGAAAGCATTCAGCAGCAATAATTTCAATTTGCAAATTTATAATTAACAAATATATGGTATAACTTTATTATCAATTTCATAATTCCCACCCTTATATTTGTTATTGGAGCTAGGCAAAATAATGAAACCTTACCTTATTTATCTGAATGGGAAACAAGCTTCTGTTTAATTGGATCCAAACAGAAAACCTATTCTACTATTAGTGCAAAACCTTTAGTGCAATTCAACAATCTTATACAGCTAGTTAATTTCAGTTATGAGCTAGCAGAGTATGACTGCAAACTGGGAAAGCCAGTTGCCAAGGCTATATAATGCATCTGCAGATTGTAGCTTGTAGTTATTTTGATGGAGGCTTTGTCGGTGAATGGTTTGCATTCATGTGTAACTTGTTGCTTACATTGTGTTTAAACTGTATGCTAATTTCAATATTAGTTCAATTTGGAATCGAACACAGTGAAACACGCACTAATAATCTCTGTGAGTCGGAATATTAAAACACTCTTTTTGGTTTCACTTAAATGATATTTGACTCATGACATATGTTTCATGGAAATGTTTTCCATATCATCAGCTGTTCACGACTAATGAATCATTCATAGAAGTTCGGTAGGTAGTACTCCGGGTGGACTCACAAGACCACATGAGTCCACCTGGAGTCCTACCTACTCAACTTTTACAAATGATCCATTAGTTGTGAACAGCTGATAATATGGAAAACATTTCCACGAAACATATGTCCTGATCAAATCTCATTTAAGTGAAACCAAAAAGAGTGTTTTAATATTCCGACTCACAGAGATTATGTATGCTAATTGTTCATTAGTTATGCCAGTGCATAAATAGTCCTGGAGAACAGGTTTTTATGAATGCTATATTTCACTTATCAACATTGATTCTGCTGTATATAGCAAAATATATGACTTTAATGGAAATCAGTGACCTGATTTCAAAAATGAAGTCTGTTTTTGGCTATCACATCTAGTTTTTATGATATGTGCATACATGTCTATAGCTAAATTCATTCTGCTTATACAGCTTACTGCTATGTTTCATTATGTTATTCTAAATCTGTTCTTGATTTTCTTCCTAATCTGCTCACTTCCATCCTCCCTTATCACCCAAATGTTTATGTTTATGTTCTCAGCACTTATCAGTTTTGTTCTATGGGTCAGGCCTGTCTGTCTTGTGAAGTATTTATATTTACATTTACAACTATCATAGATGTCAACTTCAGTTGAGATGAAAACTTGTGTTAATATGCACGTTAATCTTCTAATGTGCAGTGCTAAATTAAAAGTTTGAGTATGACTTCTACATCAGGATTATGCATGAGACAGTATCTACAAAGTCCTAAGAAGTTGTTACATTTGTGGGTGTTACGTGTTTGAGGGGAAGGTAAAAATAAAGAAACTATATTACTTATGTTTCAAAGAGAAAGTTAATCAGGATAAATCGTTCTTGCCTTATATTGCATGTAACAGTTGTGTTGAAAGATTATGTTATTGGTATGAGGGAAAATGGAAGGCGATCCAACTGCCAAACCAATGATATGGAGAGAGCAGCAGAATCATCATGACTATTGTTACTTTTTCATGAGCAAAGTTGCTGACTACAACAAAAAAAATATGGCAGGAATTAAATATCGAAATCTGAACTCAGCTACATGGCCTATTCCTCATGGACTCAAACTACCCATACCTACACCACCAGCAGACCTCAATTTTAGTGAATCTGAAAGCAGCTCCATGACTTCCGACAATGAGTTGGTTTGTGATCCAGAATAATTTGACAATTCACCAAAACAGTAATCAATTTAAGTTAAATGATTTAGTGAGGGATTTAGGCCTCACAAAACAAAAAAGTGAACATCTGGGCTCAAGATTACAGGAGAAGAATTGGTTATCCCCTGGCATTACATTTTCTTGGTATAATACAGTTCTACAAGCACTATGCAGAAGATCAACTTGTATTTTGTGTGGATGTGTGTAATCTTATTCAACAGTTGGGCAGGGAAGCATATGAGCGAAGTAACTGACATCTTTTTATTGATTCTTCCAATGAAGTTTTAAGGCAATGTTACTTCATAATGGGAACAAGTTAGCTTCAATACCCCTTGCACATTCTACAGACCTTAGAGTGTCTTATGAAACTCTGAAGCATGTTCTTTATAATATTAAGTACTAAGACCATGAGTGACAAATATATGGTGATTTGAAGTCGTTGGTCTGTCACTAGGAAACTGGGAGGATACACAAAATTCCCTTGTTTTCTTTGTGAATGGAATAGTAGGGTGAGGAACAAATATTGGGAAATTGACCAAAGACCTGAGAGGCAGCTACTGGAACCTGGATCAAAAAAGGTAACTAATGTGCCTCTTGTTGATCATCAAATATTTGTACTACCTCCATTACACATGAAACTTGGTATGATAAAATAATTTATGAAAGCACTTGACAAAAGTTGCCCTTGCTTCCAATACTTATGCACAGTTTCCATCATTGTCACAGGCTAAAATCAGAGGGAGTGAGTGAATGAATGAATGAATGAATGAATGAATGAATGAATGAATGAATGAATGAATGGAATGAATGGCATTTAACACCAGTTTTTGCTACAGAGGCCCCACAGGCGATGGACACTGATGATACACCAGATGAAATGATATATTGTGAAAAGATTTATTTTTTAAGGAAGGAATAGTTTCCTTCCTTTTGTTTATTTTTTAAGGAAGGTACCTCCACAGCATTAGCCATTTATGAGGACTGAGGAAAACCTGGAAAAAATCTCAGTCAGGGAGGATGATCCTGGCGGTATTCGAACCCAGACCTCCCACTCACAAGTCTGTGCCTTAACGACTTTGGCCACTCATGGCAGTAAATCAGAGGGAGTAATTGTTGAACCACAGATAAGGAAATTGATGAAGATATTTCTTTTACCAGCTGTATGAATGAAATTAAGAAAGATGCATGGAATGGATTCAAAAAGGTTGTTAAGAAATTTCTGGGCAATGTGAAAGACCCTCAATATCAAGAAATTGTTAGAAATATGGTGGAAAATTTCAGACTGCTCGGCTCTAATATGAGTTTAAAGTTTAAATTTCATTCCTAAAGTCATATCTTGCCTACTGCCTGTCAAATTTAGAAACTGTCTTGAAGAGCTAGGTGAAAGATTTCACCAGGACTTGAAAGCTGTTGAACGACATTGTCATTAATGTTGGGACATACACATGATGGCCAATTACTGCTGGTGTCTTGCATACAACAAACCTACCAGAGAACACTCTAGAAAATCATATACACTGCAGTTCCATGGTAAAAGAAAAAAGGGTACACAGATAACTAAATACATTCTCAAATTCAGGTTATGTTTTCATGTTATTATTCTTTATTTTCTTAAAAGTTATGTATGAGCATGTAATTTTTTTGCAAATTTTCAAATATATTTTGGTTGACCATTGTCACATTGTCAAAACAAGATGTGCTATTGAAAAACAGAATGCATTTTTTAATTCTGTGCACTGAAATTAATAAAAGTCACCTATTTTTAATTGTACCACACAAAAAAAGTTTTCATTTATAACCTAGTGTTATCAATGAAAAGTAATGTGCTCCACACTGCCATGTTCTGATGTAGGAACAGTTGACAAAATATAGGAATCTCCTACACAGATTTTGGCAATGCATTTATTGCTGCTGAATAGTATCATTTTCAACATCTGTAATAACACAGGTTAATGCTTATTATCAATTTTAAATACAGTATATTTATATGCTTTTAGTAAAAATATAATACTAAAATAAAAAACTAGTGATTCTTTCTCTCTTTTTCTTGTTGCGGTAGCTGCATTTCCCCAGTAAGGAGCTGTGCTCAGGTAGCCTATAACTCAAACAGTCTCGCTACATTTTCATCATTTTCTACAACCGATTTAATCAAACACTTTTTTGTGACAAAATTTGAAAACTAATCATTTCAATTGTTGGAAAACTTTTTTTTTCGGTAGATTTAGATACTTATTACACGGACTGGAATAAAAAATAAATAAATAAACTGAAGAATTATGGCCAAAATTGCTATATTTATGTTATGGGGAAATAAGTAAAAGTTCTCTTGTGAAAAAATTAAGCATTACTATTTGCATTAATCATGTATCTGTGTAAAATAACTGGTTCATTTTTTATTCATTATATAAACTGAAGTATGTGTACTTTTAAGCAATATATAACTGGAGTTCATAACCTCACACACTGTGTATATTATAGAACCTATAAGTTTCATCATCTTTCAGTTCAGCTTCACATACTAAGAACTAAAAGCTAGCATGCATTAAACATTTTATAATATATGAGGGCTGGAAATAAACTAGTGTCAACACAGTCTCTACAAGCACTTGAAGAATAAGGGCACCATTGTTCAACTCAAACAGTTGTGCCAGTGTATGTCATAACTCATAAAAATAAAAGTGGCAGAATTGCTTACAAATAGAACTCCCCTGAAAAATATGCATTGCTCAAGAGTAAGGTAGGTATGTAAGAAATGCTATACAAAGTTGTGGAATACCATGGGGTCATACAGAAAAGATGCAGTGGCATAATGGATGATCATGTTTCAATATAGTTACAATATTGAAGAGAACATGGAACACGCAGGTCAGTCAGGCATCCAAGTTTACCACATTGTGTTGATTCTATCAGTGTACCAAGAATGGACACAAAAATTAGCCACTGGGGCAGTAACATTAAAAAAACAAACAGTTTTACACATGTTCAAATATTTACATCATGATTAATACCTCTTGCATTGCTGGCATTCAGAAATAGCATTGCCATTTCCTTGCAAATGAACATGTGGAATGTTAAAACTTAAATCATGAGTTTGTTAAAAAGATCTTGCTGAATAAATTGTCGGTGAATGTACATGCCAAAATTGAAATCACAATTTAACAAATAGCAATATCCATCATCTCTCTGAGGAAAAACCTGCGCAAATTACCTTGAAATCTGAAAGTAATGGTGATTATGGGTATACCATGGATATACTGCATCATGCAGTTTCTGAGATATGGCTGTTATCACTGCTTACTGCCACAATTATTTGGGTTATCTTTCCTACTCTAAGGAAAATATTACTGAACTATGTGCCCATTGTCTTGCATGATAATGCTTGATGTCACACTGCTACTTTTGAAAGGAATTTGTCAGCACAGTTTCATTATGAGATGCTTGAAAATTCACCAAATTCATCAAACATGAACTCTTACAATGTTGATTTCCTCACAAAACAGAAGGAACCATTCAGTAGAAAAAATTCTTACAGAAAAGAACAAATCCTTCTAGAAATAGAGCAATAAAGCACAGACATGAACAAAAGTGGCTCTACTACTATTGTCCAGATGCAGAAATTTATTATGAAGAAGATTATAATGAAAATGTAAACTTTTCTCTCTCTAGTATGCTTTTTTTATGCAAGTGGTGTTGTTAATACCATTTTATTTTTACCAATTATACTTCATATTGAAAATATTTATTGTTTTTCCAAAATAAGTGTCACTTGAGTTGTTAATACAAAAAAAAATATTATTTTCTACTTAACTGTTTCAATGATCCATAGAAGTGATTTCCTTATGGCTTCACCAGACTTTCCCATCACTTCCCAGATTTCGTTTAGAATACTTGGTAAGGATTCAATGTGCCCTCTAAAATCAAAGAAAAAGAGAGAGTAAAACATGCATTATTAATGGGAAAGAAAGGAACCTACGTAAATTAATAAAGCTTTGGAATGTCACACAAATTTTAATGCTCAGTTCATTAATTCTGTAATAATTAATGATAAAATTTGTGTACTTTAAATGTAGAGATTTTGTATTAACATAACCCAAATTTCTATACAAACTGAGGAAAGATATTTTGTAAGTATGTTTTAAATTCCAGGTTTTCAATAATTATAATTAATAAAAACAATAGCATTTGGTACAGTAATTTCAAGAATTTTCCAGCATTTCTACTTTGTTCTTATGCACTTTATGGCAGTCAACTAACTAGGCATACAGAGAGAAGCAATGCTCTTTCTACTGTTCAAAGCACCTAAAATACATTTTTTTTAGCAAGAGAGCATGAAGTAAGCCTCATCATATTATGTTTAGTAAAATATTAGATTGGTTTAGCAATTTGGTAAGCTTGTACTGGCAATCAACATGCACAATACTGTCCCAATAGATGGCAATGCATATTGCCCATGAATAATGCTAAGATGTAATAAATATATTTATTTATAGTTTCAGAAATGTTGCAAATACTATACTGAGTTCTGGTAGACTTACCTTTTAAGATAAATATATCCAACATACAGCAAAGTTCTATTAATACAAACCTCAGTAATCCAAAAATTTGGTTAATTCAAACGGAAATTTGAAAGCTTTGTAGAAAAAAATAATGACATTAAAGAATGCATCCCAGAATGAAGATTTTATTTCATTCTTGAGTTAATAAATTAAAGGTTATAATGCATCTTAAATATCAGTTACTAACTGCTTTTATTTACAAAGTCAGTTACAAGAATTTGAACCTGTTAGATGATGCAATATTAAGCCAGCATCACATCAGTGTCAGTGGTGTGTTGCTCTACATAGCACAAGACAAATTTTAAAGCAGCTGCAGTGTCTGAATGTGATAAAAGTTGTTCACTGTGGACATCTACCTCATTATCATTCCCTTTCTCATCATTCACAGAGTCTAGCTGCAGCATACCCAGAATTTCTTCATCTGTATGAACTTGATGGCTTCTGCCATCACCTGCAATCCACTTGCATATGTCATTTTTATTTGCTTTCTCATAGCCAGGAATTTGTTGATCAAGCCAAAGGAGATTGCTGTTAGATTCTTTTGTTTTCTCTGGAATTTAAATAAAGGTGAGACTCAGCCTTATTTTCTTCCATAACTTCCTCAAGAGCTGTTCATTAGCATCATCCCATGCTTGTACTGCATATTAAACCACATCCTTAACATCCACTTTTAGATTTTGATGCAGAGAAAGGGAACTGTGATAATTTCCAATAAGGAACTTTTTCTATTAGGTAAACAAAGTTGAGAAAGAGTTAATAAGGAATGAAATGGGCTATAAATGGTTAAGAAGAAGTGATTTAGAGAAGGATCTTGGAAAAAGATTTGATTAAGTTTTGAGGATATAAATGGACAGATTACATTCTATGAAGAGGAAGAGGTCACTAGTGCTCTAATAGGAGAAAAAAGGGCATGTTAAAAGAGACAGATGCATTAGTAAATGTAATAAGCAGGAGAGAGAAGAAAGTATGGTTTTGATTAGGAATTTGGAGCTTAAGGAGTTTTAGAAATGATTGTAAGCAAGGAATTTGTCCTATATGTGGAAATTTGGAAAATGTAGGACTTCTTTTGTTTGAATGCTCAGGAACAAATAAATGGAGGCAACAAGCAATATATGGGTAAATGGTATAAGTTTAACAAGCAAATTGCAGCAAAGAAAATGTTTGGTGACCAAAGACAAATTAGGAATCTTTGGGAATACTTGTACAGAGTTAAGAACAAATGGTTATGGTTAGTGAGGAGAGAGGATGAATGAGTGTTTGATTATGTGTGTTTGCCTAGTGTAATTGGCTGGTAATGATATTTATATGTGTAGTAGATTAAAGTTTTAAATGTGCATGGATGTAAACTAGTTAAGAGTAGGAGTTTTACAAATAAGAATAGATTTATTGCTATTTTTGAGTTGTTATTGAATTGTATAAAATGTTTTTATGATATTAAGGTCTTTCTTTGTTCAGTAGAAGGGGCTGTGCCAAAGTCCTCTGGATATGCCAGTAGGAAGCTACTGATGAACTGAGGATTGTAATTTAGCAAACACTGTTAAATATAGTTAGATGAATGGTGAAAATTATTATGTCAATGAAAATTTTGATATCTGAATGATTTAATATATTGGCCTAATGTAGAACCTGGGGTAGAACCAAGCCTTATTGTAATATTGTGAACTTAGTGCTATTAAAATACATATAAAACAAGGAAATTAAACTTTTTTCTCTATGCAAGTTTCATTTAATATTTTGAAAAACATCCTCAACCCTTGGCTGTAATATTGTTGTAACATGAAGATGTACGAAAATTGTACTAATTTCACTTGTTAATTGTCTCTTTGCTAGATGCAATGTAGCACTTAACCAAGAGTGATACAAGTGGCAGCAATATTTTCCACTAAAACTTTTTACTGATGGAACAAATTATTTTAAGTTATTCTTGAAGTTTTACATTCATTCATACCTTTCTTTGGTTCCTGTTGTAAATCTGAACAACAAAAATGGTATATTCAATTATACAGTTCTGTACTGATTCATACACCTATTAAAATGATTTGATGTGTGAAAATTACCCAGTTATTGTTATGTAATTTTAAAATCACTTATAGTTACCTTTAAAGAATGACATGCACTTAAATTTTATTAGAAATAGCACAGGTTTGCTAGTATGCTGAGGCAATAAGTTAACTGTGACAATGACCTGAAATGGAGAAAATGTGTTCACTTTCTTCCCTTGCTGGCTGGAGCATGATTAGGGGTGAAATAAACTTGTAGTAAGCCAGCTTAAGCTATCTCAGCTTAATGCTGCATTCTGGGAATGATTTTTTGATTAATCCGAACACTTTGCAAACCAAACAGGTACCAGTCTCAATTAGTTTGCATTAACAGAACTCCACTGTACTTCAATGTTTTGTATTTAATGGTCAAGTGTTTCAAATTGAATGTAATTATTCCATTAAATCACAAAATTTTATATTTCATATACAAAATATTTTCCAATATTAATTATAAAACAAATTTGTTTTATTAAACTATTTTAGAAATAATAAAAAAATATCCTGTATTTTGGAGAGGAAAGAGTGATATTACTGACGGTAAAGTACACATATGAATACTTCTGGCACATATCTTCATTCACTAAGATGCATTGATCTACACTATTTTTATTGTACTATATTAAAAAGATATTCCTTGCAAATAAATTGTAAATTATCTGAGTTAAATGTTGTAGTTTATTAATAATATACCATTACTGGAGAATTCAAATGCAACCACAGAAATAAAAATCAACCTAGATAATAAGTAAAGAATGAGACAATATAATTATGAATTACTAAAGGAAAAAAGAACTCTGGTCTCATTTATCATGCATTTTGTTATGTATTAGCAAGTTGATAATTTGAATGTTAAAAATTGCATAGGAAGAAAAAACCTTTAAGAGTGCTTTACAGTGCTTTTCAGCAATACTTTGTACACCATGCAAAATATTAAATTATTTTCTGTAAATAATTATTATATTATATATGGTAGGAGTCAAATGAAAAACCTTAAATAATTTTGTTTATAACCTAATGAAAGTGGTATAAAACTATCATTTTTCTAAATAGCATGAGTTAAATGCAATAAAAGTATTTCAGTGCTTATAAAGTACATAGACTCTGCTGAAAAATATATTTTGGTTAAATTCAAAATAAATTTCCTGTCTAAACTTATACAGTGAAGCATTAATGTATTCTTAATTAGAGAGTGAGTTGATTTAATACTCTTATGCTCCACTTACCATTGAATTATACAGAACATGTTTCACAGGCCTTTGCCCGCATCATCAGCTGTGTGCTGACTGTAGGATTCATTGTTGGTTCAATGCACTTGGTGTAGCTCTCTTGGACAATTTATGAACTTTTGGATCAACTTGTCTTCTGTAGAGATCTCGAAGTTCATAACCGTATCTTCATAATTTTTTTATAAAATTTTTTTTTCCCATATTCCCAGCTCCAAGGGTCTATCTATCAATTTCAATGACATGATTTCCATTTTTATATCATGTTTATCTCTCCAAAAGTTATGTGCAACTGCTGATTTATCTATCTGATTGTAAATTGAATCTGTTGTCTTAACACTCTTCATGCACCACTAACCACTAAGGTTAGTGAAGCATGAAGAGTGTTAAGACGACAGATTCAATTCACATGAGCTTCACTGTGTTAGTTCCATATGAAAACTTTTTTTAAAGATTTACAATTTTTAAAAAATTTTGATATCTAATTGTACCTTGAGTTTCTCCAGTGTTCCTTTAGCCTAATTCCAATACTTCTTTTTGTTTTACCAATATATACTTTGTTACATTCCAAACAGTTGATTTGATATATTCCTGGCTTCTTTTCATTAGATATTCTATCATTATTACTGGAGTTGAGCTGATTATTTAGGCTGAATGTGTTCACTGGGGACAAAATAATCCCAAACTATCCGAGTATTATCTGGAATTTTTTGTTGGCCCAAGGATGATAAGTGATTTCTTGTCAATAGTAGTTTCTTTTTTTGCTGACAATGTTGTACCATTTTAACCTCTTCCCTTATTTGAATTTCTTTACTTTCTTGTCTACAATTTCTTGGCCATACCCTTTAATTTTTGCCATTTGTATTATGCGAGAGTATTCTTCACTGTATTCAAACTCATTCATGGGTACATTAATGAGTCTATGTGCTAAGCTGTTGAGAACTACATGTTTGTGTCCTGTGGGATTGAAGCCACTGGCCATTATGTAATTTTCAGTATGCATATCCTTTCTGAATATTCCAAATTTCAAATTATTGCCCGTTCTAATAATCTTTAAGTCAAGGAAAGGAATCATGTCATCTTGTTCTGTTTCAGAAGTGAATTTAACTCCTCTATCTTGTAGGTTAGCAATTTCATGGAGTCAACCAAGTGTTTCTTATTAACAATCACAAAGACAACATTCACATATCTGTGCCAGACTTTAAAAATATATGGAAAGATTTAGTGATGTGCATTTATAAACTACTCATATATAAATCAGCCATGAAAGATAATGGATTCCGCATAGCCAAACCAGCTTCTTGTTTGTGAAATCCACCATTGAACCTGAAGAAATTCAGATTGATGTAGCCTGGTTATTTGGATGTATTCCTAAATCTCCTAGTTGCTTAATTTCAGAGACTGCAACCATTTCTGAAGAGATGTTGGGAGTTTGCATTTTGGCATGCAAGGAAAAATTCAATTTACACCAAAGGGCACAAAAAGATCATCCTTTTGTAGAACCAAATCTTTAATTTTCTCCACCAGTTCTTTGGAATTACTTGCACATAAGCTATCAAACCTAGGAAATTTTTTAAATCTCTGGAGAAGCCATCTTGTTTGTTGGTAGGAAGGTGTGTTTCTAGACTTGATTATTGGTCTCATGGGATTTCACAATTTATGTATTTTTGGTAGGCCATGTATTCTTTCTTCCTATTGTGGCATTGTCTGTTTTTAATTTTGGTTTCTCCTTGGATGGTATGATTTTGCTTTAGTTGGCTGATTTGTTTATTGACTATTCATTTCTTCAAAGGATCCACTTTTATTTTCATGTATTCTTTCTCTCTGAGTCAAAGATGGAAGAAAACATGAAAATAAAAGTGGATCCTTTGAAGAAATGCATGCAGTTTATAAATAAATTGATCAAAAAAAGCAAAATCATACTATATATGGAGAAACCAAAATCCTTGGAGCTGGGAATATGGGAAAAAATGTTTATAAAAAAAATTGAAGATATGGTTATGAACTTTGAGACCCCAACAAAAGACAAATTAATCCTAAAGCTCATAAAATATCCAAGAGAGCTACACCAAGTTCATTCAACAAACAACAAATCTGGCAGTCGACCTACATCTGATGATGTGGGCAAAAGCCTGTGAAACATGTTCTGTATAATTCAATGGTAAATGGAGCATAAAAGTATTAAATTGATTCAATGTCTAATTAAGAATAAAAAGGAGTTTTGGTTGTCTATGGAATGAGTATACACTGCCCGGTGATACTGTTGATGAGAACTGAATTTTTTCCCTCCAATACCTCTTTGAATTGCCCAAACATGTGATAATCTGAGGAGATTAGGTTCAGTGAGTACAGCAGGTGTGGAAGACATTCAAAATGCAGGTCATATAAAATGACACCTGTAATCAAAACCCATGCCATCTTGATTTCATTGCATATCAAATGTCTGAATATGCAGCACTGGAACCTGAAGTGTTCCCTTCACATGTAGTGCTTCAAGTGCTCATCTCAAATGACTATTATATTAACATATTTTCCCCATTAGATAGCCATATCCAGAATTATTTAGATTTTGGGATGAGGAATAGCACCATTTCTTGCTTGATCTTTTTGTTTCTGATTGGTGGTGCTGGACCAAGATTTCATTTGAAGTATTGATTGTTGCAAGAGAGCTATCACCTTCCACCTCAAAACACCATAACAGTTCTTCACAGACATCAACATGTTGCTGTCTGAGTGCTGAAATCGGCTGTTATGAATCATGACATCCACCTTTTAAACACTTTGCAAAACTGAAGCACATCTAAACTGATGTGAAGTGGTGAACTGTGATTATTCAGAATTATGACTATTTTATCCATCATTATTTAACAGTTTTCTGTCCCTTTAATTTCAGTTGCTGCAATGGATTCTAGTATCATAAATTGGTTTGCCTGACCTGACAAGAAAAAACTGCTTCAAAAGTCACACCATTTCTAAATTCCATGCTCCCCTCAAATACTTGCTGCTGTGACAAACATGAATCACCATATAATGTTGATATAGAGTTGGTTTGGTGACACTTACTTAGTTTTTAATTGGGCATGTTTTAGGAACATTCATGCCCATCATAATTAGGAGACCAACTGGTAGAATCATATACTCTGCAGGTAGTTCCAGAAATTGAACGTATAATGATATATCCAACATCAGTATCTCAAAGTTCATGATGTGGTTCTATTTTTTATGCATTTTTTTCCCTCACATTGTTAGTTCTAAAGGACAAATGTATTTCAATAATTTTGTTATTATTTCAATTTTTTTTTTTTTAACCAAAATTGGGCTGCCACTATATATTTCTCTATCTCTTTGTGATGTGAACATTTTTTAAATGTTCTTTGTTATGGGCTTCTAAATTTTTTTTCATTTTCCAATGTATACTTGTCATAGTCATAGTCATAGTCATAGTCATTGCAATTGTAATTGATTTGGATCCCAACTTCCTGTCAGAAGATAGAGGATATTTGCAGTAAGATTTTAGTAAATTTGTAATACTGTGGACATTTTCAGAGCCAAAGCAATTTTGTGTTTTTATATTTTTTTAAAATTTATTAAATGTATCCGGATGGTATGTGGATTTATTGAATGTATCAGGGTAGTATCTGAATTTTTTAAATTGCATAATTCATAATAACGTACTTGTGACCTTAAAATTTTTAATTCTTTTGAAAATTGTATTCATTTTATCCACTATTTTTTTTTTTTTGTGGAAACCATTATTTACTGCAGTGTTGATGTATTGGTATTCTTCTTTGCATTTTTTTCTACTGAATGGAAATTTCATCAACCTGTATGTAAGATTCTTGAAGATGGTATGCTGGTGTATTCTGGTATTAAATTATTACTTTTAATTCAATTTGTCACTGTGGGTAATTTTACTATATATTCTAATAATCAATTATTTTTTTTATAATCTTCATATCTAAAATGGGAATAAACCCATTCTTTTTAATTTCCATTGTAAATTGTATAAATCAGTCACCATCAACTTGCACAAATTTGGGCAGTGGAAGATCTTAAAATGTCTGGATGTTTCAGCAGGCAGTGCATATATTGCAGTTGAAGGAGTGGGGAGCCTTACTGAGCAGTACAGCACAGTATCGGTGCACAATATTGGCTAGTTTAAAAGATCTACTTTTGAAATTGATTCCAGGTATACTAAGATTCTACCATCTTCTTTTGTACTTTTCTTTCAATTTGAGAAGAACTTTTTATTTGTACACCATAGCATATTGGCTAAGTGTTTAGTCAATGGCAAAGTTGTTAACACAATTAAAAAGTATAATTTATAGACATACTATTGCATTCATAGTAATGAACATGAAAATATATAGGAATGGAAATATTTTTTGGATGGTGTTTAATGCCCTTTTTTACTACTGAGGCACCACAGACGGTGGATACTGGTGATACTTGAAATGAAATGATAGATTGAGAAAGGATATTTTAAGGAAACATTCCAGGTCTAAGTTTAGGGTACCTCCCAGGCATTTGCCATTTATGAGGACTGTGGGAAACCAGTAAAAGACCTCAGCCAGGGAGGACGATCCTGGCGGGATTCCCGCCCCCAGACCTCCCGCTCACGAGCCCGCGCCTTAACGACCTCGGCCTCTCGTGGCGGTGCCAAATTCATGAAAACGTGCCATCACACTAAATACGGTTAAAAATCTGGAGCATGAAAGCCTTACCTTCCGCTGATAAATGCTGCAACATAGCAACATGGATACCATCTGGTCCTGGATCGCATTACCAAGAGGTAGAAAGCGCATGCTCCAATTCGCTAGCTGTAAATGGGGCAGTATAGCACTCCTGACTGTCGAAGGCAAAGAAGAATCCTCTTGACTCAACCTGCTCCTTAATGGTGCGAAGCGTAGCAGGATAGTTAGCGGAGCTCGAAACATCAGCAAAAGTACGCCCTAATATATTGGCAATATCTATAGGAGTACAAGCAAACGATGTTGTACCTTGATACCGTGTATGGGTGAAAACCTAGGTTTGTCTGCGACGCGGCATAGCTTATCCCAAACAACAGACGAAGGCGTTGAGTGGTTTAAAAATGAGACAAAAGCAATCCAAGACGCCTTTTTGCTATCCTTAATTACTCCACGGCATTTACCTCAAGCCTGAAAGAAGAGGCCTCTGAGCAAAATTAGTCGGCCGTTTCACGTCCGGAATTGAATGGGACACTGATGATCTGAGATGTTAAAGAGCGTCCTTAAATAAAAGAAAAAAAAAAAAAAAAAGAATCCACGCCATTTGGCGTGCAGTTGTTTATAGTAAATATATTGTTGACGGAGGGTGGCGACGAAAAATTCGCAAAGCACCTCGGCGTGCACGTAATGCGTCCCGGATTCATCGTTGCACCAAGGAAGCGGAAAGCGTCTGAGATGGTAAGACGACCGATGAATAGCCTGATCTGCTGCTGTAATGAGGACCAAACCGAGGTGCTCGATCATGGCGTCAATAGGTGGAAAAGATTGCCTAGAAAACATAACCAGAATGCGGAAGAAGTTCCCATTCGCTATGCTAATAAGTCACTTTGGCACGCGCTGAGAATATACGTGGGAAGACATGATATGAATCTGACACGTAAAATGGTTACTGGAGTACAAACCAGAGAGGACGTACCAGGAAAAGTGTACAGAAAGTGAGGCGGAATAGAGAGATAGATCCAAATGTGAAAAACTGGGAGAACTATCAGAAATAAAAGTTGGCCGACCTGTATTGAGCAGAATAAGATTATGGCGATCTAAAACTCTGCTACCATGCTACCCCTCGCGCACTCCGTGGTAGTAGAACCGCATAGGAAATTTTTACGCATTAAAGTTCCCCCAATAGTAGGTAAAGGGGTGGTAGCTGGGATAGAAGACGATTCTAACTAACCGCTGCGACTGTAGCAGATGGAGGTAAGCAAGTATTGCACACTGTAAAACTAAGGCCAGAAAAACAAAAAAAAAAAAAAAAAAAAAAAAAAGCTGTAGTCACTGCAGCCTGCATAGGAGACTGGAGGCTCAGTGGAGAACTGTAGACGTCGTCTCTGATGAAAATTAAAACTCCGCCATGCGCAAGAGTGCCATCTTCTGGAGGAAGGTGGAATCTGACCGAAAAATAACCGCGAAAAATGAAAGAATTCTGTGGCCTAAGTTTAGTCTCTTGGAGACCCACAAGCGGAGACAGCCTATCGTAAAAGAAACTCCAGGTCAGGTTTCCGACTCCGGAGTCCAAGCACATTCCGCGAAAGGATAGACATTGCGAATAAAGAAAGAGGATAAACTTATCAACTGTCCAAATTTTTCGATGGTGCAGGACGAATCAACCGTGCTTTCTTAAGACGCTTGGGGCAAGGTGCTTTAGCCGAAGCAGACATATTCGGCTCCATGACCTTCTCAGAGGTAGCGCCCTCCCACTGAGAAGAAGAAACCGATTACAACACCTGGAACCTCAGAGGAGGTAAGGGCCTTGTTGCTTCTTAGTCTTACTCTCACTTGTGAATGATTTTAAGAAGTCAGTCCTAGTATAGGTGGTCCGCCTTAAAAGCTACTTGGTTTGGTAGCTGCATTAGAGCGCTTGATGGAGATGGGCATAGCAGGAAGTTTAGAAAATACCAAATTACGAGGTTAGGACCATAAGTTTCCGCACTAATCATTTTCTAGTTATGATGATGATTATTGTTTAAGGGGCGCACAACATCTAAGGTCATTAGCGCCCAAACACACTAAAAACTGCGCCAGAACTAAAAATAAGTAGTTGACACAAATAATGTCTTAGGGTAAATAACAGTACCACGTTGTGCAACAAAATAAAAACCCATAACAAGTAGGTGTAATGGTCAACAAAGGACTGGTATTAAAAAAGCCGCAATAGCAAAAAACAACAGTCCTATAATGGTCTAAAAAGGGTCAATAAAACCCTATAACCATCAACACTAGAACATTTAAAAACTGGTAGTAAAACACATCAGCAAAAGCTGAAAATAAACCAGTATTGTAAAAGTCTAAACTAGTAACAATAAAACCCCAAAACAATAACAAGGGTTATATATAACAACTCAATAAAAGACTGGTACTAAAAACGATGCATCAAATGCTGAAACAACAACAGTCTTAAAAGCGTCTAAAAATGCCGTCATGGATAAAAAGAGAACACCTCACACCTTGCTCCAAAAACCACAAACAAGGATAAAACGGAGCACTCGCTCAACAGAAACCACATCATCTGCAAGTAATTCCTCAATAGAGGAGGGCAAACCGAGTCTATGTCTAAAAGCTGCCAGATGATGGCATTCAATTAAAATGTGACGCACTGTAAAGGGATGGTCACAGTGGGGGCAAGCTGGAGCAGGTTGACCATTAAAAAGGTGAGAATGACTAAAACGGCAATGCCCAATTCTAAGACGAGCTAAAATTACTTCTTCGCGACGAACAGCGCGAGAAGTCGACCAGTTAAAAGGGGCGGATTTACATTCACGGAGCTTATTAGTTGGGAGTAATTCCCACTCCTCGCGCCAGCGCGAAAAAATGGTTCTACGTAAAGAATGTATAAAATCCCCGAAATAAAAACGCTGCTCGTACTCAGCAGGGTCTAAAAGAGCGGATTTTGCTGCAACATCTGCGGCCTCATTACCTGCGAGTCCGACGTGCCCAGGCACCCATAGCAGTGTTACCCTGACGCCAGCGTCGTAAAGGGTTAAAACTACATTCTGGACCATCTGTACAAGTGGGTGGAGGTTGTACAGATTTCTAAAACTTAAAATTGCACTCAAAGAGTCGGAACATACAACACTGTTCCCTAGCCCCTGATCATAAATAAATAAAACCGCCCGAAAGATAGCATAAAGCTCCGCCATAAAAATAGATGTTGCAACGTCAAGGCCATACGTAAAACTAGCCCCATTAAAAACAAAAGCACATCCTACCCTGTGTCACATTTAGAGCCGTCGGTATAGATAAAATTCTAGCCATTAAAAGAGGATTTGATCTCGCTAAAAGAACAACGAATAATATGTGCTGCGGTCGATGATTTTGGACAGGACGTAAGCCCGAGATGAACGGGGGCCTCTGCTAAAATCCAGGGGGAGAAGAGGTTTCCCCGGCTAAGAAAAAAGCAGGTAACTCAATGTCCAACGTCCGTAAAATCTCCCGAAAACGAAAGCCAGCGGGCCAAGGAGTAAAAGACCGAGCAGCATAAAAACGATCAAAAGACACATTAAAAAACGGCCCATTCGTGGGATGACGAGGTTGCGCAGCTAAGCGACAACCGTACGCAGCTAGTAAAACATCCCTACGATAAAACAACGGAGGTTCTCCAGACTCTGCACATAAACTCAACACAGGACTGGTGGGGAATGCCCCAATGGCAACACGGATACCCCGGTGATGAATCGGGTTCAGGCGGCGCAGAACAGAAGGCCGCGCAGAGCCATAAACAACACTGCCATAATCCAATTTGGATCTGATAAGAGAGCGGTAAAAACGTAAAAGTATAGTCCGGTCAGCTCCCCAAGATGTGCCACTTAAAACACGTAAAATACAAAGAGAACGTTCACACTTGCCTCTGAGTTGCGCTATATGCGATGACCAGCATAATTTCCTATCGAACACCAAGCCAAGGAACCTAACTTCGTCCGCGAAAGAGAGTGCGTCTGGGCCAAGATGGAGCGAAGGTGGAGGATACTCCTTGTGGCGCCAGAAGTTCATGCAGACGGTCTTGTCTGCGGAGAAACGGAACCCGTGAGAAACACTCCAAGCGTGAAGGCGGTCGAGACAGCATTGGAGGCGGCGTTCCAAGAGACAGGTTCTCCGAGAGGAAAGATAGATGGCAAAATCGTCCACAAATAACGACGATTGTATTCCTGGCGGTAAAAACTCGGTGATAGAGTTAATCGCAATGACAAACAGTGTGCAACTAAGTACCGAGCCCTGAGGTACGCCCTTCTCTTGAATAAAATTAGATGATAAAACTGATCCCACGCGAACATTAAAAACCCGGTCTTTCATAAATTCCTGAATAAAAACAGACATACGCCCACGTAAGTTCCAATCGTGAAGCGTTCGGAGGATACCGCCTCTCCAGCAGGTATCGTACGCTTTCTCTAAATCGAAAAACACAGCAACCGTTTGGCACTTCCGAATAAAACCGTCCATTATGTGGGTCGAAAGAGATACGAGATGGTCGACAGAGGAGCGGTGACGACGAAAACCGCACTGAGCGTTCGTCAATAGATGTCTCGACTCTAACCACCACATGAGCCGTCCGTTAAACATGCGTTCTAACACCTTGCAGACGCAGCTGGTGAGGGAAATCGGACGGTAACTGGAAGGAAGATGGGGGTCCTTTCCAGGCTTAGGTATAGGAATCACGGTGGCCAATCGCCAAGCGTTGGTAAATGTGCCATGACACCAAATAAAATTAAAAGTTCGTAATAAAAAAGCTTTGCCTTCCGCTGATAAATGCTGCAACATGGCAACATGAATGTCATCTGGCCCCGGTGCGCAATGTCGAGAGGTGGAAAGGGCATGCTCCAGTTCCCTGGCGGTAAAAGGAACGTTGTAGCTTTCCTGATGGTCGGAGGCAAATGAGAAACCTTTCCTCTCAACCTGCTCCCTTAATGCGCGAAAAGTAGCCGGGTAATTGGCGGAGCTCGAAACATCAGCGAAGGTTCGCCCTAAAACATTGGCGACGTCAGTCGGAGTAGTAAGCACTCGATTTAAAATCCTAAGACCGGGTATAGGTGTAAATCTTGGTTTGCCAGCAACGCGGCGTAGCCGTTCCCAAACTACGGATGAAGGCGTTGTGCGGTTAAAAGAAGAGGTAAAAGAAATCCAAGAAGCCTTTTTGCTATCCTTAATGACTCGGCGGCATTTGGCGCGAAGTTGTTTGTAGCAAATCATATTTGCTGAAGTAAGGTGGCGACGAAAAACTCGGAGAGCACCTCGGCGTGCACGCAATGCATCCCGGCATTCATCGTTCCACCAAGGAACCGGTAAGCGTCTGGGGTGACAAGAAGACCGGGGAATAGCCTTATCTGCGGCTGTTATGATGACCGTACGGAGGTGCTCGATCGCGATGTCGATAGATGGAAATTCACACCCTGAAAATTCGGCCAAAGATCGATAGAGAGGCCAATTCGCTTTTTCAACGAGCCATTTTGGCGTGTGCTGTGAATGTGCGTTCGAAGAGAGTACATGGATCTGACACGGAAAGTGGTCACTGGAATGTGAGTCGGAGATGACGTTCCAGGTGAAATGTACAGCAAGTGAGGCAGAACAGATGGATAAGTCCAAGTGCCAAGTGCTGTCAGAGAGAAAAGTAGGTTGACCAGTATTGAGAAATATAAGATTGTGATTTAGCAAAAAGTCAGCTAAGAGGTTACCCCTTGCACACTCCGTGGTGAAACCCCATAGGGGATGGTGTGCATTGAAATCCCCCAAAAGGAGAACAGGGGTGGTAGCTGACACAAAAGATCGTCCAGGTCAACTGTGGTGATGGTGCCGGACGGAGGTAAATAAACAGTGCAGACTGAAAAACTAAGGCCAGAAAAGTGAACTGTAGCTGCAGCAGCTTGTAAAGGAGTCTGGAGCTGTAGTGAGGTGCTGTACACGTTATTGCGAATTAAAAGTAAAACTCCGCCGTGAGCGGGAGTGCCATCTTCGGGAGGGAGATCAAATCTCACCGAAGAGTAGCCGCGTAAATTAAAAGAATCACTTGGGCGAAGCTTAGTCTTTTGGAGACACACAAGCAAAGGGTCAGTAGAACGTAAAATTAACTCGAGGTCAGGTCTTCGACTACGGAGACCACGCACATTCCACGAAAGGATAGCCATTGTTAAAATTAGATAAAAGAAGCTAAAAATTTACCACCTTACTTTTTGGACGGTCCAGGGCGAAACAAACGTCCTTTTTTTAATCGCGTGGGGCTCGGTGGTTTTCCTGGAGCAGGTATATCCTGCTCCATGACCTCCTCAGAGGGAGGGTTCTCCCGCTGAGAAGCATCCGCCGATTCCAACGCCTGGAATCGGTTGGATGTGGGTATAGGCGGCGACGGCGACAGCCTAGCGGGTTTGCTCCCATCATGGGACCGTGACCTCCGAGGAGGAGAAGGGCTCTTTTTCTTCTCTACCTGAGTTGACGACTTTAAAAAATCCGTTCGCGTAAAACTCGTCCTGAACTTAATATCAGGGGCATTAAAAACAACCGCTTTGGGCTTCACGGTAGAGCGCTTTGGAGAACTAGGAGTAGTTTGGACCCGTGTGAAAACAAGATCGCAGGTCTGCGTACTGCTATCGCACTTCTTGGGCGCAAAAGAAGCTGCTGCGCTGTAGGTGCCGATCTTAGGCACGACCGGTTGGCGAGACTGGAATCGCTTCCGGGCTTCAGTAAAGGAGAGTTTTTCCTTCACCCGGATCTCCTGGATACAGCGCTCCTCTCGAAAACGAGGGCAATCGCGGGACGAGGCTGGATGTCCACCGCGGCAGTTGACGCAGACAGGAGCAGATGGGCATGCTCCCTCGTGACTTGCTTCACCGCAGGTTGCACAGATGGGAACGGCACTTTTACAGGATATGCGAGTGTGTCCAAAACGCTGACACTGAAAACATCGCAACGGGCTCAGGATATACGGGCGCACTTCTATCACCTCGTAGCCCGCCTTTATCCTCTGCGGCAATTCGACCCTGTCGAATGTGAGGAAAAGAGTCCGGGTCGGCTGTAATTCCCCCTCTTTCCTTGCCTGTACACGATAAACTGAGGTGACCCCTTGGTCTTCCAGACAGCTCTGGATTTCCGAGTCGGACATTCCGTCTAGAACATTTGTGGTAACAACTCCTCGCGACGAATTCATGGTCTTATGTTTCTCGACACGGACGGGATATCCGTGGAGAAGCGTCGCCTTGAGCAACGAGTTGCTTTGAGACAGGCCAAGTGTCTCCACCAAAAGTGATCCGTTGCGTAGACGGGTACAGGACTTAACGGGTCCAGCTATGGCATCAATGCCCTTCTGAATTTTAAATGGATTTACGGTCGTAAACGACTGACTCTCTTCAGTACGACTAATAACTAAGTAACGAGGGAAAGACTTCTCGATTACTTCTTTTACGTCAACTCTTTTACGTTTAAAATGTAAAGGATTATTTTCCAGTACCATAGCGATTTATTCCTCCACCATTGCAACCGTCTCCGATGGCGGGCTGCTTCCTGGGCGCCACCCCGGCTTAGGTTACTGGCTCTGGCCTGAAAAAAGTAACCTCAGGGTCACACCTTCCTGTGGGCTGACGAAGGGACCCAATCGCCTGCAGGAAGTCTACAGCTCATGCAATGGCCCTTCCCCGGGCCTGGCCTTTACCAGGGGATACGCTCCTGTCCTACATGATAACCCTGTGCTGGGAGTTACGCCATTACCCAGTCACATTTTACCGCGTCAAACACGGGGGCACCAATCAGACAAAGAACAGGGAAGTAGGACTAATAAAACAATAAAAAAGGCGAAATAAAAAGGAGTCAAACGCGCTGAGCGCGGACCTGAGGGAGCAGCTCGGGTGCCTCGGGGTCGCTACGCCCCGTACCCAAAAAATTGGGCCCCTGAGGGGATTTTCTAGTTATGATAAAGACAAAAACAAAAGTCTTATCTGCAAAATGGGCATAAACAGCATCCATCACTTCTTCGTTACACTTAAATTTCCTTCCTCGAAGGTCCTTCTTGAGTTCTAAAAAGAGTAGAGAGTCACTGGGAACTATATCTCGGATATAGGCTGGATGGTCGATTTCCTTGAAGCCACATTTCTTCACAACTTCTTTGAAACAAGATCTGTGTGCACAGGCGCTTGTCATGAAGGAGCACACAACCACTCAGCTTTCTCCCCTTTTCCTTTTGATGGAAGCACGTAGTCTGTGCAGTAGGTCAGCATATTACTCCCCATTTACAGTGGTATTCCTCTCCTTGAAGTGAATGAAGAGTATTCCTTCAAGGTGCCAATAGGTTGTGGCCATGATCTTCTTAGTTGGCCGAGTGACCTTGGCCTTTAGAGGCGGTGTTTTGCCAGGTTTACTCCACTCCATTGATTCTCTTTTGGACAACTGATTGATTGGTTTATTTATGGACGCTCTTTATCATCTCAGGTCACCAGCGTCCCATTCAACTCAGGGCGTGAAACGGCCGACAAATTTTGCTAAGAGGCCTCTCTTTCAGGCTTGGGGTTCTTTTTCGTGCCGCAAATGTACGACACGGGACCCACGGCTTTACTTCCCTTCCGAAGGAAGCCATACTTAGGATTTTTACGCCCGAGAAAATCCATCGGTCCTGGCCGGGTTCGAACCAGCGATTTGGGTTAAGGAGGCAAGTATGGTAACCACTACACCACCAGGACCGACTCTCTTTTGGACAAGGGATCATAGTAGAGGACCATAGTTCCATCTCCTGTAGCGATGGTTTGCAGAACTTCTCTCTCGTTGCCACGGCAGAGCTCCAAATATTCCCGACAATAGATGGCTCGTTGCTGTTTTTGGGCTGAGGAAAGAAGTCTAGACAACCATCTTGCACCAATCTTATATGTTTAAATGTTTCGCGTATAACTGAAGGACTGTTGTTTTAGACAGTCCCAACAATGCTGCTATTTCTGTAACTTTGAGCCGCCGATCTTCCATAATTTCTCCTTCCAGAGAGAGATATTTTCAGCAGTGAGCAGTTCCAACGGCCGACCTGCACATTCTTCCTCATCAATGCTTTATCGACTCATTCGAAAAATTTTGGCCCATTTTTTCACTGTAGAATGTGAGGGGATGGTTCCCCATATACACCGTCCAATCGCAGTTTAATTTAATTTGTAGTAAATCTTCCTTTTTTGAAGAACTTAATAACAGCTCGAAACTTCATTTTGAACATGTAACAATCTTCTACACACTAATCAACTGAACACAGCGGAAGTTACAGCTGCATTATTTACTTAAAAGATAAGGTATGACACCAGATAAGGGTTTTATGAAGACAATAATAACCCTTATCGGCGAGGCCGGAAGCTTATATGGAACCTAACCTCGTACATATCCGCGTGACGCTGTCTCGCTTTTGTATCCCAGTGTTTACAATGGAGCTTAAGTACCGTATTTCGGCATTGCAGTACGATGGGTTTTAACAGTTTCCGTGCTCCTGAGAGAGAGAGTTTCTCCTTGACCCCAGAACTCCTGAATGCATCGCTTCTCGCGATAACGAGAGCAGTCGCGGGAAGTCGCCGGATGAGCTTCGCGACACTTCACAGTTTGTGAAGTAGTGGATGGACATACTCCATCATGCGATTCCTGTCCACAGTTAACACAAACTGAAAAGCACTCTTTTATGAAAGCCAAATGTGGCCAATCAGGCAATTGATAGGTTGTCATGGAGAGTATTTCAATCTTACGAACTTTTAAGGATAAATGTGCGGAAGATAAGACTGTAATAAGTTCATTATAATAGTTATATATCACTATACATGGTGTGGCTCATACAATATTGACAATAATAAAATCAAACCTATTTAAATTTTAATACTGTATTATTATTATTATTATTATTATTATTATTATTATTATTATTCTTATTATTATTATTATTATTATTTTAGTTTGAATTTTTTTCATTTTACATATTCTGCTTTATTATTCCATTTCCTCATGGTTTGTTTTACTTCGTAAAGTATTATAAATGCACTGTGAAAGTCATTAGCACCCAAACACGCTAAAACTGTGCCAGTAATAAAAACAATTAAATAATCTATACTAAAATATTGTGCAGAAAATAAGTGACATAAATAAGTCAGCCAATAAAAATAACCAGTCCATTGCCCAATAAAAAGGGCAAAATAAATTCAATAATGTACAAAGTACTGATCATAAAATATACCAGCAATAGATGGAAACAAAATGGGCTTAAAATGCGCTAAAAGGAAACAGTCACATATAAAAATAAAATCATACCTTGCTCCAGAAACCATGAATACGCATAAAATTGAGCATTCGCTTGACAGTGACGGCATCATCCGCAAGAACTTCCTCAAAAGAGGAAGGCAAACCATGGGAAATTCTAAAAGTTGCTAGATGAAGACGTTCAATTAAAATTACGTACTATATAGGGGTGTACAGGAGGACGGTGACTAAAACAACAATGCCCAATCCGCAAACGTGCTAAAATAAAATATTCGCGACGAACTACGCGAGAATAGGTTAACCAATTACAAGGGACAGCTTTCCTTTCCAGAAGTTCATTCTTCGCGCCAGCGCGAAAGAACGGCTCTACGTAAAAAGTTATTAAATCACCAGAGTAAACATGTTGTTCGATTATGGAAGGTTCTAAAATAGCGGATTTTGTTGCGACATCTGCAGCCTCGTTGCTCTGAATTCCCACATGGTCAGGAACCATAGCAGTGTTATGATGCCCGCGTGAACTAGCGCAAACATTGCGTCCTGGATCTTCTGTACGAGAGAATGGAAGTTGTACATGATTCGAAATTACAGGGTCCCCCAGGCGCTGTTTAGATAAATATAAAACTGCTTGATAAATTGCATCAAGTTCCATAAAAATATGTATCGCAGGGTAAAAACCAAAAGTTATACTACCTACATTAACAACAAAGGCATATTCAACACCCGTATCCATTTTCGAGCCGTCAGTATGTATAAAATTGCATCTCACAAATGATGAGACCATCGCGTTAAAATGTCGACGAATAATAGAACCTGCTGTCGGGAGATTAAGACAGGATATAAGATCAAGATGAACTGAGGCCTCCCGAAAGAGGTTGCCGAGAGGCTTAGGAGCCAGAGATCTACCAGCGTAAAATTATCAAGCCACATTTTAAAAAACTGCCAATTCGTAAGATGCCGAGGTCAAGCACCCATACGGTAACTCTATCCACGAAGTAAAATGTCTCTACGGTAAGGTAGAGGAGATTCGCCAGGTTCAGCGCAAAGGCTGGACACAGGACTCATAGGAAATTCTCTTATCACGACACGGATTCCCCGGTAATGAATCTGATTAAGACGAAGAAATACTGAAGGACACAGGGAGCCATACACAATGCATCCACAATTGATTTTGAACCCGATGACAAGACTGGTACAAACTTAAGAAAACCGTCCGGTTAACTCCCCAGGATGTGCCAATTAAAAACATGTAAAAAACAAAGAGAATGTTCACCGGCGATTTAGTTGTGCTATGCGCAAACACCAGCACAGTTTCCTATAATAAATCAAGTCAAGGAACTTTAATTCGTCTGCGATAGATAGAGGATGTGGGCCCAGATGTCAAAATGGGGAAGGATGCCCATTGCAGCGTCAGAAATTCATTCCGACGGTCTTCTCAGCAGAAAAAAAGAACCGTGGTTGACACTCCAAGCATAGATACGGTCCAGACAGCATTGGAGGTGGTATTCCAAAAGAAAGTGAGCCTAGAAGACTGAAAGATTGAAAAGTTATCGACGATTTTATCCATGGCGGTAAAGACTCTATGATGGAATTGATAGCGATGGCAAACTATGTGACACTGACTATCAAGAACGAGATGGTAAAACAGAACTCACGCGTACATTGAAAACCCGGTCTTTCACGAGTTCCTGAATAAAAAATGGCATCCGACCACGTATATAGCATTCATGAAGCGTGCAAAGGATACCCCTTATCCAGCAAGTAACATAGGCTTTCTTTAAATCAAAGAAGACGGCAATCGTTTGGCACTTTCGTACTGAACCGCCCATAATATGGTTGGAAAGAGACACCAGAAGGTCGACAAGAGCATGACGACGAAAACCGCATTGCACGTTCGTCAGATGGTGCTGTGATTCTAACACCAAATAAGCCGCACGTTAATCATATGTTCCATCACCTTTCATACGCAACTGGTGAGGGAAATCAGACGGTAACTGGGAGAAAGGGGAAGGGTTATTTCCAGGTTTTGGTATTGGAATGACGGTGGCCACTCGCCAAGCGCAAGTAAACGTGCCGTTAAACCAGGTACTATTGAAAATTGAGAGCAAAAAAGCCTTACCTGCCACTGACAGATGCTGCAACATAGCATCATGTATACCATCTGGTCCCTGCGCGCAATGCTGAGAAGTACACAGCGTATGGTCTAATTCTCTGGATGTAAACGAGACATTATAGCACTCCTGGTTATCGAAAGCAAAGGAAAATTCCCTCGATTCTACTGCAGCTTAATTGTGCGAAAGGCTGGAGGATAATTATCGGAGCTGGAAATATTGGCAAAAGTACGCCCTAGTGTATTGGCAATGTCAGTACGAGTATAAAGTACACGATGTTGTACCTTCAGATCGAGTATGGGTGAAAACCTAGGCTCATCTGCAAGACGGCGTAGCTTATTTCATACAACAGACGAAGGTATTGAACTATTAAAAGAAGAAGAAAAAGCTATCCAATACGCCTTTTTGTTATCATTCAGTACTCGACGGTACTTGGTGCGTAAATGTTTATATCGAATCATATTTTGTAATTAAGAGTGACGACGAATAATTCATAAAGCACCTCTGAGTTCAGGCAATGCGTACGGGCATTGATCGGTCCATCAAAAAACCGGAAAGCGTCTGGGGTGGGAAGACGGCCGTGGAATAGCCTGATCAGCGACAGTAATGAGTATACGGTATCGAGGTGGTCGATCATGGCGTCAGTAGATTTAAAAACACGCCCTGAAAATGTGACGAGAGAACTGAAGAGAATCCAATTCGCCTTTCTGATAAGCCACTTTATAGCGAGTTGGGAATGTATGTGGGAAGACATATGGATATGGCACGGAAAATAATCACCGGAATGTAAATCAGAAAGGGCGTTCCAGGTAAGATGCACAGAAAAAAAAAGGCGGAACAGAAAGATTCAAGCATAAGAAACTTTTTGTCTTATTGGAAATAAAAGTGAACTGACCTTTATTCAGTAAAGTAGGGTTGTGGCGATCTAAAAATTCCGCTACCAGGCTACTACTCGCACATTCCGTGAAAGAACCCCATAGAGCATGGTGTGCATTAAAGTCCCCCAAAAGTAGGAAAGGGTATGGTAGCTGGGAATGAAGATTATCTAGATCAGTCGCTGGTAAATATTAGAGACAGTAAAACTAAGCCCGGAAAAATAAACGGTAGCGGCTGCAGCCTGTATAGGAGAATGTAGACTCAGGAGAGAACTGTATACTCATCTCTGATTAAACCGCCACGGGTGGCAGAGGTCATTAAGGCACGGACTCGTGAGCGGGAGATGTGGGGTTCGATTCCCGCCAGGGCCGTCCTCCCCCACTGAGGTTTTTTTTCAGATTTTCCTTAGTCCTCATAAATGGCAAATGCCGGAGAAATACACTAAACTTAGGCCTGAAACGTTTCCTTCCTTTAAAATAACCCTTTCCTAATTTATCATTTCATCTCGTATATCACCAGTGTCCGCCTGTGATGCCCCAGTAATAAAAACGGACTTTAAATGCTATTCAAAAATAATCTCTTATTAAGGTTAAAACTCCGCCATGCGAGGGAGTGCTTCTTCCGGTGGTAGGTCGAATCTCACCGAAGAGTAACAGCGGAGGACAAATTAATTTAGTGGTCGAGTTTTGTCTCCTGGAGACACACTAGCGGAGTGTTAGTCGATTGTAAAAGCAATTCCATTTCATTTCTTCAGCTCGAATGTCACGTGCATTCCATTATAGGATAGCCACTGTAAATCTTTTTGGGAATGAGCTTATCGAGAGTCCTACTTTTTCGACGGTGAAGGACGAATCAACCGTCCCTTCTTTGGAAGCGTGGGGCTTGGTGGTTTAGCAGGAGCAGGCACTCCTGCCCCATTACCTCCTTAGAGAGAAGGCTTTCCGTTGAGAAAGTTGAACCGATTGCAACACCGACTGGAGGTGGAAATCGATTGTGATGGCGTCGCCTAGCGGATGTGCTCCTTTAACCACCAAAGGAGCTCGACCTCCGCGGAGGAGGAGGAGGAGGAGGAGGAGGAGGAGGGCTCGAGGTTTTCTTCTTTTCAACAGGAGTGGACGTTTTGAGAAAGTCAGTCTTGACGTAAGTCAACTTAAATTTACTTGCCGCAGCATCAAAAACAACGGCTTTGGTCTTCTCGGTAGAGCAATTGACAGAACTTGGTACACTAGAGACTTTAGTGAAAATTAAGTCACACGCTGTCACAATTCTGTATCGCAGTTGAGGTTACAATGCTATTTGTACCAGTCTTAGGTACCATAGGTGGGGAAACTTGAAAGCGTTTCCGAACCTCAGGAAACTCAAGCTTTTCCTTCACCCGGAGCTCCTGAATACAGCGCTCTTTGTAATAGAGAGGACAACCGCGGGACAAAAATGGATTATCACCACGGTAGTTCACGTAGACAGGAGCGGATGGACATGCTCCTTCACTGTCTTTACTGCAGGTTACATATACTGAATTAGCACTCTTCTTACATGACACTCGAATGTGACCGAAACGTTGACACTGGAAATGCACTTTGTTTCCAGTGCCAACGTTTCGCTCACACATGGGATTGGGAATATACCGACGCACTTCTATAACCTCGTATCCAGCTTTTATCGTCTGCGGTAGGTCACCCCGTTTAAAGATGAGGAAGACAGTATGGGTTGGCTGTACTTCTCTTACTTTCCTCGATTTCACGTGATAAACGAATGTAAAGCCTTATTCCTCCAGATACTCCTGAATTTCAGTATCGGACATGCCGTCGTCGGGTAAGTCCGCGAGAAGAATTCAGGGTTCAGTTCTGCTCGATACATATCGAATATCCTTGGAGTATTGTCGCCTTGAGCAAATGTTGGTTTGTTGTGCTCCAAGCGACACCACCATTCCAAGTCGCGTACAGGATTTCACAGCGCCAGAGGTGTTATCTATGTCCTTCTAAATGATAAAAAGGTTGACACAATTAAACGACTGACCTTCGGTTCGACTAATAACTAAGTAACGAGGAAGGATTGTTGTTCACCATAGCGGGTTCCTCTTCCATCCTTGCAACTGTTTTCAATGGCAGGCTGCATTGTGGGTGCCACCCGGTTAAGTTTAATTGCTGTGGCCTGAACAAAAGACACCGTAGGGTCAAGTATCCCAGGGTATAGACAGGGGGACCCAATTGCCTTCAGGAAAGTAACATCTCATGCAATGGCTCCTAGGACTGGCCTTTACTAGTGGATATGCTCCTGTTCTACATGAAAGTCCAGTGTTAGGAGTTACACCATTACCCAGTCACCTTTTGCCACGTTAAACATGGGGGGGGGGATCCATCAGACTAAGAACAGGAAGGTGAGAAGAATAAAATAAAAATCAGGCAAAATTAAAGTAGTAAAACATGCTTAGTGTGAACCAGAGGGAGCAGCTCAAGTGCCTTGGGATCACTATGCTCCTTTCCGAAAAAGCGGAGCCCTGTGGGGAATATGAATGGAAGCACTTGGAGTTTGATCCTTTGTCATGAGGCGGTGCATGGGTTCACGAATGGGAGTTTGTAACTATTACTGACTTTTTCTTTAGTTGCTGCGAAAATGCAAACCATGCTATATGAACAGCTTTTCCTGAATCACAAATTTGATTAAAGCTTCATTAATTGGAATTAAGTGTGTGCAATCTTCCAAACAGGAACACAATAATGGGGCTGATATGCAGGTTTGCAAAATCTGAATCTTTTGAGAGTAAAAACAGAAGCCATGCATCTGCACTGCCTTGGTTTATGAGAACATATGGACATAACTGAAGTGATCACTCAGTAAAGTCATTAAGGCATTTGTCACAAAAGACTGGGACTCATACTTAATGTATCAAGAGTGTTGTGAAGAAAGTTCGCCTAAAGCCATATAAGGTTACACTTCAACAGTCGTTCCTGGTGGTGTAGTGGTAACCATACTTGCCTCCTAAACCCAAGATCCCGGGTTCGATCCCGATCAGGACCGATGGATTTTTTCAGGCGTAAAAATCCTAGGTATAGCTTTCTTCAGAAGGGAAGTAAAGCCATGGGTCCTGTGTTGTACATTTACAGCACAATAAAGAACCTCAAGTCAGAAAAAAGAGGCCTCTGAGCAAAATTTTTCGGCTATTCCATGCCATGATTTGAGTGGGATGCTGATGACCTGAGATGTTAAAGAGCATCCAAAAAAATAAACCAAATCCAATCCACACTTCAACAGTTGCAGGAATTGAATAAGGCTAAAGAGTGAACTGATGCTATTGGTTTCTGATTTTCATTGTGCAAAATCCTGGCATACTGTCCATCACAAGGTTCACAATGAGGCATATTTCCATACATGAAGCTATGTCAAATTTGAGAATATATGTATTTGGTTTGCCCAAAATCCTCACACCATGCATGAAGCGTTTATGTACCTAGTGAAAGCCTAAGTATGGTGCACAATCCCCACACAGAGTATAGTGAGTTTAACTTCTTTCCAGGACTGTGAACATTGCAGAGTACTGATGCATTTTTATGAAGTTTGTATAGTAACTGGATGGTATATAGCTGTATCAAGAGTATTTTTAATTATATGGTGACATGCTGTACATCAACTGAGTCCATGTAATTGATTGAAAGTATATATGATTATATATCATTTTCAAGAACCTGTGGCCACTAACATATCCATATTTGACAACATCCAACTCTTTCCTATGCAGTTACTTGAAAGACAATAGTCTACACCATACATTCTCAGACACTGGACAATTTGAAGCAAATCATTACATACAAGATGAATGTTATTAGCAACAGAATCTTGTTCAGTTGTGCTTTCAGTAAGAGGAAGAGCATTTTTTTTAAAGGGGTGGCCCCACACCTGCCGGCGATCAACCACAGAAGCTACATCGCCTCCCCATGCTGTTAAGACTAAGCATGCACGGGGGGGCGGCATGCATGAGGGGGTGCGTTTCAAAATTTACTATAAATATTAGTAATCTCCAGAGATACTCTACATTTGATAGGCAAGCATTTGTTATTATTGAAATAAATAAAGAAATGTGTGCCTGTTTCATACTGTGCACTTGAAAGTTTTCATTAAAAGGCAAATTTTTCTCCTAAACAAATGCTTTGAAAATGTGTAAAAAGTGTGTATGCACACAAGCACACAGTTATGCATATTGTTGGGTCAATTGGTTTGGGTGTTGGTTTGAATCCAACTGCAAAAGTAAAGGACACAGGTTTGAATAGTGCTTATGTAAACTTGCCTAGTTTGGAGTTTTCTCTTACTCTGAAAGAATAAATTCTAGGAACCAATAGACTCCAAGTTCATTTGTGTGATTATTTCATTTAAGAACAGGAAGACAAGTTGGTGTAGGACATTTAAAAAAAGTGTCCTTATATTAATTTTTCTCTCCCTCTTTCTTTCTCTAGTCTGCCATACTCAGATAATTCCTTAAATTATAAAGTTTGTTTGCTGCTTTGGACACACAAACATTCTAATAAAAAAATAATATGCTTACCTCAAAGAGAGTTCATCAATTATATACATAGTGATACCCACAATATCTTTTATGTAAAATTCATTTGCATTGTAGGATTTGTTTAAATATATTCTGAATTCCTGGAAATCATCTGCTAAGATTTTCAGCTCACTGAAAAAGTAAAATAATAAGGATTATGATGATGATTAACAATGATAACAATAATAATATTTTGTGTACGAATATCAAATCATCTATTTCGAAGAAAGCTAAATTGTTCAAATCATATCAATAATATTCTTAATTTCATACATTTCAATTTACCACCATTGATTAAGACTAACAAATTTATGAAAAAAGTACCTGTTTACCACAATTGAGGACCGCTTTTTCAAAACTCAATAAATGCAGAATACTGCATTTTTCAGGAAATGCATTTTTTTATTTTCACCTAGAGAGAGGCATTATATGAATATATTATTTTCTCCATAATTGGATCTTACTGTTTTAAATAAAATGCCCAAGTGTGATATATTGCAACAAAATTTGCACTATGGAGAATTACAGGCTGATTTATTCAGATTTTTTTCAAAAGTCTATACATGTATATACATAAAAGAGAGTAAAGTTGTTCTAATTATTGTTACAGTTTATTTTTTTTTAAATTCTTATGCATAAATAAGCTTTCCAGTTTATTACTGGCCAGCGTTATTGTTTATTACATACTAAACATTTAATATTTTATGTTTTTGAATTTAATTTTGTTAACTTTATTGAGAATAAACACAATAATAAAAATACCACTCAATAATTTTATATGTTAACATGCAATGATTTAATCATCCTTAATAATGCATAGAGTACAATAATTAAGTTACTACAATCATTGTATCATTCATAAAATTTTGAACATTCCTAGTCTCATAGACAAGGTCAGATTTGTTGTCTCCTAGGACATCTTTGTAGATTCAATTGCTTCATCTGGTACTTTAATATAATTTAATACTGCAAAAGTGCCCTTCTATTCTTTGCTAACCATGTTTTGCTTTGGTAGAACAGTGGGCAATAGTAGGAATGAATGACATGGTTTTTCCTGAACCTCTGAAATATATGCTTTTCACTGATACATTAACATTGTCTTTACTTTCTTGAATGAGATGAATGGTAACCTAGTTTTAGTACTTTCTGTATACCATCCTTTAGGTTTTTGATTTTCCGGTCTTCATTGAGTACTTTTAGAGTGCCATGTTCTTTTAAGATGTCATAATAATATTCTTTAGGAGACAAGATGCTTTTTTTTTTTTTTTTTTTTTTTTTTTTTTTTTTTTTTTTTTTTGGGTACGATTTCTCAGTTCAACCACAAACTTGGTTGGAGCCATGTGGCTATGTCCACAAACTGGAAAGAAATGAATGTTCTTGAAACTCTCTGAATGCTTGCTCATTAACAGTTTTGGAAATGGCCGGTTTTGCTGCATATCAAAGCTAATCTTAATGACACCTGGATTTTCTCCTATCATTATTCTATAAAACTGCTTTGCAGAAAGTTTATGCAATTTGTGACTAGGTCTTATTTCATTTTTCCTCTCCAAACATTCCTTATTTTATTTTCATGAAACCAGCCTTATAAGTGGAGCATGTATCAATGTTGGGACTCTAAAATGAGATTAAAATGTTTATAGAACACATTCTTTTATTTTGATAAAGAGTATAGTTTGAAGGGCAGTGTCCTTCTTGTCTCTAGATCTTCTGCCACCTAAACATTCTTTTATCTGTACACCACTTTCAGAGTCACTGGAATAACTTTCCATTCTGATTTAACTGGAAATATTTCTTCTTACAAACATGACTGCACTATTGATAACTTCTCTAAAAATATCCTGGGAATATGTTGATGGCAATGAAGTCTGGTTTTGGGATAATATGCAGTCAATCAAAAAAGAAACATTGTTACAATAATGAACAACATAGCATAAACTATGTACAATCTACTTAAATGTAAATTGGAACTTGCACAGTGAAGCCAATCATATTAATTGATATCATTGTATGATTGAGTTGAACTACATACTCTTAAAGCTCCACTTACTTTTCATAAATGTATGGAACCGGTTTCGAGAACATTTAGTTCCCAATTTCAGCCAGGCTAAAGTTCAACTGTCGGATCATTCGTTGAGCTGTGGGAATGTATATTCTCCTCTGGTGGCGGTGTGATAAACTTGTAGTTTATGTTTTCATCCCCGACAATGTCGAAGTTCATTATGCTGTCTTTGTATTTGTAGATGTAGATTTTCTCCCAGGTTACATCTACAAATACAAAGACAGCATAATGAACTTCAAAATTTTCTGGGATGAAAACATAAACTACAAGTTTATGTCCAAAGTAGTTGAGTAGTTTAGAAATGCACATCACCAAATCATTTCCATACATTTTCAAAGTATGGCACAGATATGTGGATGATATCTTTGCAGTGGTCAACAGGAAACTCTTTGATGATGCTTTGAAATTGCTAAACCTACAAGATAAAGAAATTAAATTCTCTTCCGAAACAGAACAAAACAACATGATTCCCTTTCTCAACTTAAAGATTATAAGAACAGGCAACAATTTGGAATTTGGAATATACAGAAAGGAGACACAGACTGAGAATCACATAGAGGCAAGTGGATTCAATCCCACAACACACAAACATGCAGTACTCAATAGCTTAGCACATAAACATACCTATGAATGAGTTTGAATACAACAAAGAATACCATCATATTATACAAACAGCAAAATTCAATGGATATGACCAAGAAATTGTAGATAAGAAAATCAAATTCAAACAAAGGAAGAGGTTAAAGCAGGTTACAACATTGACAGCAATAAAAGAATCCACCATCCACATGAAATTCACTTATCATCCTTTGGCCACCAAAAAATACTCTGAGAGTTTGGGATTACTTTGTCACCAGTGAAGAAGTTTAGCCTAAAAAATCTGCTCAATTATGGTGATATTGATAGAATACCGGAGGAAAGGAAGCCAGGAATATACCAAATCACTGTTCAGAATGTAACAAAGTATATATTGGAAAAACAAAAAGAAGCATTGGAATCAGGCTGAAGGAACACTGGAGAAACATAAGGTACAATCAGGTAGAGAAATCAGCAGTTGCACATCATTTTTGCAGAGATAAACATGATATGGAAATGGGAGTGAAATTATTGAAATTCGTAAATCGACCCATTGAGCTGGGAATATGGGAAAAAATTTATATAAAAAAATATGAGGATAAGGTTATGAACTTTGAGATTCCAACAGAAGATAAATTAATCCAGAAGTTCATAAAATGTCCACGAGAGCCACACCAAATCCTCCAGCCAACCAACAACGAAGCTGACAGTATACTCGCAACTGAGGATGCAGGCAAAAGCCTGTGAAACTAGTTTTGCATAATTCAACAGTAAGTGGAGCATAAGATTATTAAATTGACTCACTAGGTAATTAAGAAAATAAATTCCTGTTTTCTTTAGCTTATCTTCAGTATTTTACATGCTGTAAAAATCTCTGAATTCTTGGACTAATCACATCCCAGTACAGAACTGAACAATAGTTAACTTATATATTGTTTTATGTAGCTTAGTCCGTAGGTAGCTATTCATCAGACCGCGTGGCTTAATGGATAAGGCAACAGACTGGTTTTGAATACCATAGGTCCTGTATGGTAGGATATTTTATTTTTTTATTTTATGATAAAGCTTGCTGATAAATAAGATTAAAATTGGAAAAAAGTAACAAATGGCATTGAAATTCACAATAATCTGCTTTTACTTGATACCAGTATTATACTCACAAAGCCAAAGAGATGTACTCCACATTTCCAACTGTGCTTGTGTGGTATTTATAATGAAAGCTTTATTAATCAGCACTTTATATACTTAATGTCCTAACTTTGAAATATGATTAGAGAAACCATAAATTCCCTATCTCAATTTGCTTGTCTAAGGTCTCTCTACAACCTGAAATTAATGCACTGGAGTTCATTAATAGCTTGCATTGTATTATTAATGAAATTAATCATTTACAAGTTATTTGCCTTGGTCATTGGTTTAAATTAATTTAAAAGCCAGAGCTTTACCCAAAGCTTTAACTGGCATCATCAGTGGACTGAAATATTCTGGAGAGGCAGAGGTACAGAACAGACAGAAGGGGAGGAGATAGGAGAAGGTTGGGGGAGTCGTGGTGTAGATGTTATTTGTGACTACAAAGGATTTCAAGTCTTGCTTCTTTGAAAATCTGTTTTTGTTTATACTATCTGGATGCTGCTCTGCTTCTAAATCCTCTCCTGTAGCCAGATTAAAATATCCTGTTGTTGTGCAATATCATTTTTTCAGTTATTATTTCATGGCAATTTTGAATGACATGTTTAAAAATTTCATTGCAGATTTTTCTAGCTGATTAAGGCATAATGTGATTTGTGCTTCATAAGCCAAGTTTTAATACATCTTCTGGTCATACATTTTCACATTCACATAATACTTTTTATTTTCCTGTGGAGCTGAAAGAACCCTTATCTTTCATGGAATACATTTTTGGACTTATTTTTGTTGTGGTTGTGAAAACTGTTTTAATGTTCTTTCTCAAAGCTGGAGCAATAAATAGCATGATATCAATAAATGCAGAATACTTTAATTTGGTCTTTATGCTCTGATATAGAGGCAGTGGTTTTCCAAGGTTTCAAGGCTTGATCAATTTTTTTCTTGTGGTAGCCATTTCCTTGCAAGGCTCTCTGAAGATAAGTTTTGGCTCTCATGCTCAGCATTGTTTTTGACTCAGTGAACCAGTATATTAATAAGAGCTCTTTTTTGAGCTGGGTGATGATTGGATAGTACATGTGATATTTTTCAGTATGCATAGGTTTTCTGAAAACTTTGTGTTCTAGAGCATCAGGTGCCTTGCATTGAACCAGAACATCTAGGAATGGAAGTGTGCCATAACTTTCTGTTTCCATGGTGACTTTCATGTTGTGGTGAATTCTATATAAGTGGTTGAGAAAACCATGCATTTTTTCTTTACCATGAGCCAGATTACAAAAGGGTCATCTACATGCTGGAACCAGTTTATTCACTTATGTTCTGTTGTCTGTAAAGCTTTATTCTCAAAGTTTTCCATGAAAAAATTTCACCACAACTGGACTTATCGGGCTTCCCATGGTCACTCCTAAATTCTGTTCATAGAAGTTCTACTTGCATTGGAAATAGCTGGTGGTTAGGACATGGTTGAAAAACACAACTTCTTCATGTGTGATGTATGGTTCTAAAAGTTTCAGGATATCCATGAGTGAAACCTTAGTGAAGAGAGATTCTAAGCCAAGGTTTATAAGAATATCTGAATCTTTGATTAGTTTTTCAATAATTTCCACAAAGTACTTAGAGTTTTGGAAGTGACAAATGGGAAAGTAACATTGTAAGAAACTGAGCAAGTTTGTATGTAGGGGAACTGATGGTATTGACAATAGGTCTTAGCAGAGTTTCTGATTTGTGTGTCTTAGGGAGTCCATATAATCTAAGCAGAAGACTTCATGTCAGTATAGTCTCTTGATATCTTCTGGTTTCCACTTTGTGGCTTTAAGCATATCAGGGTTTTCCTCTCTTTGCAGGTGGTTAGAACGTTCTTACTCAGCTGTTTGTTTCTGGCATGAGAAGAGATTTAATTGTATGTTCAGATTTGTCAAGGACCATTACAACAGTAGCATTAGCAGTACCTGCAGGTAATATGATAATATTATTATTGGCAGATAAAGTGTTTAGTTCAATTCATTCTTTTCTAGGCAGATTACTTTTAGGTGGTTTTGCTCTTTTTAATATTCAACACATTTCCAGTCATACTTCTTTGGGATCCTTAGCTCAGTACTTCAAATTAATTTACACCAATGGCTATGTAAAATAGCCCAATAATGATTGAGTTCATATATAACAATCGAAGCAGTAGATTCCCACCCCACACAAATCACCCAGGTAGTCGCTATGTTCAGAAGAATATTAAATTAATATTAAAAAAATTAAATGGCATAACATTGTGAACAAGAAATGAAGACAAGCATCTTTCAAAATCTCACAAAGCCGTCAATTTGGCAAAAACAAAATCTTTTGTATGCGGAAAGAGCAAACGAGGGTCATAAACACCTCGATCCCTCTTTCTTGCAATAACCATGGTAATGCTGAAACTAGCCATGTGCCATTATGCCCTATTATGTAAGGCATTCAAAGGAACATTGGCTGTTACACCCCTAGGGAAAATATGTTACACAAACTCCTTTGAAAGCAGGGAATGAAAAACAGGTTACAGTATAATTTTTCATGCAAGAGATTGTAACACCCCACCTATAGCCAGAGGAAGCACAAAAAATTGTACCAATCAGAAGGTTTTGTAACATAAATTGTGTCGAACAGCCAATGAGTAATACACAAGAATAATTAAAACAGTTTAATTAAGACAAAGGAAGCATCCTTATGAACTGACAGACTGTCACCAAATAAAACCATTAGGTTGAGAAGAATTAAGGCAGTTGCAATTGGGAGTTGAAGAGACGAATTAAGTCAGTGGGCAGTTCAGAATTGGAATGTAGTTTTTTAGTGTGAAAGTCTGTTGGCAAATTCTAGTTAAAATTGTAGATTAGTGTGACAGCAGGAGTAGCAGTTATAGCTAAAGTAGAAGCAATAGTAAAACAGCAGTAAAAATCAGTGTGTAAGTCGAAGTTCCTTACCAAGAACTAACATTTACAAAATTAACTTGAAATAAAACTCTTGTATGAGCCTGATTCATTTTGTCTACGTTCACATGACAAAATCTTATTCAAATTCCTCGACCCAAGAATTGTATTACATTCTGAAAAGTCAGTAGTATAAAGTCTCATATAGCTGGAGCAGAAGAAGACTGAAACATCATAACACAGTCTTGACCTTCAGATCAGTGCTTGGAGAAAAGGAACAAGAGGAATACCAGTAAGACTTCAGCCACTATACTACCCCCAAACAAGTCCAACCCCGAGAAGAATTCTTCTTATGTATAAATACCTAATTATCAATTACCTTTCTTCTCAGTCAATTAATCATGCATTTATTTTCCACTGTTTGGTGCCCTAACATTATTTCCCACTGCATATGACAATTAAATAATTAGACAATTAAATAATTACACAACCCTCTCACATTTTTCCACCTTACAGTGATGGCCATGAGAGTCTAAAGAATGTTATAACCTGTACATTGTTATTGTATAAGGTAATTCAGTCAAGCTACAGTTCCACTTTAACCACTAAGATCACTCAATGAAGTCAGAAAAATAGTTTGTGTATAGTATAATGCATAATAAAGTAAAAATTAATACTTTATTATGTTAGATGGTCTTCCTTGTTCTTCTGTTTTCCTTTTTTATAAGCTTCTGCTTGCCAACTACTCACAAAATTTCTATAGGAAAGATATTACTGTGGCAGAAAGCCACAGTAATATATTTTTCTTGTCACCATTGAAACTATTTTCATTTCTTGGAAATGTAGTAAATTGCAAGGTTCTAAAGAAAGAATCTCATTACATGCTTGAGCATTATCTTGCAGTAATGATGCCATTCTTTTAAAGTATTGAATATTATCAGACCTCTTATTCCATTAACTGAACCATAGGTCCTGGACCCAGAATTCATACAACTCCAAAACATTTTTCAAGCAATTGTATTGTGGCACATTGAATATGTATTGTTCTCAAGTGTTTATCAGGGATTTGTACACAAATGTTACTCCTTTATCATGTACTTCAAAATTATATTTATTCAAGAAAACATAATGCTTCCAATTGTCCACTGATCATCCATTGTGAGTTTTAATGTGTTTCTTATGCAGAGGCTTAGTCAGTGGTTAGTTTTTTACTGGTCCACATGCTGTTTCCAGACTTCTAATGGCCTCTATTGTAAGTATCAACTCTGAACATCACAATTGTGTGTATTAGTCATATAGTTTATAGTCCATTTTACTTTTTGACTATTTTAAAGCTTCATTTTATGTTCTCATTTTCTCTTTCTTTGCAGTGATCATGTACTTCAGTCCCTGAACTTTTTCATTATTCTGTTAAAATTTATTATCCAAAATTTTATATTTTTGAGTAATTCCTCTCTTACTTCCTCAGATAGTGTTAAAAATTTGCTTCATGATTAGGAATTATACCCACTAAAAACAAACTAAAATCAAAACAATGAAAGCTTGACCCCAAAATACAACATTAAAATTACATAAAATAGATGTGAACTACCCCAAACATGAATATTATAACCAAACACATGTAGTAATAAGTTCTGATTGACAAAACATGAGAAGGAAGGAATGTCATATTATAACCACTTCATTACTACATAAAATAATACAAATTTCCTCATTTTCAATTAACTTTAGCAGTATTGCAGTTAGACAATGTTGATTTGTAATATTTGTGAAGTTGGTATTAATATTATCCAATTTTAAAATGCCAGACTGTTGTTTCATTAGTCTAAGGTTTATTCTGAAGCAAACCTAAGATCATGGACACCACTAAGTATAGCTAGTTTTCAAACAGGCTATTTCAGTGGTTTTCCCTCAGTTCTTTAGGTGAATACCAAGGAAAATTAGACCACCAAATGCCCTAATCTTATTTAGCTAGCTTATCATTTATCATCCAGATCTGGTACAATAGATCTTCAGATCCCAGTGCAATGATTTATATATATATATATATATATAAAACTTAATATCACAGAAGCGTGTCCCATTTAACATAAGAAACACATAAAAGCACTTAGTATATATATATCATGGCACAACAGCCCTTAAATTTTATATTTTGATAATAGGTTAAGTCAGATTTATTCAATCATTGTGTGGGTATACTCTGATCTAGAGAGAATAGAAAGAAACCATATGGGAGAAATTGGAATAGTTGTAAAAATTAAATTTTGTGTTATTTCCATGCATATTAGCATATGTTAGCTTTACAACTCTACCTTGAAAACATTAAAAATAATTACATTCTACAACGTGGAACTGTTTCAGCTCATGCTAATACATGTCTATATGTGTACAAAATAATTGTGTGTATTATAATATTACAAATTTCTATAATGCCATCGATTTGTTTGGGCCTCACTTTATTCCTGGCAGTTGGTAGCCACATGCCAGTAAGTGATGGTACAATTGGTAATCAGCAAAATGGAATACACATTCATGCCAGAACATCCTGACATTTATGAATAATCAGAAAGGATTAAATTAGTAGAATATTTATGCAACTTAAAACTTTTGCACATACCTAAAAATGCTTACCTTTCCAAAGAAGATGTTGAAAATGTTCATTTTCTATGAAACAGGAATTGTAGCATCTAAACAAAATTTGATTTATTCATTTCAACTCCACTCAAATCTGGAAACATTAGATGAACTGTAAAATAACATATGAGAAGAAATCATCAACATTTCAGAAGTAGAGTTGAAACATATGAATCAAAATTTGCATCATCATCAAGTAAAAGGATATCATTATTATATACATTCACAAGTTTTATGTTGCAAAAACACTCTTACTAATTTGGCCATTTCTGTTCATCAGTCAATGCTATGACTTATTTCACATATTCTAAATTTAAACGAATAAGCATGTATCTATTGTGTTTGCCAATCACCAAAAATGCCATGACTTATTGGTTTTGAACAGGCTGGTGTGTTGCATGCATGGCTGTTGACTTTCAATATCATCCTACCTTGGAAACCAGTGATAGGCATGATATATAATGTAAGCAAAATTGAACATATATCTACAAATGTGCTGTATAAACAGGACTTTTCATGAATAATTTCTTCTATTCAATGAAATTGTTTCCAAGTTAACTGGAAAATATGTGATGAAGGAACAATAATGCATGTATTGTGCACAAAAATCAGTAAGGTAACAGAGTAAATAAAGATAATCCAATAAACAAATGGCAGAATAGATAACATATGCTGGAATTTGTGAAAGGTGTGATGCCAAGTTAAGCAAATTCAACTATTTGCAGCAATTTGTAGAAAGACTCAAATCTCTGCAACTGATTGTCAATCTTTTATACAGAGATTAAGCTGAAACAAAACACAAATTAGGGGTTATCCAATGAGAGAATCATGAACTGAAGAAAAGAAGTATAATTATAAGGTATGAAACTGCACATGAGGAAAATGAAAAATGGCATATAATGCTCAAAACTTTTACTCCCACCAAGCACAAAAGCAAAAAATATGCTCTTAAACTGTATAAATTGCTTCTCCAACTTAAGTGAAGATGTAAATATCTATCAAGTATAATAAGTAGAAATAAAGATGCTAACATAAGTTCTAGGTCAACAAACAGGAAGTGAAAAGTATATTTGGAGACAACCATGGACATGACATTATTAGGAAATTTTATGCAGTGTTAGAAGACATTGAAGTATGTGGAATAATTTAACCTGATGCAAAAATAAAAGTGGTAAAAGATACAGGAAAATAAAGTACAAAACTAAACAGTGATGACCCTGTTGTGATCTTCAGTGGTTTCAATGATATTTCCAAAAAATTAAGGAGATAATGTGATAGCTACTTACAAGAAAGTGTTATTAGGGTTAATCCACACAAATGTAATTGTTGTAAATTTTCCCCATAGGCATGACTTAATGCTAGATTCTTGTATGTGAACAGTGCAGTGAAAAAGTGTAATGAGTGGCTTAAAATATTTGTAAGATTTTCAAAAAAGTTCATATATTGACACTAATGTTTTAGGTAGGGACTGTTATACCTTGCATGGCTTGCACTTAAATAACCTTAGTAAAACACAGTTAGTTGAAAAAATGTTAAGATTATGAACACTAAGATCAATAGCACGCAAGAAGCAATACTATTTGCCTTTCCACAACCAGGAAAATTTATAAATGAATTTCACGTTTTTGGGTAAACAGAGGAAACAGCCTTTCAATTGAGAGATTGCTTGTAAAAATAAAATAATATTTCCAAAAATATCATTTTACCAAAATATGCAAAATGCAAGAAGTGGGAAAGAATTTGGAGATACTAATTGATTAAGAGATGTAAATATTATAGGTATAACAGAACAAAGGTTGAAAGAAGATTAAATCAACTTTTAAAGCATAGAAGGTTTTTCTATTAGGTAGTTATTACTGCAGAAAAGTTTAAGAGAATAAACTGATTTAATAATTTGGTATGTGATGAACATTTCAAAATGTGCAAGGTAGAGCTGCTGGAGCTTAAGGTTATAATTATATGTATATTTAGAAATACAAGTAGTTCAGTTAAACAATTAATTGATAAGTTGGAAATAATTATTGTCATCTTCCAGAGGAGAGGAAAAAAAATCATAATTGGTGAATAAAATCTAAATAAACAAAATCTAACACAGCTACGCCTTACCAATGGCATGAAAGCTGTAGTAAATATCCCTAATTGATTATCAAATATAGCTCAAAGTGCGATAGATCAGTTAATAATAAATACACACTTTACAGATTATAGTATTGAAATCATCTATAGCATAACGATGATAAAAATCAGACAGCAAGGTACAAAAGTTCACTATTACAAATAAGTTTGAAATAACATGTAAAACAAAGGGAAATCATGACATGTACCAATATAAAAGATGTACAAGCAGTAAAAGTGTGCATTAACTTTAGCATTGACTTGCAAAAAACACTGGGGAAATATTTACTCACAAAAGATGTAAAATACAGCTTTTGCTTGGATTGTAAGCTCAGTTAATCATAATGTAAATATTGCTTTACCATTGAAAAGGGTCCTTTTGAACAAAAATCAGATTTCTAGTTAAATAACAAAAGGAATATCCATATCTATTGAAAAATTAAGATTTTTAAGTAAACTAGAGGAAGAAAAAAATGTATAAGAATCATTTATGTTATACATTCTAAAATATAAACTGATTTATAACAAAGTAACTATAAATTCAAACAACTTCGCAATGATAATTTAATAGCAAATTCTGTAAACAAATAAAAAGCTACATGGTATATCATTAAAAAAGAAATACAGGAACAATGAAAAGTATGTCAAATCTACAACCTGGAATATAAGAGTCAAATGGTGTCAAACCCTTTTCTGGCAGCAGAAATTTTTAATAATTACTTTGCAGGAGTAGCGAAAACATTATTAATTATTCTAAAGTTAATAAGCTTGTAACTAATGGAAAAAAAAATCCCATCCCACTATTTTCTTTACACACCTACAACAGAAATAGAACTAATGTCTATAATTAATAGCATGAAAAGTAAAAAATAATTTTGGTTCGATGGCTGCTCCAATATTTGTTAAAGGCATGCTCAAACCACTATATTACCTGATATATTTATCAATGAATAAAGGCTGTTTTCCAGAATGCTTCAAAATGTAAAAAATAAAAACAATGTTAAAAAGTGTCAAAATCTGATGCTAAAACTAATAGACCAATCTCCCTTTTGTCTGTTTTTTCCAAAATTTTTGAAAAAGTGATATACAAAAGAATTTCAGCATTTCTTTCAAAATTCTACATCCTTTTGATATTTTAACATGACCTTCAAAAAGGCAATGAAACTACTACAGCATTAATGTAATTTTGCAACGATATTTATTAGAAATTAGGTGACTCTGAAACTGTATAGATGTTTCTTGATCTCTCAAAGACATTCTAACTTGATAACCTTAAAATGTTACTTAGAAAACTATATGAATATGGAGTAACTTACTACAGGTTTGAGTCCTATCTTGGGAACAGAAAACAAAGAGTCCAGAAGAATATCATTACAACATAAAGTTTGTCATGCAGGAGCTGCATACACTAAGAAAGTTCCTCAGCAAGTGGAATTTGAGAAGGTTATTATGCTAGAGTAGAGAAGTTACATATTGAGTTTACAGAACTTGTGAGGAAGCATTGTATGTCTACTTCCAGAAGCCCACAATTCAAAACACTCACCTCTGGCCATTTCCCTTCTCTTGTAGAAGATGGGCCAAGCCAGTGTAAATAGTCTCCACAATTTTTACGGAGACTTTGATAATATAGCGATAGAGCTTATTGTCTTACTGCATCAATAATAGTTGAACTTCATCCAGTAACAGTCTAAGATTTAATAGCAGACAACTCCACTTGCAGCGTTATATCTTCGGCCAATAGCAGTCTAGGATTAACAGCAGACAAACGTACAGCTGCAGGAGAGTTTATCATTGTTGTTTATCGAGATCTTGAGTAAAGGTCATATCAAAAGTTTGCCGTCTCTTTTGATAGTATACAATGAGTGTGACTTAATAGATTAATATTTCGTGGTTGCTAATTTCACGATAATGTTTTTCTTAAAAATATTAAACATATGCATCAATATAAATTGTGTTAATTTGTACTTTTATTTAAACAACTGAAAGAAAATTAAACGCTAGAGCGTTTTTTTTTTAAATTTCTGTTTCCAGGTAAACCCTTTATCGGTCCGACTTATTTAATTTTCAGAAACTATTTTTTCGGTGTATACCGAATTTTTTTGCTAAAAACAAATATTGGTGATGTTACAGAGATTTTAAAATGTTGCGTTTCAGGTAAAACCCTATCCCTAATAATTTGATTTCGCTTATTTTCAGAAAATGTTTTTATTATTTCATATTTCAATGGCATATTGAGAGAAAAAAAATTCGACCGCTAGAGTGGTTTTTAAATTTTCGCTTAGGGTTAAACCCCACTCCCGTTGAGAAAAAACAAAAATTGCGGTAACTAGAATGCTAACAGGTAGGTAGGTCAATCAGAGCTTGTTACATGCCCCAGTATTCCAATTTTGTTGGTTAACCAATAACGCTGCTGGTATTGGTTTACACAGCATGGCCTACCTTATAATGCTGCACATGCAAGATTTTCACAAAGTCTGTGCACAATGAAACTCGGCACATAACAAATTAAACGATTGACAACCATTGTGCCTCGGCATTAGTGGCAGTTCAACCTTTTCAGCTTGAACTGAATTTTCTTACTGTAAATTCACATTTGCTACTACCTGCCTGCCCTACCTACTTATTAATAAATTCATTGAGTTACCCATCAGTGTGCTCGGATGAAGTCTTCCAACTTGTTGCAAAGTTGCCTCTGTGGCAATCTCTTGATCTTGACGATTATTTAGGGTTAGTTAAAAGTCCCCCACCACCTAAATAGCTATTAAATCTTGTAGTTCAGTGGCATGAAACTCTATGCGGAGATAGCAGTCTACTGAGAACTCAAAAATTATATTACAGACTTTTTTCTACTTCCAAATTAAATGGAATATCCAATGTATTTTAACATTTTCGAATAATACCCTTTAAGAGCGTTTCAAAAATTACCTAAACTAGATATTTCCGTACAAATTTAATATTGATAAAACCAGGGATATATATATATATATATATATATATATATATATATATATATATATATAGCGCTTCTTTTGTTTACTGTGTTTTGTCTAATTACATAAATATTCTCCCTTGTTTATATCATTTTTATTGATACAGAAACATCTTATTTAACGGTTAAATCTTACATTTAGAAGTCTCATAATTCTATCTGATGCTGGGCTAAAGAAAAAGAATTTAATTTTAATTATGATTGACGATAAAGACAGGGAACGACCTCATCGAGAGGCGGCGAAGTTATTTAACGATATGCATCCTGATCGCAATCCAATTCCACATACAAGTGACAAGAATCAGAAAGAAATTTGCTCAAATTGGAAGCGTAAAGGATATACCAAGGTCCGTGCAACTGATGAGAATATTTCTTTGAAGTTTTTCTTCATATGCAATCCAAAAGTTTCTATTACTAATAAAATCTAAGTGAAAGTTCCGTGACGAAAATTCTTAAAGGTGACAAACGATATCCTTATAGAATTCAACTTTTGCAGGAACTTAGAGGACGATCCCGATTGAAGGTTGCAGTTTTCTGAATTAATGATGGAGTGCGTTAACAACAAACCAGTTTTTCTTAGACAACTGTATTCTCAGATGAAGTCATTTTCAGTCTGAATAGATTTGTGAACTGACACAAATGCCGATAATGGATGATGAAGAACGACACGCAGTATCCACAAACTTAATGTTTGAGCTGGAATTGATCATATTGTTGGCCCTTTCTTCTTTAGAGTAGGCTAATAAATATTTGGATTTGTTTCGAAATCATATAGTACAGACTATCGCAAATTTGTTTGCATCACTAGTGAACCATGGGCTATTCAGAGATGACACCTATTTCCAAAAAGATGGAGTTCCAGCTCACATGGATGGAATGTTAGTCAGCCCTTAAGACCAACATTTACCCCAACGATGGATTGGTAGATGAGGTACATAGAATGGGCAGCAAGAACCCCAGATTTGTCCCTTTTGGGGTTCTTTTTGTGGGATCATTTGAAGTCGGTAATACATTGAGAAAGACTCAATAACTTTAGAAGATCTGAAGTATCGAATAATGGAAGCAGTGCAAGACATTTCTAAAGTCTTTTTAATTCATTCCTTAAATGGTTTGTATGGTCGATAGGTACATTGTCAAGAAGCTGAGGGTTGCCTTTTTGAAAAAGAATTAGGTGTTGGGCTAGCTTTGTTTTGAAGGAAGGAGCATTTAATTACTTTTTTGTTTAATGACGTTGTTTTCTTTATTTAGCAACAAGTTGGTACTAAAGTATTTGGTGAGAGTAGTTTTTGAAAAGCTCTTAATTGAGCATTATTTGAAAATATAAAAATGTAATGGATTCCATTTAAACTGGAAGTAGAAAGATGTGGGTAATGTAAGTTTTCATTCTCAGTATACGGCTATCCCCGCAAACCGAGCTTCATGTCACTGAACCACATGCTTAAAAAATTATTTATGTGGTGCAAAACATTTAGTTAATCCTGATTTTGTTTATTTTTGTCCTGCTTTGTTATGAATCACAAAGTTCTTAACACAAAAGAGGAACACCTCCTATGGTGCCACAGTAGTAAAACCGGGCGTTAAACACAATTAAAAAAAAGAACAGATTATCTAAAATTAGGCTAGTTAGACCATTGCATAAAAAGGATAAGAAAATAGGATTAGTAATGATAGTTCTTTTGCGTTAATCCGTCTTCTACATTCCTGGTTACGCAATGCCTTTGAAAGAGTTTAATACAATTTTTAGAGAAAAATAGCATATAACTTTTAGCATATTATTAAAGAAGGGCATTCTTCCGTTGCAGCAATTAACGAATTGATACAGAAAAAAAAATAACAACTTAGGAAATAGGGAAATAGTTCCAACTACATGTTTTGCCCATCCAAGGTCCTGAGATCTCAAAACTGTGGTCCGCAAGCTTCAGAGAACTAGTAAAAGCAGATGTAAATTTAATTTAATGTGCGATTTGCAGGGGAATATTCTCCCACCTTTGAATCGAACCTTCCCACCCTTTGATTTTAAATTACATATTCCAACCAGGGATGCGTATTTCCCACCCACTAGGTATGTAATTTATGTCATAAAACTTAATTTAAAAAGCATGTAAACATATTATAAACCCATAATTTGCTCATTAATTTTGGAAATGAAGTTATGTATTTTGACACTTCCAAGTGAATCTTTATTCTCTTTGTGTCATTGTTGCTTTAATCTGTTATGATCCGTTACTCTGTGTAGTCGTTGTTAATTCGTGCGAGGCAAGTTGCAATTTGAGTACGTTTAGGCCTGTGTAAGGTACGGAATTTCAGAGTGTCTCGGAAACAAAGTAAAATTTCGTCATTCTCCAAGAACAGTGAATTGCCGGAAATACATGGAAATAATGACAGTCAGGATACCAGCAGTGGCGATAAAAGAGTTGCAATAGACGTCGAATCTAATGGCGGTACTAACAAAGAGAAACTTAGTGAATTTTTGGGTACCGAAAACTGTGAGAAGTCTCACAGGGAAAGGAGTAAAAGTAAGATTGAAATTATAGTGGGATATTGTGTTGCTTTATCACATTTTCAAAACTGGCATGACTGTTTGTAACTGAAAAAAACTGAGTAACATGTACAGTGTGTTCAGAAGTTCGTGAACTTTAGGTGAAAAGTATGGAACGTGTGCGTATTGATGCTGCCTTTTTAATTTGACTCAGAAAATAATGCCAAAAAAAATTATAATATCGGTGATCATGCGAAACGCAAATCGCACATGAAATGCTTAGAAATCATACATAGTAAAGAAAAATGTGAGTGAAAATGAAAAGTTGTGGGGAAACCCACATCAAGAAAAAGTAAACACAACCAATTCCCTGATCTGCATAAGTAATACTAAATAGAAATTATGATTCAAAATATATACCGCAGTAATCGAACTGCAAATAATTAATGGTGTATCAAGCGGTAACATGCTTCATTCAGTGCATACATACTGAAATTGTATTATATTTATAAAAGAAATTAATTTAAAAAAAAAAAAAACATCTTGCGCAGTTCATTATAGAAATGAGTACAAACTTTAGTATCATGATAGATAGAGTACCAATTAAAAAAAAAAGGCTTAATACTATACGTACGTTTGTCCTTTGAGGAGGTTGCTTGCAATTATTTTTTCGATGTTGTATTAATCATAAATGTGGCAGGGGCAAGGGATTTTCAGTATAGTATTAGCCGCTCTTGAAAAGTATAACGTTAAATTTGATGTACTATAAATCATCTTGTAGGTATCACAACAGACAACGCATCAACAACGCTTGCACCTTACAAAGGTGTAGTCGATCTGCTGCTTAAACATTTACAGGAGGAAAAAATTCTCGTGCATTGTATGAAACACAAAATGGCACTAGCTGTGCATGATGCGGCAAATGTGTACCATATATAGTCTTTTTTAGATTCCTTATATTATGTATATTCTCAAAGATCCGAAAAATCCGAGATTGCTACAGAATGTTTCAGACGAATTAAACTCTCAATTGTTAAAAGGTAGGCCGCATTGTTTTTTTTTTTTTTTTTTTTTTTTAATGTACGTTGGGTAGCTTCATCATTTAATGCTGTTCGAGCCCTTCTTGAAAGCCACAGTTCTCTTGTCCATATTCTTTTTGGAAAGTTAAGTAATGTTGGTTCCCGAGTCACTCGTGAGAGGCGTACATTTTAAGAATTGGTAAAATATCTCACAAAGTGCTTACTTTTAATGGAATTGGTTGTACTTTATGAGACCCTAGAAATTATGATAGTATTATAATTCTTTATGCAAAACAGAAATTTAGTTCTTAGAGAAAAACAAGAAATTGACATGGCTATAAAAACTCTTGAAATATAAAACAAATTACTCGCCGCGTATTAAGATGATAGTATAAGAATTGCAAGAAAACACACACACTCAAAGGAGTTACAATTAAAGAACCGTCATGCAACAACGAGTATAACAACTTTCAAATATTTCTAAATACTTTTTTTCAGTCTTTGGCACAAAATAAGATTAAGTTTTGAAGACTTAGATTTCTTTATAAATATAGGAGCATTGAATCCAGATACTTGGCCTTGAGACGAATTTGAAAGTGAATTTTATAGGGACTTGTCAAGTATTGGTTTTGTAAAGAGATGTATTTTAAATTAAGTGAAAGCATGCGTGCAGCACTAGTTAAAGATCTATAAAGAAAATCCCCAACACATTTACACTTGAGCGAAAGAAATTATGAAATCAGTCTAAATTATATCTATATTTACTACTGAATGTGAACGAGGATTTAGAGCCATGAATAAATTATGAATGATCAAAGAAATCATTTATGAATTCAGGCCATTCAAAGCTACTTTTTATTTCAATAAATGGACCTCCAGTGCATTCGTTTGATTTAGAAAGTTTGCAGCAGAATGAATCAAGTCTCAGCACCATGGTACCCTTGACAAACCAACCGACAAACCATTGTACCTTCTGGAGCAGTCTCGTTCATCTCATCTGTTCAACTAAACCATGTAATTTAAAATGACAGGTATATAGTTTGATTTTGTAAATTTGTTTTCTCTGTAATGCGGTTAGTGGTACTCAAACAGATGTATTAAGAAAGTAATTATGAATAATATGTACGAAATAACAGGCATGTATACAATAAAATAGTGCACATATAGGTAGTTTGCTTTATATAACTGTTATAAACCTACTAAGACCATCCTATGTGTGGTAAAAGCATAAATTGCGAACTGCTTAGGCGGGGGTTTGACCGGACTCGTGAAAATCTTTGTCTTACTTCTGTTAAAGAAGCATCTATTCACAAAAATAAACAAAAAAATAAAAATTATGGACAACCTTTGGGAAAGGCAGAATCAGAACCCAAAATATAAAATTCTACAAGTGATATATAATGACTTGCGTTCCCTCTCATACACGAATTAAAAGTAACGAGCATTGTATATTTACATATTATTATTATTATTATTATTATTATTATTATTATTATTATTATTATTATTGTGTAAAGATACAACATATATGGAAATATTGAAAACATGTTTATTTATTTGTTTATATCTTAAAAATTTTTAAATAGTAATGAATAACTTTAAAAACGCGTAGAATGCAAATTTAGGGTTTGAAACTTGCGTTATACATTAGGGGTCAGAGAGAGCGAGATATCTTTAAAGAGGAGGTCGGCTTTTCAGAGGTGTAGTAGCCCATTTCCAAGTCCTCCGTTTTTGTCTCAAATTTAAAATATTTCTGCTTATTGTACATACTGTGCTAGGGAAAATTAATCACATTCATAAAATTATTATGTCCCAGACAGTAAAGTTTTATGAAAGCTATTTATTTTCTCTATCTCCGTTATGTACATGGAAGGTTACAGAAAGAAACGATCAGAGCACGTTTTTTACAGGTGGCATAAAGACGTTTTAAAAGGTAAGCCACTGTTATGGCGTTAAAACTTTATACATAGAGGAAACAGAAGAATAAAGTTGAGCATCTAATATGTACTTTTAATTTGGTTGTGTGGTAAAACTCTGAATGAATGAATAGTGTTTAACGCCCGTTTTTCCTACAGAGGCACCACAGGCGATGGACACTGATTATACACGAGATGAAATGATATATTGGGGAAGGATTTTATGGAAGGAATCGTTCCAGGCCTATGTTTAGGGTACCTCCCCGGCATTTGCCATTTATGAGGACTGAGGAAAACCTGGAAAAAACCTCAGTCAGGAAGGACGGTCCGGCGGTATTCGAACCCAGACCTCCCGCTCACGAGTCCGAGACTTAACGACCTCGGCCACCCGTGGCGGTGGTAAAACTCTGCTATACAGGGAATAATCATATTGAGGTTTTCTCTGGAGTAATTAAACGTTAAACTAGGGGTAAAATATAGAGCTCTAGTTTGGTTACGTGGCCGGCTTAACATGGATTTGCTTGGCACCAGGAAGCAGGATATTTGCCGGCGGAGTCGGATATTTATAGCCCCTTAAATTTTCATGCAACTTACACAGCACATACTTAGAACAAAAACTAACAGTTTCAAGCCATTACCTCCATCTGGAAAAAGAACTATTAAACCTCCAAAAGGAGCAACTTAACTATAGACAAATATTACAAACCCTCCAGCCTGGTGATCCACAGTGGATCTCCGTGGCACAAAGCCTGGAGGGATGTATCAGGGAAATTACAAGTAAGAGGAGGGAGTTACATTTAGCAAACCAGGGCTGGACCACCCCCTCAAAAAAGCGGCTACACTCCAGCGAGAGCGAGAGTGACCGCCGCTCAACAAAATCCAAAAATAAAACAACCAAATCCTTCACCATCCATACATCCAACAAATATGACTCCCTCTCCAGTGAGGACGAATCTGACCAACCTACACCCGCATCGCAGGCCAAAAGGCAATTAACCTTCCAAAAACCAGCTCCTCCCAAATCACCCCGCTCAAACAAACAAATTCCCACTCAATACAAAAGGACCAACAGCTCCCAACAACCACAACAAGATGGCACCAAGACAAGCCATAACAAACAATCACACACACACACACACACATACACATGCTAACATTCCAGCAACTAGAAACTCACTACAACAACGGCCCCCCAGGATAATAATCCCTGACAATGGCTCTCTCAAAACGTTAAACTCAATCCTTCAAAAAACCTGCCCCACAAGGGATTACACCATCCAGAACACTCCGCAAGGGCTCAAACTGTTGCTCAAAAGCATAGACGCATTCAAAAACACACTCCCAGAATTGCAAAAAGCAAACTTGCAGTACTACACTTTCGTGCCGAAAAGTGAAGAACCATTGATGTACGTCATCAGGGGAATGCCCATGGGCATCGATGTAGAGGATATCTCGGACGCCATCAAGGCCAAAGAGTATACTCTGCTGCACTGCCGACAGATGGAGTCCCGGGGGAGGCCCATCCCACTATAACATGTCATAATGGAAAGGGCAGAAAAATCGCATCTATTTATCCAAGAACGTTCCCTCATGAATGTTATAGTCAAAGTAGAACATCAAAAGACACAAAATCACATTGCGCAGTGCTACAACTGCCAAAATATCGGCCACAACCATAAAATGTGCACACTTACACCCAGATGTGTGCTGTGCAGCGGCCTACACATGTTGCAGGACTGCCCCAACAAAACTAAACCTAATTTCACCCCAATATGTGCCAACTGCAACAGTGAGCATCCCGCTAATTACAGAGGATGCACTGTTTTTCAAAACGAAAGGGATAGACGAGAACTCTTAACTCTAACCCGACAGATCAACAGCGTTAAACAAAATCTCCCCACCCCCACTCCACTCCCCACCCCTATCACTCCCAGTGCCCCTGTGCAACCGGGAGTGTCATTTGCAGCCACTGCAGGCGGTGACAAAAATGCTCAAACAAACGAAACTTCGTCCATCAAAGAAATCATCGCACTGTTCAAAGAATTCAACTTACAGCAGTTCATCACCAATCTAAAGTCATCCATAGTCAAGTTCAAAGCGGCAAATGGGCTTGCCGACAAAATAACCATAATCTTTGAATTCTTACAAACTGTTCTTTAAATGGCAGCACAAAATCACACCGCTGCTCCCAAAGTCACCGCCCTAGTGTGGAATGCAAATGGCACTCTCCAAAACACATACGAGCTAACAGCCTTTCTCAAACGACAACAGATTCAAATTGCTTGCATTTCAGAAACCAAACTCAAACCTCACAGGCAATTCAAGATAAATGGCTACAACATCAGCAGAGTGGATCGACCAGGGACACGTCCTGGAGGTGGCACGGCAGTGATCACCAGAAACGACGTTGCTATTAACAAGGTGACACTTCCCCACCTTGAATCGCTCGAGTGTACAGGTGTACAGTTACAAATCAACGCACAACCAATTACAGTCGTGGCAGCCTACCGTCCCCCCTCCTCCAGCCTAGAAGGAATGATCAGGGATTTGGACAAATTATTTAGCTCATTCTCTAAAATTTGAATTGCAGGCGACCTAAACGCAAAACACACGGTTTGGAACTCTCGTTCTTGCAACAGCGCTGGAACTCATCTCCTTGATTTCCTCCTGTTGCATAACGACATAGAAATTAGCACAGCACCGGATCATTCCTTCTGGCACAGCACCCCCTCCATCCCTCCTGACACGCTGGACCTGATCCTGCACAGAGGCATCTTCATTCCCCCCACCCTGCAGGTGTACTACAGTCTGGGCTCGGACCATTTCCCCATTAAATTTCACATTGGTGGCAAACCAACATATGCCCGTACAACAAAAAAGCTGGTAGCCAGCACAGACTGGCACAAATACAAAATATTAATGCACCAAATGGCTGAGCCCAGAAAACGGTACAATACAACACAGGAGCTCGAAGAAGGCATAGCCAACTTCACCGCCTCAATAAAAACAGCAAAGAGAAAATGCACCTCCCTTACCCCCCCTCCCTCTCCCTCCCCAGGCCTACCAGATGTGGAACGTCTAGCCGCCATTAGACGGAGATACCTCCGCCAGTGGAGGACCACTAGGCTTGCAGTATTCCGAACACTTGCCCAGTGGATTAGGCCCGTCACAAGACAACAAATACAACTAGACAAGAAAATACAATTTGAGGATAAGCTAAAAACTGTAAAACACTCCGATGCCTCGCTCTGGAACCTACTGCGAGCCTACAAAACTTCTGCTGCGGAGGACCTCCGAGCTCAGGCACTACACGCTCCACAAGGCCCAATCTACTCCCCTGCAGAAAAATCCCAACTCTTTGCCGAACACCTACAGTCAAAATACACAGAAAATCCTGCTCGGAATGCTGCCCACGACACATTGGTAACAAATTGGACACGTACCGCCACGGGTGGCCGAGGTCGTTAAGGCACGGACTCGTGAGCGGGAGGTCTGCGGTTCGAATCCCGCCAGGACCGTCCTCCCTGACTGGGGTTTTTTCCAGGTTTTCCTCAGTCTTCATAACTGGCAAATGCCGGGGATGTACCTAAACTTAGGCCTGGAACGCTTCCTTCCTTAAAAAAAAAATATCCTTTCCCAATTTATCATTTCATCTCATGTATTATCATTGTCCACCGCCTGTGGTGCCTCAGTAGTAAAAACGGGCGTTAAACACTACTCAAAAAAAAAAAAAAATTGGACACGTGTGTGGAAAAATCAACAGCCTACACAAGACATACCTGCAATAACTCTTCTACAATTATACAACACCATACGCAATCTACCAAATAAAAAGGCACCAGGACCGGATAACATAAGAAATGAGGACCTCAAAAACCTGCCAAGGAAATCCCTTGTACACTTCACTCAGCTCCTAAACTCCTGCCTCAAACTCCACTACTTTCCTCATGCATGGAAGGAGGCCAAAGTAATCATGCTTCCTAAACCGGGCAAAAACAGCCACCACCCTGAAGCTTACAGGCCCATCAGCCTCCTCCCATGCATGGGCAAGGTGTTGGAGAAACTTATATTTCGCCAGATCCAACACCACACTCCCGAGCAAAATGCCCTTCCCTCACAACAATTTGGGTTTCGTAGAGGCCACTCCACAGAACTACAAATACTCAAAATAACAGACGACATCAGCACTGAGTATAATAACAACTGCAGCACACTGGCACTATTTCTTGACGTAGAGGCGGCCTTCGATAAGTGCTGGCATAATGGCCTCCTGTATAAACATTATCATCAAATAGCGCCTATGAGGCGCCACCTCATACTGGCCAGCTACTTACACGAGCGCCGCTTCTACGTTCAAGTGGAACAAGCCAAGTCTCAAACTTACATCATGAACGCCGGAGTACCACAGGGAGCCGTTTTAGCTCCATTCCTGTACAACCTGTACACTCGGGACGTGCCTGGTGATCACAAGTGCAAAGCCCTATTATATGCCGACGATACGGCCATTTATAATCATAATTCACATCCTGCATATAATCAATTGGAACTACAGAGATACGTTGACAAATTTTTAACCTGGGCAGGCACATGGAAAATCTCCATAAACGCCGCCAAGAGCCAATTAATATATTTTTCGAAAACCCTTAAGCAATCCAAAACAATAAGCATTCGCATAAACAATCAAACACTACAGTGCAAACCAACTGCAAAGTACTTGGGAACAACTCTGGACAGTAAACTCACCTGGAACAACCACATCAAGAACACGATCCAAAAGGCAAAGCAACGTATCTACATGTGTTCATCAATATTTAGGAGCAAGCAGATGCATATAAAAACAAAGTTAGTGCTCTTCAAAGCTTTCATACAGCAATTTTTACTGTATGCTTGCACAGCATGGGCAAATACATCCCACACTAATCTCCTTTCCATGCAAACCCAACAAAATATATGCCTCCGAAAACTACTAAATGTCCCCATCCTCACACCAAATACACAGGTCCATGCCGAGCTAAACACACCAACATTCCTGCAAACACTAACAGGCCGCTGCACATCAACCTGGGCAAAAATAAAAAAGCACAAGAATCCCCTAATAAATCAAATAGGTAAAAGTGAACCTCAACATAGAAAGTATAAAAGAATCCGCGTTTACTGAAACACAGTACACTCCCACACAAAAATTCAGCCCTACGCAAAACTGTAAATATTAGTTATTAGTTATTATTGTTAGTTATTATTATTGTATTATTTAAAATAGATAATCAACAAACATAATGTTCTAGTAAACAAGTGAATGCATGCCTTGAAAATACTCACAATGCAACTATTCTCATGGGAGCGTCAGAGCGCCCATGCATGGGTTACATATGACAATTTGTAGAAAAATCTGTATAAATTTGTATGACATGTAAATTATGACCTGTAAGGCTGTACTATAACAGCCAAAAAGGCACCCAATTCAATAAATAATCTGCAATCTGCAATCTGCAATGCAACTTATTACTCAATAACCACATAACTTCATCATAGATTGTATTAAAAATGTCTTATGCTTCTTCCGAAAAAAAAAACAATAATAATAAACGCGGGTCAATAGGGCGATTATTAACATTATCCAACACCCAATTGCAGAAATTAGCTCAACTCACATTATCGCGTCGTTGCAATTCCTTAACTACAGTTGACTTATAAGGTTTTAATTTGAAAGTTTAGTGGCATTCCAAGTCGAGGTTTGCAAAATTCTTGATTTTTGTGCAAGCTTTCTCAGAGATTTCTTTAGACTTCATTCTAACAAAGTGTTTTAATTTCGGTTTCTTATCTAGAACAGATCTCGTTTCCCTGAATCACCGAAAGCAAAACAGAGGAAAAACACGATGACATCGGAAAAAAGTTAGAACGAAGTTCAAAGAAATCTCTTGAGAAAGTATGCACAGGAATCACGAATTTTCTAAACCTCGACTTGGAATGCCAGTAAACTTTTAAAATTAAAACCGTGTAAGATAATTGTGATTCAGGAATTGCAGCCACGCGATAATGCGAGTAGAGTTAATTTCTGCAATTTGGTTTTGGATAATGTCAATGTTAGCTCTATTGGCCTGCGTTTAATTTTTTTTTTTTTTTTTTTTTTTTTTTTTACGGACGAAGCATGGTTTAATTTACGTGGCCATGTAGCAACACTAAAGTGCATTGGAATTAGCTGTATAGGTTGGAAGAATTGGAAGACTATATAATAAGAGAAAATGCTGCAATTTCAGAAAAATAATTCAGTGTTAATGCAAATTTTCTTAAAAGGTATGAGAGATGTGTGGCGGTATAAGAACATCATTTGCAACATTTTTTATGACGAAGGCATGTGGTTATTGTAGTTATAGTTTGAATGAGAAATCTATGGGCTTGAATTTAAGGAGGTATGGATATCCGACTCTGCCTGCGAACAGCGTGCTTCCGGGTGCCAAAAAAATCTCCGTTAAGCCGGCAATGCATCCAAATGAGGGCTCTGAATATTAGTAATAAAGTAGGGGAAAGTAATTTTGAATTACGGAAAAGGTTATATTGGCTGTTGTTAATTTCTTCGGCTATTTGACGCTGTTTATACTTTATTCAGCTGGCGAAGAGAGACTGTTTTAAATGCATGTCAAACGCTGCATGATTGTGCTGCTGTTTGCAGTGGTGGTATTTTCCTCTGCTGCTATAGACTCTTCAAGTTTGCATAATCACGAAGAGTCGGTTTTTGGCAAATTGTGGAGATAGGAGATTTGTGGATTATTCTGGGTATGTATTAGGGATTAACAATTACTCCACCCACATTTAATTTATTGTTATTACATTTTCATTATGGATTCACTAATCTATTGCTTTACGTCTGTCCTTAATGTTTTGTAGTAGACAATTGAATGTTGAAAATTTTTGTTTACTAAGGCAGAATTCTTTGTTTTACTTTATTGTGACCCTATTCGTTTTCTATTTTCTTCAAAACCAACTGTATGTATGTGATTTACCTAACTAATACGAGGATCATTAGATAAGTAATGAGACATGGAACATTATCCACCTCTAGGGAAAGCGTTGTAGTTGGGTGGAAATTGTTAAGTCACTGGTGTTTCCATGGTAGTAAGCAGACCTCTATTGCGTTATTTATTTTGCTTAATTTTGTTTTAAGTCTGGAAAGTGTGAATGTTCTTGTAAGTACAATGGAGATTCAGGGAGAGCATTTTCGTAGGATGACTTGTAAGAATGAAACGCAGTCACTTGAGAGTTTGAGGGGAGCTTTCGAAGACTTTCCTTCTTCACATGCTACTGTGTTCCGCAGTTTGGAGAATTTGAGAGAGACGGCAAACTTTTAAAGATGGGGAAGAAAGTGTCAGACCAATAACAGTAGTGACCGAGAAGAATATGTGTGGAATCAATGATGAAGGAAGACCAAGACTAACCTACAAGGCCATTGAGCTGGCATTAGCAATTAGTTCGCCGAGTGTTTCAACCATCCTCCATGAGAAAAATATCAAGATGGTTCCCAAATTTTTTTCTGAAGCAGAGAAGCTCCACAGGGTGGAATGATGCCAAGAAACGATTAAAAATGTTAGCTGTGGAAAGTCTCGCGTATATCAGATATTGTTACGGGTGACGATACATGGACATATCAGTTTGATCCAGAAACAAACCTCCAGTCCTTCATTTGGGTTTATCCCGGTGACCAACATCCTGTTTAAGTCAGGAAGCCAAGAAGTGTAGGGAGAAAAAAAAAATTCCTCTTTTTTCTTCACAAGTGGTCACGTAGAAACCATTGTGCTGAAAATCAGAGTACTGTTACTGCAAAATGGTAAACAGAAGTTGGCCTTCCGAATGTGTTTCAGAAAATCCAGCTACGGCGTCCAAAGACAGGAGTAACGTACTTTTGTTGCACCATAACAATGCATCAGGTCACACCGGTAATGTAATAATGGGGCTTCTGCAAGGAACTGAGGCAAAATTAATGGCTCATGCATCATATAGTTCCAACTTAGCATAATGCGATTTCTTTTTGTTCCCTACTGTGAATCGAGGTCACTGATTTTCTCGCCCCGAAGAAGCGGTTGCAGCGTTAGAGGACCTTTCTTCAGTGGCGGAAACTGAATGGCGTGGATGCTTCCAGATGTGGTTCCAGATGATGCAATGCTGCATAAAGAGTCAGGGGGAATACTTTGAGAAACTGGGATAAAAAGCATTTCTATGAGTATTCATCATGTTTTCTCAATACTTATCTAGTGACTGTCGTATATAGAAGAGTAATATGATAACTTTGTGTTATCTTATTTTCAGATTTTGGTTTTTAGAATTAGCTGGAAAATATTCCCGAGGAATGTCTTTTGGTTCTAAATCCAGACAATCTGAAATGCAACAACAGGAGAGAGAAACCTCATCAAAAAGGTGATTGTGTTTGGTAATGCTGAAATGAATAAAATCATGTAAACTATTTTTTCATTCCTGGCGTGATATGTGCCTTCCTTTCTGAATTCTTTCTTTCCGTTCCTTAGGCCAGTAATAATGCACAGGGTTAATAATTTCGTTTCAGCAGTAAAGAACACAAACATCAAGGTAAGCACATCCTGGGCTCAATTGCCTGGTCATTGGTGCGCTACAAAATCGTAGTAAGCAAGTTCGAATGCTGATCTCTCATAGGTTTCAGGGGGAGCACATACATCAAGATAAGCGCTTCCTGGGTTAGTTTCCTGGCAATTGGTGCGCTTTCAGCAACAAAATAGTATTAAGCACGTTCGCAGATTCAGCAACCGTATCCCCCCGATTTTTCCGAAAGTTACACACCCCGTTCCAACAACTTCCTTGAACACGACTAGGTAATAGCAGAAATGCTGCAGCACCTTCCCCTAAAAACTGTGACTCCTTTCTAGAATCTTCAATGGATGCCTGCAACTTCGCCACTTACCCCATGTGTGGAAGGAAGCGATCATCCTCTGCATCCTGATAAGGATCCAGTGTTCCCAAAAAATCACCTCTCCACTAGCCTCCTATCCGCATCTCTAAGGTGTTCGAGAGACTACTCCTTCGCCGCCTTCTACAGTTGTTGGAGGATCGTGGACTGCTGCCTGAACACCATTTTGGATTCCGCCGCGTGTTATCGAGCTTCACTCCTTGGAGTTCTAGGAGAGATGCAAGGTAGCCGCAGTGCTACTGGATGTGAAAATGCATTATCCACAACATGACATGATAGTCTTCTATTCCAATTTATCAGAGCTGGACTTCCCCCCCTCTATCTTGCTCTTAATCAGCTTCCTGGAAGACCTCTGTTTCAGACTGGAAGTAGAGTGCGAACTCTTCATCAAGAGACCGATAGAGGCAGGTGTGCCGGAGGGCAATGTCCTCTCGCGTACACTCTTCTCGGGGTTTCTGACGAACTTCCCCAGGAAAAGCACCACCATGTTATGTCAGTAGACTGATGATGAGATTCCGCTGTCCGCTATTGCATACCGCCTTTTCATCGCCACCTTGCACTCGTAGAAGACCAGTATGAAAAGTGGCGTATGATCCCGAGTGATGAGAAGAGCTCTGCTATTCTCCTCACTCGAGTCGCAAGAAGAATCCAGGAGCGAGTCCAGCGGTTGTGCGGGAGATCCTATGGGTCTCTGCCAAACAATTTGGGGATTTTCCTGGACCAGGTGCTCAACTTTCACTCTCACGTGGAACACCATTATCTTAGGTAGTAACATCTCATTGCCATTGCCCTCAAGTTCCGCATATACTAATAGTCCCTCAAGCCTAGGAAACGGTGGCTCAGTTCTTCGAACTTAGGCTTCTACGCGTTCAGAACAGCTCTAAGGGCTGTGTTCGGAATATGCTGAAGCTTTCCCTCCCACATCCTCTAAGAGACCACTGGGATTCCATAAATCATGGCCACTTCTAGGAAATGTAGAAACCCACCCTAACTGACTGGTCAGCTCCTTGAGCGGTATGATGAACGGGCACCTCGAAGGTGTTCATCACTAAGGCTGCAAATGGATGCCATAGAACATGTCCTTTAGCCCTAGGGCAACCAAGCCGATCTGGACATCCCGTGTCAGCCTGTCCGTAACCTTAGCCGCCAAGAAAGGCAGTTCTTATCCTGGCCCAAAGAGTTTGGTTCAGCCACTACGGTATGGGAGACCTAGTATAGGGCAGCACACAGTGCAAATGAAAGACCCCTTGTGGTCAAGCAGAGGCTTGCCGAACTAATGATCGATGATTCTATAAACAGGGAACAGTGATCGAGCCGGTCCTTATCCAATGGACCGCTCCCCCTATAAAGGATGCAGCGGTTGTGTACGAAAGAGAACTGTGTACTCCATAAAACCATTCCTATTACCTACCAGAACATAAATATCCGTTAAGCAGGAGAATTCTTCACCTATTTGAGTTAACTTTAAAAAAGAAAATAAAATTGAATTAATGACTTTAATAATTAATGAACTGAAGTAAGTAATGGCATTACTATGTAGCATTAGGCAAAAAAAATTAAAATTCCTACAGTCTATTAGTATAACAAAAGAGAAACCTCTTTTTATAACAGCAACAACAGCAATAATAATAATAATAATAATAATAATAATAATAATAATAATAATAATAATAATAATAATAATAATAATAATAATAATAATAATAATAATAATAATAATAATCTAGCGTGGTTTCTCTTTTATGACACTTATACATGGCAAGAATTCTAATTTTGTTACCCCAATATTACACAGAAATGCCGTTAGTTATTTCGTTTCATTAAATAATAAGGGCATAATTCGGAATCTATATTCTTTTTTAAAGTTACTTTACTAGAAATTCACTTAGATTACGCAACCTTTGCCAGACAGATTTTGAAATGTCACTTTTCCATTATACCCCAATTCCATTTTCCATAATTTTCAGAATCTATTTCCCTTTTATTGAAATAGAATATACGGAATTATGTTGTGAGGGAACAAATATTGGTGATTTTTACATCTTGGATTTCAGGTAAACTCCCCCTCCTAATGATTCGTTTTCCTGATTTTCCATATCTATTTTTCTTATTTTATTTAAATATGATATACGGAGTTTCATTGCAATCAAGCAAATATTGGTGCCACTAAGAGCAATTTTTAAATTTTGGGGAGTAATTTTTACATTTTGGGTTTCAAGTAAACCTCATTCCTAATAATCTATTTCACCAATTTTTCATAAACTATTTTCCTTATTTCATTTAAATTATATATTCTTGTTGTGAAAAAATAAAAAAATTGGTACTGCTAGAGCGATTTTATAAATTATAAATAATTTTCTGATCTTCAGAATCTATTTTTATTACTTTATTTAAATATTATATAGTTTCGTTGCGGAAAAGAGTTATATAATGTCGCTAGAGCGATTTGGACTTGCATTCGACGGTGAGCAGCGGTTGAAGGAGGTACCAGCGGCGAGATCCGAGCGACCCGAAGCCCTACGGAAACAAATGAGCCGAACAGTGGTTCAACGTGTCGCGGCCCAGCTGCGAAACTTATCCGTACTTTTTGAAGCACTCTGATACAGGAATAACGCCTCCTTTCACGATCGGCAGGGGTAGGCAGCGGAGAAAACCGAGCCTAACTTAACTAATTTAGCGGATAACTACCATATTAATAATGTCGGTCTGGTGGCTCAGTTGGTTATAACGTCTTGTTATCAGTGGAATGTGATTAACTATTAACAGGCATCCTAAAAGTTCAGTTTTTTTTTTTCATTCCATTGCTTGTTTCTGTGCGTTACGACTGTTACATCCGACTTTATGTGTTGAAGTCACATTACAATTCTTCGCATCGATGCAGTACCTCGGTTTTCTCCGCTGCTGTTCGTGATTCCTGTACCATAGCGGTTCAGGAAGTACGGGTAAGTGCTGCGACGAGCGTCAGTGAGTTGCGGAGCCTCCGTTCACTTCTATCGCTGCTGCTTTCCAGTTTAGACAGTAGGACAGCAAGGCCTGGGCCATCTCCCCGTGACGGTTTAGGTGTCTTTTAGGTATAAGTGTGCTAGGTCTCCGCTTAGATTAACCTTCTGTTTCATCCGTTGTGGCAATTGAATTGAATTGAGGCAATTGAAGCAGTTTGCTCAGAGGCGCTGACAGATGCCGACCAGGATGAGACCACGGCCAGTAGAGGAGAAAGCGGGAGCCTTGGAAGGCCTGCTGGAGAGGCTTACCAACAACAGGAAAGGCCTATATTGGGATGAGGACTGAAGCGGCGAAATTCACATCTGGGCATCGAACGAAGGAACAGTACAGACGGCCGAGCAACTAGTAGCCACTGCAGAAGGAGGTGCAGGTACAGAGAATCAGAAAAAATCATTCATTTACAAACTTAAGAAATTGCGGGCTGTGTTTTGAATTTTCTAGAAACGTACCGAGGAAACAATTTACAGAGATATAACCAGGGGTTGTGCACAAGATTTGATTCTGTAACAAAATTTTCGGGATATAGGTTTGGAGACTTAAATGTACATAACGATGAAAATGTGATAAACACCATCGCATATGCAGACGATGTTTTATTCCTAATAGAAGGAAACAATAGGGCAGATATAGAAAGCGGAGCAAATAACCTAAATAATACATTAAATAGCTAGTATAGTACAGCTAAACTTAATATCGCTCCAACTGAATCAGGCTACATACTCCTGAAAGGTAATCTTAAGAGAGGTCCATGTATAAAATATAACAATCAAAATATAGGATATAGAAGCCAAAAAAAAAAAAAAAAGCAAAACATTTGGGCATGTATTTTGACGAAAAGTTAAGCTTTAGGAAACACATTCAATACATACAAAGAAAAATGCGAAAATGTCATGATGAAATTAGCTAGATTAATACAGTTAAATTTTAAAATTCCACTAAACGCCATAACATAATACCATACCAGAATTTTTGCTTAAATGATGACCTAATTGTTAAGATTTACAGGAGCATTAAACACCACACCTACCATGGCGCTGTTAGTAGTTAGGAATATGGGCAATTGATTTATTAATTAAATTAAGAGCCACTGTTTATTGGTTGAAGAAAGGTGACCTAGAGAAAGAAAATTTAATAATTGGTAGTCAATGCAGCAACTTACAAGAAATGAAAGAAACTAAAAGTACAATGGCAGCAGGAATGGGAAAATACCGAGGCAGGTAGAACAACTTTCAGTTTATTGAACAACATCTTTGAGAAATTGAAGCTAAATTTACACAACCTACCAAAAGTATGGAAATTACTTTATAGACCACGGACCTTATAAAAATTCTTGGACAAAAATTAAAGAACACAGGACGACATATGTAGATTTTGTAAAATACTGGATAACCCAGAGCATGTATTATTTTAATGCACACGCTATGTGGAACAAATGAGAGAAGAAAGAGTAATGTTAAGTGGTCACCAGGTGGCACATAAAATTAGAAATAAGGGCCTATATAAATTCCTTAGGCTGGTTGCATTTAAAATAAGTAATCTAGCACGGGAAGAGGTAATATCACAATAAGAATTAATGAAGAAGTAAGAAGATCAGAACGCATGCAAATACAAAGACAATCTTAAAACACTACTAACTTAGCAAGAATAGATAAAATAAAAGAACCTTTAAATAAATATTAAATGGAAGATACTGATAGAGGAGGTGAGGAAGAAGGAAATGATGAAGGAGAAATAGATGTATAAATTTATAATAGACGGGAATATTTTTGGACTATAACTGGAAGAAGAGAATGGGGGGGAGGGAGGAAAAGATTTTTAACTATAAGTGGTGGAAACGAAAAATTACGCAAATTGCAAGAGGACTTTTGGACGAGTATTGGAGGAGTACAGAAACGGAAGAGACAAATAACAGACAGGGGGTAGAAGAAAATAGAGAAGAGAACAGCGATGAAGATGAAGTATTTTTAATAGTGTTTAACGCACGTTTTTACTCATGAGGTACCACAGGCGATGGACACTGATGATACATGAAACGAAATTATGTGTTAGGATTTTTTAAGGAAAGAAACGTTCCAGGCCTAAGTTTAGGGTGCCTCCTCGGCATTTACCATTTATGAGGACTGGGGAAAACCTGAAAAAAACCTCAGGCAGGGAGGACAGCCCTGGCGGGATTCGAGCCCCAGACCTCCCGCTCACGATGTCCACGCCTTAACGACTCTGGCCATCCGTGGCGGTATGAAGTTTATTTATTTGATTGATTTATTAAAGGACGCTCTTTGACATCTCAGGTCATCAGCGTCCCATCCCCTCAGGGCGTGAAATGGCCGACAAATTTTGCTCAGTGGCCTCTCTTTCAGGCTTGAGGTTCTTTTTCGTGCCGCAAATGTACGACAGGGGAACCCACGGCTTTACTTCCTTCCGCAGGAAGCCATACTTAGGATTTTTACGCCCGAAAAAAGGAGCGGAAAGGTATAATTTATCAGACCGAGAAGAAGATAGAAGGAAGATTACAGAAGGGATTATGTGAGTTGGAAGACGCAAGTTATGGGACCGGTAAGAAAATAGAAGTAAGATTAAGGGATGTTGAAGATGCAAGTTATGGGACCGAGAAGAAGTTAGAAGAAGGAAGGTATTAAAAGAAGATTAAATGAGCTGAAATATGTAAGCAAACACACTTTTCTTATATAGTCAGGGTGGGGAAAGTGCTGGTAACCAGCACCTCAACCGTTCGGTTTCCGATGGAACAATGTATTTTGGGTAGTTTGGGTAGCTATTGGTTATGTATACTGACTTCTAGCAGATCTGTAATTTAGTAATTGTAATTTCTGTAATCTTGTAATATTGTTTAATTTAGTTTTTTTTGGCAATGAAATGTATAAATTTTTGTTTTACAACTTTATATTTTAAGTTACACCATTGTTTTGTTTATATAATTATAGATTTAATCTGTATAATTATATTGTATTGTTGGGAAAAAATTAATAAATGATAAAATTTGAAAATGTACGTCGCGGTATAGGTAATAAGATGCCGGGATAGAATACTGAAGATTTTATTTTATTTCATTTTCTACAATTAATGATTAGGACTTTTTGTGCTTTTGATAAACAAAAAGTAGTTAAGATGGCAGAAAAAAAAAAACGGAGAGGGAAATATCAACCAAGAGGTTAGTGAGAGGAAACAGAAACCTGAAATAATTATGCAGGACACCCAGGAAGGGGATGGCACTCTAGCAACCACGATGGCCCGAATAATGCAAGACGTAAGAAACAATAAACAGAAATTAAGAAAGAGTCAGCAGGAACTAATAAATAAGATACAGGATCTGGATAGCCAGTTCACAATAAATCAGCAGGAACTAATAGCCAATCGGTAGAAATTTGAAAATAGATTTGTTAGTAAACAAATAGAGCTAAGCAGTGAGACAGCTAATAATCATCAGGAATTAGAAAAGAAGGTAGAGGAAAGATTTAACGAATGCAGGAGAGTACAGGACGAAATTAGGTCACATTTAAGTGAGAGTTTAGTAAAGTGGGACAGCGAAATGGAAAATGTAATACGGGAAGTAGTAAGGGAAGGCGAACAAAATTAGGTGTGAACACGAAAGTTTATGGGAGAAAGTCACTTTTGAGATTCAGACAGGGCATGTCGGCTTTGCAAAGAAATGCAAAGAGCTGAGGAACACATGAACCGAATATTATAGGCGGTTCAGAATATAATAAAAAATAATTGTATCTCAAATATAGAGAAGGTATGAACCATACAACTGACCGTGCAAGCCTCGACGCTAAACAGAGTAGGCTGAATCAGGTAATTGGCGTGTTGCGTGAATTTGTAACGCAGAGTAACGTAGGCAGCAGTCAAGAAGAAGATGTTAACCATGTGACCAGTTCACCGATAGCGAGTTGAGGCGACGCCGCCAGCGCTACGAATGCTGCACAGCTGGCCGACGCCGCAATAGGACTCAGTGTCCAAGGGAAAACTAGTAAGATAAATGCACCAAATATCGCAAGGAATTTATGACCAAACCGTTTAAATTATGAGCTAGTGCCATAAACTTTTTGCGGAGAGGATGGAGACAATCCGCGCCATTTTGTTCAGAAATTACAACATTATTTCAAAATGAAATATATCCCCGAGGAGATAGTTACCTTAGTGAGGAGTAGTGTGAAGGGACAAGCCTTGAACTGGTATCGGCTTACGTTGGCAGACTGTTCATGATTTGACATATTTAAACAGCTATTTTTGGCCCGATATTGGCAATCCGCCCATCAAAACTCCATAAGACTGGATATGTCCAAAGAGAAGTATTCCGCTAGGAACAACCTGAGTTTACTTTTCCTACCCGTTTTCTTGTGATGTATAGGAAAAGTAAACTGCTCAACCCGCCCGTGGGAGACCGCGCCTTAGTGTCCAATCACTACGATGAGCACATTTGAAACCACTTGATAGTAGCAAAACCCTCCTACATGTCGAAGGTCATTGACCTACTGGCCGCATTGGATCGGCAACGCCCAACAGGCGAGAACTACAGCGAAATGGAAAACGCCCTGAGAAATTACACAGAGCTTGATCGTGGGAGGCAAAGCCACCTGAACCAAAATTCTTTTGGGGGAGGGGCAAGCCAGTAAAGCAGACACGAACCACTTAGAAACCGCTTCGACAGGAGCCTACAGTATATTACTTGTATACCGAATTTACTTTTGCAAGAGAGCGGGATAATTACCGCCAGAGGTAAGCGCCATGGGCGAGAAATAGAGACACTGGACAGAGGCCATGGAAAAACGAATCCTAGACTTGGCGTCCAACGAGGCGCTAGAGTTGTTCTACTGGAGGACCGAGGAGTTCCCCGGATAGATCCCGCCACGACATGAGGACAGGCGAGAATTTGTAACCCTGGCACCGCAAAATCTACACCAGCGACCACAGCGGTGAATGGAGGGGAGGGACGGTACATGGACCACCAGTAAATTCCTTTCCCGTTGCAACGGGTCCCGAGTAGTGGCCTGGGGCAACAATCAACCAAAGTTTATAAACCATGAAAACACATCGTGGCCGGCACTTAATACAGAGCAAACCTTCAGAAGCCCGAGATGAAACCCAGGAGGACGATGAAGTGATAAACGATTCCCCAAACATAATAGCAAGGATTCGGAGCTGAGAGGTAGAAGCGCTAATAGATATAGGGGCTACGAACAGTGTATGCGTCATCAACAGCTGATCACGCTTAAAGTAAATATAATGTGCCTACCAGTGTGAGACGTTTGCAGCCTTTCAGCTATTGGAAGCAAAAAGAGCGAATAAAATATCAGATTTTGTTAACAGTAGACACAAGTAGTGAGTTTTTTTTCAATAATGTTTTTAGTGATATCTCACTTCGTTACAGAATTAATATTGGGAGACGAAGCATTTTATGCCTGGAGGTCGGACATAGATTTTGGAAGTAGGAGATTTTTTTATTAAAGATGCGGCAAAAATTGAAGTTGCGCCGTTCATTAAACGTAAAGCAGAACGAAGCATATAGAAGTCAGAGGCGGAAAAAGAGAAAAAAATTATGTATTTTTCGCGGAATGTTTAGATATCGGACCAGCGAACCGAATCGTGGATGTGAAAGATGTCAAAGGAGCCGACCATAAAGAAATCAGTGTATGTAGCGATGCGATAGAATTATGCGGCGATTGTATACGAGAAGCGCACGCGTCAGCATCCCGTCCCAGTAGATAATAGAATGATAAGCAGCAACTGTCGATAAACTCATTAGTTGTTAAGAGCGAGGAGAATAAATTTAAAATCTTACAAAGCAAAGCGCAGATGTCGCGAGGGTTCACCAGCGAACTTTTATACTTAATAATACCTTTAATTTAAAAAAACCTTTAATCCTAAATAAAAAAATTAAAAATTCATGATATAACCCAATGGTTAGGATTGGGTTCTAGTATAAAGGACTGAAAACAATTTTAATAAAAAAAAACGCCAATACTTTCTCGGAAATACCTGGCACATGACAAGCATACACTCGCTGTTTTGATGTAGAGGCTTTAGACCCTTTCCAATGGCAATAAGAGAGCAAGCAGATAAAGTTATACACGACATGATTCAGGATGGTGCGATTGAAGTTATGAGTTCAAAGTACGTAAACGCGCTTTGGTGGGAACGCTAAAAAAAATGGTGCACTACGGATGAATCATCGACGCAAGAAAACTTAATTTGCAAACTTCTCCAGATAATTTTAGCCCAGAGGGCATCGATAGCGTCCTCGCTACATTCACCAGGAAACCATTTTACAAGTATTGACCTCACATCATTGCTTTGGTAGATACCGTTAGATAAAAAAGTGCACCAGTACACGGCATTCATTCCCAAAGGCCGCACGTATTTGCACGACGCTCCTTCGGGTTAACTACAAATGGAAGCGCCCTGCTGCTTGCGCTTTACAAACTTTTTGCGACACCACTAGAAACTTCGCGGCACAGTACGTCGATGACTTCCTAATTTAGGATGAGGATGTTAACACCCAGATATACCACATCGATCGTGAACTGAGCTGAGGAATAACGGGATGTCGTTTGAGAAAGTCGCAAAAACAGAATTTTTAGGTGTACATAACGACTAAGGCCAAACCCCGAAAGGGTCTACAGTATGTCCAAGATAGATCGACCGCAGAACAACAAACAACTTCGTCGATTCTTAGGGGTGGTGCAATAACAGTCGCGATTCGTAATTAACTATTCCACAAATGTTGTGCCCCTATGAGAGCTGCTAAAATCGGGCACGAAGTAGAGATGGACCAACGCCGAGCAGATGGCATTCGGGCGTATCAATTATTATTCAAGAAGGCTATTTTATTGGAAATACCACAAGAAGAGCCCCCTTTCATTATTTATACGGACTCCTCAAGCAAGGACTACGTAGTCGTGCTCGTGTAGAAAGCACGACAATAGATCCGAACATGTGATATGTACTGCGTCTAGAGAATGTTCATGTCCAACGCCGGAGTGACCGAAGAAGAGATAGCGGCAATTTACTTTGCGTTGCAAAAATTTATTATGTGTTTTTAACCGGTCCATACTTTTGACAAACTGAACATATTAGTTGATCCTTTATGAGTCGATGTAAATTAACAAGTTCACTATCATCACTATAGAACATATTCCGGACAAATAAAACATGTTCAGTGGTAAGTTATTTTAACTAAACCACACAAACTTACCTCAAACCATATCATGATGTGGTGGTGATGAAACTTCGAAGCTGCCACAAGACTTTGCTGAGAAGCTTTTTTAAAAATCTAGCAAAACTTCAGCAACAGAACACTGATATTAGGAAAATGTTCGATAAAGCTCCAGAATTGAACCGAGGTGCCTCCGAAACAATAGCGAAGTACAGCGATATTGTGTATAAACTACATGGACAGAATGTACAAAAATGGAAGCCCGTGATACCAAAAGAGATGGAGAAGAAACCTCCTTTTGCCTTTAATCTGTCATCCGCCCACTCAGGGACAGAGAAAGTCTCGCTTGCAGAGAATTTTTATATTAAACGCCTAGCGAAGAAGGTGAGAAAGCTTTTGGCTGCTTGCGACTTGTGCTTAAAGGCCAAGTCAATTAATCGAAAATGTGATATTGAGCCACAGCTGATCATAAGGGATCGGCCTTACGCTCTGGTGACAATCGACACGCATGGCGAAATACCACGAGGGCAAATTGGGAATAGGTACATATTAGTCCTGCGTGATATTTTTAGTAGGTTTATCGAAATATATTCTATAAAATCGTGCCCAGAAAGGTGATGTATAAATGAATTTTTTGGTGCCTACATCCAGAATTACGGAAAAACACAGGTTATTTTGCCCGATAACGGAGCAGCATTTAAAAAAAAAAATATATTTTGCGGGGGTTATTAAAGGATGGGGGAATGTTTATCTGCCCCCACGTTGGGATGTCAAGTTTGCGGCGGTTTATAAAAGGAGGGCGTTTCGATTTAATTGTCAGTTCCACATTGAATTGCCAAATTTGCGGTGAGTTGTGAAAGGTGTTGGATTAATTGATTTTGATTAGAATTGGCATGGATCTTAGGGTTAATGTTGATGTAGCATGTCACTGCCACGAAAGAACTCTGCGTTGAACCCTCCTGCTCTCGCAATAGTCCGAGGGATGTGAAATTACTACAAGGCTTTTCTAGAAAGTTACCAGGGGAGGAAGGGAGAGGAAGATCACTGAAGAAAACACTGTGGAAGATGCGGATTAAAATTTCACAATTGACTAAACTGTTCACACTTCACTATTAATTTTATTATTCCTTTTACTTTGGCGACAATTCCATACCATTAACAAGGGGGATGGGAGAATTTTAAATATTTCCTGTACTGTACTCACAAATTCTCTAGTCGTTCGCATTACATACACAACACTACACTATTGATTTCTTCTAAGCAAATTGAGCGTTATTGTTCTACTTCACAAGTTATATTACCCATTATCTAAATCGAACTGCCCTGTCTCCTCTTCCCAAGTGAACTGTATTCTCTCGAAGCGAAATGGTGCTCTCCCGTCTCTCGAAGCGAACTGTATTCTCTCGTCTATCGAAGAAAACTGGTGTCAAAAGCCTTCAAAAATGGTTTTAATAAACTTTCTACGCGTCTTCTATGAGAGTTCAAATTTTTGAACATTGTAAACGCGTCACCAAATTTCCTTCTTGATTGACTTCATCTCTTGCTACTGGAAGTGTCTCGAAAATAGATTCTGAAATAGGAGAACTCATTGGCCAGACTTAATTCATTGTAAGTTAGCTAGATACGTTTTAAGGGAGCGAGAATTTCTCTTTTTAAGGAACGGTTGCCTAAGGTGAAAACTATTCACAAGTCTCTTTCAAGGACTCATTTTACGAATATGAAAGAGAGGTTCTCTAGATATTGAATAAATGACCTTGCTTATGGCACCAGAAAGTCGCTTGTGTTACATGAATGTTTTCATCTTTACACCAAAGATTTCCGATTCTTGAACAATCTACATCATTCTACATAATTGCATCGTGAAATATTAATTTATTGCTATTAATTAATTAAACAGGATTAAATCTTGATCTTAGTCAATCAATTGTACGGGATAGGATTTGGATTTCCCGTTGCAATTTTAACTATAGTTTGAGAAAAGTCGGCGTGAAACTGTATCATTGCTCAAACTGTTACCCTCAGGGTAACCCAACAGAAAGAGCCATCAAGGACGTACCAGTTTATCTTAGAATAGTGTGTCATAATGAACATACATACGGGATACGACATTGCGCAATTATTGAAACAATCATGAACAACTACATTAATCAACCACAAACCTAGCTCCTGTCCCGTTGATGTTTGATAAACAGCCATTGGTGAACTCTATACCTGCTCAGGATGAGCCGCTTACCGACGTATAACTGTGTCAAAGAACATTCAACCGGAAAAAAAAAACAAAAAAAACAAAAACAAAAAAAAAAAAAAAAAAACGAGAGACGTAAAGGTCAAGCCACACGCCAAAGGGTTACCTAGAAACAGTTAATAGGAACAGTATGGAACTGCTATACCATAGACCATTCGAAATAATGAGTAAGTATGAGTCATATTCATATCAGATAAAAGACCCTAAAACTAACAAAATAGTGAGCAAGCACCATAAGCAGCTAATGCGCCCATATAAATGTGTTGGTGTTACCCAGGCAGATATTCCACACCCTACTAGATAACCAATTCATGTGTGGTAGTTATATTATTATTATTATTATTATTATTATTATTATTATTATTATTATTATTATTATTATGGTCATGTTCCAGAATTAAATTCAAACTGTAAGACGGAGAGATAGGGTGGACAGATCATGTTAGTATTCACTCGCGATAATTACTGATAGAACTAAGATACATATAAACCATTGTATAAATCTTTAGACAGTGACAGCTGTGTGTGTATGTGAGGGATGCAATGAATGACGGTCAATGACCACAGTCAGCCGCAGGTACAAAGTGTCTTGTAGTGGCCAAGGTGTAAAAAGAGAAGGAGCAGTGTCAAGTAATATTCTCATCGAAAGTTATAAAACGCTACCTGTCACTCCAACCACAGTACAGCGAAAAACCAAATTAATATGGGTGAGGTTTATTTTGGAATTTTCCTTCACCTTGACTTGTCCTGCAGCTCACAGAACTGTGAATTTATCTAAAAGGTAAACTGTGTTAAAGACAAATATTGCAGGGTAAAAACTAATTTTCTCTTAAATAGGAAATTTTGGAGAATCCCCAAGATTTTCAAGATTTGTCTTTGAAATTCATAAGATGACTGAAACAGAAGTAAGGATTTAAAAAGATTAATCATAATAGCAATTAAACCTTTATACTTACAAAGTTATTAGTGTTCATTGGCATTTAGATTGACATTAAGATTTATTCATGATAATGAAATAAATTAATATCTAACATTTACCATTATAGCATATTTATGTGTGCATGCATCTTGATTTTAAAAATAAATAGATAGATATCTATTTCAATATTTACCTGACATCATCAAGGAAGTTTTGAACAATGGGCTTTGCATCTCTCCATATGTCATCTACAGCATCTGTGGTTTCAGATTTTACATACTGTTTCCAATAATCCATGTAGTCTAGAAAGCTCTTCCACATAGCACCTACTGCATCATGGATTCCAATCTGAAAATAAAAGGTATGAATGTGGTCTTAAGAATATTCATAATTAAAGGGTAAATTAAATATCTTATACTTACAAGTACTTCATTCTTTATTTCTGGTCTCCACTTCAGTTTTGATGTAACAAGCCGTGAATGATTTAAGCGTAGATAGAAAGACACATCTGAGACATGAATTTCTTCATAATCTCTCCATATATTGAATATGGTATTACGAGCATCAGGAATGTTCCCAAACATATGAAAAGCCTCAGAGCCATCTGAAAAAATGCAGGACTAGAGACAGAATTGATATGCAATTTGCCCTAATATATTAAGAGACATTTCTATGACATTTTGATAGATAGCATTTCCAAAATAGTCTATTCAGCTGGGATATAATGAATTCTGCATTCCATATATCCTAAAAATGTTCAACAGACCAAGACTGTACAAATAAAATGCAGCTCATTACACCTATACTGAAAAAACTAATCTTTTTAATTACTTAAATATTGTTTAGAAACTATTGACAGTGAAACACTGATATCCCAAAATTGAATGTGTGCAAATGTTCACACAAATTTCAATTACAAGTTTTTAAATTCAGGACATGTTTCAGAAACCTTTCTTCCCACCCTCAGATGCTGATGACCTGAGCTGTTAAAGAGTGTCCATAAATAAATCAAAAACCACCGTCAGATGTTGACTGATCGATAAGGTTGGGGTTGTCAGGTGTGGTTGTGTTTGCTTCTAAACTGCTTATCTGTCAACATATGTTGATGGATGGCAATTTACTGAATTCATTCAAAGGTAGAATGTCAAAGTTCTTTAACTTATTTCAATATTTTGAAATGAAAATTATTTTCTATGTGAATTATTCTACTGGAAAATATATTCCTATTAGCAAAATGACTTCTTGCTTAATTTGTAGATTTAATTTTTGTTAAAAGAAAAACATTCTCTGGTAAAACTATCCACATTCCAACACCAATACTTGAAAACATTAGTTATGCTTATAAAGATGCAGTAGTTTCTAATCTATTTAATTAAGATTTTATGAGCTGTACTTCTTTCTTATAATATAAGGTTTGTATGTTGTATGCTGTTTGTACTATCAAGAGTAGAAAGAAATATGACTAACAGTTTCCGAAGACAATTCCAATCTTATGTGCCACTTAAATCTAAACAGATGGATAAATGGATTTGCATACCTTATAAAAGAAAAATAGGCTATTCTGCAAAATGCTAACTGAAAGAGACTGACTAAATATTGAGGTTAAGTTACTTTCCTAGCTATTCATTATACTTCAAAATTATTTATCATTATAAAGCTTTCAAATTGCATTAACATAGAAATTAGTATTCTAATTTTTATCTGCAGAGAAATTTACATTACTGAACTTACCTGGATTGGTAAGACAAACTATAGGCATTATGAAAATATAACACATACATTCAAAAATGCACAAATGACTAATAGTATCAAAATCATTCTGCACTACAATAATGGACATAAAAGTAATCATGGAGTTTCAGTGGTAAGTTATCTAGGATTTAGTAACAAATAATTGAGTAAAATTGTAGAAAATTCAGCTGGTTTTTAAATTATTTACAAAAACAATATAATAAAGCTATTAGTATATACTTGAATCATACTTACTTGTAATACAATACTGATGAAAATTCTGGTTTAAAGTAAATGGATTATGATAAAGGATGTGAACCAAATTAAAATAAACTTTGTATTAATTGTAAACAACAGAAAAATTATAGATAATACACTAAGTCATTGTCTGTTATATCTGTATAAATTTTGTAAAAGCTGAATTGCAGTGTGAGGCTGAAAACAATATTCATTTCCTCTTACAATTGTAAATGTTTGATGCTGTGCAACTGGTTGACCTGATTTAAATTTATCATTACTTTTTTCAATTTAAAAGTACCTTCTAGACATTGATTTATCTATATTTCAGTTTTTTTGCTCAGTTTTACTTCTTACTGTTTTGTGATTTCTTTCAACCTGCAATAGATTTGCTTCTTTCATCTGCTATTTTATTAATTAAAAGAAAGTTAATGACAAGTACCTACAAGGAATAAAGTACTTTTTGTTTACATATGAACATTTGTTATATAGCACAAAAGCAAACATTTAAGAGGTTACACTCACCAGCAGTAAAATTTATATTTCCAAGAATAAGTTTCTCTTCTAGATGCAACATAAATTCTCCAGTAGCATTTAGATCCTTTCCTTTAAAGGCTGTACCATTAACAATGTATATTGGATTTGCAGGAATGTATTTTGCTTTCAGATAGGCAAGATCTTTTTGGGATTTCCTCTGGAACCACCAAACATTAGTGCCAAGCAGTTAATCTGTGTTTAACTAACTACAACAATTGAATCAAAATATTAACAGAGAATCAAATTTGAGCATCTGGATAATGGATCTTATGGAACTTTCTATATTAAGCTAAAGTGAACTCTTGAAAAAGGCTATAAAATTAATGTCCAACAGAAATGGGAAACTTTGGCATATCATGAAATAGGTAAATGCATATGCTTGTACATTTCAGAACAGCTTTGTTCAGCAGACATATTTGATATACAATGCTTAATTTTATAGTTATCTATAAATCATATGCTTTCAGAATATGTCTTAAACAAAAAATCCTCCTCTCATATGTATCTGACTTTCAGTATTATATCACTGTATTTACTAAACAATGGACTAAAGTTAAACATAGGTAAAATAAAATTCATGACATTTCAAAATGATACTTAAATGCTTCATTAATAATATCAAATTAGAACAGACAACTGTATATCAATTTTGGGTGTACACATTGACGAAAATTTAACTCGCAACACACGCTTAGAAATGCTCTGTAACAAAATGAATTCAGGACTGTATCATTGATGGTGATTTGTTTATTTACGGATGCTCTTTAACATCACAGGTCATCAGCATCCCATTCTATTCAGAGCGTGAAATGGCCAACTAATTTTGCTCAGAGGCCTCTTCTTTCAGGCTTAAGGTTCTTTATCGTGCCATAAATGTATGACACGGAACTCATGACTTTACTTCCCTTCTGAAGGAAGTCATATTTTTTGATTTTTAAGCCCAAAAAAATCCATCAATCCTGGCTGGGTTTGAGTCCATGATGTTGGGTTTAGAAGGCAAGTATGGTTACCACTACACCACTAGGACCGACCTGTATCATTGAGAGAACTAACAAAATATGGGAACATTAAATGTTCTAAAATCAGCATATAAAGGCATTATTTATCCACATTTAGCATATGAAATGGAAATCTGGGAGCTAAAAGTAAAACAAATATGGAAAAAGTGCATATAAGAATATATAACCTTTAATTTCAACAGTCCTGTAAGAAAACATTTATAAAAAATAATCTATAGATTTTAATTAATATCTATATATCTGCACCAGACATACATTTTTAAAGTATGACACAGGCGTATGGATGATATCTTTGTGATTGTTAACAAAAAACACTTGGTTGATACTTTTAAATTGCTAAACCTACAAGAGAGGGAAATTAATTTCACCTCCAAAACAGAACAAGAGAACATTATTTCTTTAACTAAAAATGTTAATTGGAACATTCACAGTGAAGCCAATCATATAATTGAAATCATTTTATGATATAGTCGAACTACACACTCTTATGCTTCACTTACTTGTCACTATTGTAGACCGGTTTCGAGAACAGTTGTTCTCATCATCAGTTCAAATCCTCGACTGCTGGATAATTCGTTGTGTTGTGGGTATTCTGCTCTGGAGGAGGTGTGATGAACTTAAAGTTTATATTTTCCTCGCCGGAAGTGTCAAAGTTCATTAAACTGTCTCTGTATTTGTAAATGTATATTTTCTCCCATGTTGCCAATTCTGTAGGTCCTTGCACTGATTTTAATAATTTTGCTTTATTCACTATATCGTGGTTTTCTGTCCAAAAATGAAATGCCACTGCTGATTTCTCAATTTGCTTGTATTTTATGTTCCTGAAATGTTCTTTTAACCTTGTGCCTATGTTTCTCTTTGTTTTTCCTATGTATATTTTTCCACATTCTTCACAACTTATTTTGTAAATGCCTGGTTTTTTCTCCTGTGGAATACTGTCATTAACATTGTCTGTGAGAAGATGTTTAACATTAAACTTGTTAATCGGTGCCAACCTGATATTAAAATCTTTAAGAATTTTCTGAAATTTTTTTGTAGCCCATGGATGATATGTAAATTTTTTAAAAATTTGTTTATCTTTCTTTGCTGAAAGTGTTGTGGTTTCTTTTATAAGCTTTTGCCTCTTGAATTTCTGTACCTTTTTGTATACTAGTTCTTTCTTAAAACCATTTTTAATTGCTGTTTTTTCTATATGTTTGTATTCTTTAAAGAATTCATCCTTGCTAATTTGTAGGTTAACTAGCCTGTGTGTTAAACTATTGATAACTGCATGTTTGTGAGAAGTGGGGTTAAAACTGTCAGCTTTTATGTGATTGTCTGCATGTGTATCTTTTCTGTAAATTCCAAATTCTAGACTTCCTTGATTTTTCATTATTTTTATGTCCAAGAATGGTAATATGTTATCAATTTCTGTTTCGTATGTGAACGATATATTTTTGTCTTGTAAATTCAAAAGTTTTATGGCATCCTCAATGAGCTTATTGCTAACAATGGCAAATATGTCGTCGACATATCTGTACCATGTCTTAAATATGTATGGGAAAGCTGTAGTGATGTGTGTTTCAAATCTGCTCATGAAAAGGTTGGCTAAAAATGGAGATAAGGGGCTGCCCATAGTGAGTCCTGTTTCTTGTTTATAAAATTTGTCCTTGAAAGAAAAATATGATTGGTTTATGCAAATTTTGGTCAGTTTCATGTATTCTTTTATGTGAGCATCATTAATTCCACTTGTTTTTAGCCAATCATGTAAATAAATCAGGAGTTTTTCTTTTGGTATGCTTGGAAACAACGATACTACGTCAAAAGATATTAATGTGTCTGAAGGTTGCAATTGTATGTCTTTGATTTTTTCTATTAATTGAAATGAACTGCTTATGCTTCTGCTATGAAATTTTGGTAGTATCTTGAATCTGTCAACTAGCCATTTTGCCAGGTAGTATGTAGGAGTATTTATATTGTTAATAATTGGTCGCATACCATTTCCAGGTTTGTGAATTTTTGGTAGACCATATATTTTTGCTAATGTAGGGTTGTTTTGTTTAATTTTGTATTTTGTTACTTTTGGGATAACTGTGCAAGTTTTTAGAGCCTCGGTGACTGAAGTAATGCAATGTTTTAGTGGGTTTGATTGGACCTGAACAAATTCATTTTTATTTAACAATTCTTGCATTCTAGTATTATAATCTTGTTTATCTAGTATAACTATTCTGTTTCCTTTGTCAGATTTTGTATAAACCACATCTTTGGCATTTAAGGATTTAATTATGTTCCTATGTGTCTTGTTTAATGATGTTTTCTTTTTATTTATTTCTTTTAAGACTTTTTCAGATTTTATTCTAACTATTTCTTTTTCTTTGCTGTTTAGATCTTCAATAGCTACTTCTAGATCTACCAAGTAGTCTTCTATTTTATTGGAATAATGAACACACGTTTTTAGACCCTTATTTAAAAAAGCTAATTCTTCTTTTTTGAAGCTTTCATTTGATAGATTTTCCACAAAGCTCTGTTTAGGTTCTGGTTTTTTTGATTTTTTTGGTTTATGGTTTAGATTTTTAAACTTTCTTTTTTGATTCCCGACTTTTTTGTTTACTTGTAATTGTATGTGTTCTAAAGCTGTTCTGATTAGGTTATCCCAAACTATGTGACCTAGCTTTTTTGAAATCAGCATGTGTTTGTCATAGAGTTTTAAATCTATATTGGCTATTTTTTGGTAAGAAAGAACTTTCTTTTTAAGAAAGAACTAGTATACAAAAAGGTACAGAAATTCAAGAGGCAAAAGCTTATAAAAGAAACCACAACACTTTCAGCAAAGAAAGATAAACAAATTTTTAAAAAATTTACATATCATCCATGGGCTACAAAAAAATTTCAGAAAATTCTTAAAGATTTTAATATCAGGTTGGCACCGATTAACAAGTTTAATGTTAAACATCTTCTCACAGACAATGTTAATGACAGTATTCCACAGGAGAAAAAACCAGGCATTTACAAAATAAGTTGTGAAGAATGTGGAAAAATATACATAGGAAAAACAAAGAGAAACATAGGCACAAGGTTAAAAGAACATTTCAGGAACATAAAATACAAGCAAATTGAGAAATCAGCAGTGGCATTTCATTTTTGGACAGAAAACCACGATATAGTGAATAAAGCAAAATTATTAAAATCAGTGCAAGGACCTACAGAATTGGCAACATGGGAGAAAATATACATTTACAAATACAGAGACAGTTTAATGAACTTTGACACTTCCGGCGAGGAAAATATAAACTTTAAGTTCATCACACCTCCTCCAGAGCAGAATACCCACAACACAACGAATTATCCAGCAGTCGAGGATTTGAACTGATGATGAGAACAACTGTTCTCGAAACCGGTCTACAATAGTGACAAGTAAGTGAAGCATAAGAGTGTGTAGTTCGACTATATCATAAAATGATTTCAATTATTTCTTTTCTTGACTTAAAGATTATAAGAAGAGGTAATAATCTGAAATTTGGAATATACAGAAAGGATACACACACTGAAAATTACATAAAGGCTATTATAGCCATGAATGAGTTTGAATACAGTGAAGAGTACTCTCACATAATATAAATGGCAAAAATCAATGGGCATGGGCAAGAAATTATATACAAGAAATTCAAACAAGAGAAGAGGTTAAAATAGGTTACAACATTGTCAGCAAAAAAAAAAAAACTACCATTCACATGAAATTTACTTATCATCCTTGGGCCACCAAAAAAATTCCAGAAAATACAAAGTTTCTGATTACTTTGTCTCCAGTGAATGCATTCAGCCTAAATAATCTGCTCAATTCTGGTGATAATGATAGAATATCTGATGAGAAGAAGCCAGGAATATATCAAATCAACTGTTTGGGATGTAACAAAGTATATATTGATAAAACAAAATGAAGCATTAGAATTAGGCTAAAGGAACACTGGAGCAACACCAGGTACAATCAGATAGATAAATCAGTGGTTGTACATCACTTTTGGAGAGAGAAACATGATATAGAAATGGAAGTCAAATTATTGAAATTCGTAGATAGACCCTTGGAGCTGGGAATGTGGGAAAAGATTTTTATAAAAAAAATATGAAGATAAGGCTTTGAAGGTTCAGATCCCAACAGAGGACAAATTAATCCAAAAGTTCATAAAATATCCACGAGAGCTATACCAAGTCCATTCAACCAACAATAAATCCGGCAGTCGACACACTGCTGTGATGCAGATGAAGGCCTGTGAAACATGTTCTGTATAATTCAATGGTAAGTGGAGCATAAAAGTATTAAATTGACTCACTATCTAATTAAGAATATATTCTAACCATAGTGTTACTATTTGTATTCAAAACTATTTTGCTAGTCAAAGATAAAAAGGAATTTAATATGTTCAATAAAGACTGCCATACATATGATACAAGAATAGCAAACAATTACCATAGGGTGGGCATAAAACTTAAGCCGATATGGACCCATATAAAATAGGATATATATTACATAATAAATTACCATTGTCAATTAAAAATATCATAGACTTGAAATTTAAATTTGATCTAAATCTATTCCTAACAGAGAAATGCTTGTATATTATTGCTGAACTGTGATTGATATGAGTATATAGTACTGCCAATGACAAATATGAGAGCATATATGTACATATGATTATAACTTGATTACTGTGAAAATAACCTGTACTATTTTATTAAAATAATTGTATAGAATCATGATAATGCGAGATGCTCTGGATAAAATCTATTGGCTATAATAAATTGTTATTGTTATTGTTATTATTATTATTATTATTATTATTATTATTATTATTAATTTCTATTGAGCATGTGATATTAGAGAGATTTTCTTCAATATTAAGCATACAGAACATAGTACAAGTATACAGTGACATATTTCAGTTTTGCAATCATCGTCATTTGTTTATTTCTCTTTGTCTACCCATTATTATATTTAAAATATATGAATTCTGATGCTTAGCATCAACATGTCAAAGCCTAAATAGTATTGAAATGGATCTATTTATAGCAGAAAGTCGGTGCTTAAAATTATGTCACCGAGTTCCTTTCCCTCCTGTATTAACTTTATTATAAGCTTTTAATTTGTTTATTTTGTATAAATATCAATGTTAACTATTCTAATGCTAATATTTACCTATTCAAAATTATGTACAATTTATATTTTCTTTTTGGTTTGGGTTTCATTTATAACACAACAAAATCTATACACTATATTATGCATCACATCCACAGAGTAGAATGTTATAGTTGAGGCATAAAATGTGCTTTTTAACTGATGAGCATTGTTCAATCCTGTTGGGACACAATATATGGCTGAGAATTATTTTGGAATTTTCCTTCACTATTAAGAGGCAATTTCAGCTAACTAATGACACTGATGAGCTTAAGAGCCAATTGGCTTCATTTTTCATTGATTAATGAGGTAATAGTAATGAATTTATGGTTAACAGATATATAGGTCATAAATATGCTGGTCTCATGCACTTGGTTCTTGCAATTAGCAGGTCAATGAATATTGTTCATGCATTTTGGGTCACTATGCACTTCGGGGTGTGTGTACATGCGTGCGTGCATGCATGTGTGCATGCGCACCCAGCTTTCAGAATATTTACTGACCACTTGCATGGGGTATTGCATTTCTGCCAAGGCTGGCTATCCTTCGTACTCACAACTACATGGCTGTCCTTTAACTTCTGAGCCCTGACCAATCTACATTCATTTGCAAATACTTTAGGACAAGGTATCTATGTGTGTAAATGTGGTTATAAATATGCATGAGCTTATCATGTTCTTTAGGAATTTATTCCTAAGTTTCCTAGGCAAGTGCCTCCTCCTGAACTACAATCTGATCTTGTGGATATATTTGATACTATTGGTTCAGTACAAAACAGACACATGCAAAGACATACAGTTTTAACAGAATTTAATTGAGATTAAATTTATGCATATCTTGAACGTTTGCAAACAAAATTCCTTTAGCACAAATTGTGATTACAGTGTGTTCTGCACTTACAGTAACAAAATTGTTAAAACTCAAAACCTTATGAATATACATGGTTTGTTGTTACAACAAGTGATCCCTTAGCATGTGTGAGTTATTATGAGTGACTGATATTACTAAAAAGATGATTAAGGTGTATATATGGTCTATGTAAAACATAATCCCGAAGACAGATCTTTACAGTAAACTACAGTAGTAGGACTATATATATGTAAAAAGCAATCTAGCCAAGAAGTTGCAGGACCTTGAGACTGGTGGCAGAGCTCACAAGTCTCTATGAAAGAAACCACTCATAATAACTCACACATGCTATGGGATCACTTGTAACAACAGACCATGTAAACTTATTAGGTTTTGAGTTTTAACAATTTTGTTGCTGGTGTGCAGAGCATACTGAAATCACAATTTGTGCTAATTCAGGTAGGAATTTTGTTTGCAAACGTTCAAGATATGCACCAATTTAATCTCAATTAAATTCTGTTAAAACTGTATGTCTTTGCATGTGTTTATTTTGTACTGAAACAGGAGGTGCATGGCACATGGAAGAATTACCAGGTTATACCAGGAGGTGCATGGCACATGGAAGAATTACCAGGTTATACCACTGGTAGCATACTACTGATAGGGTCTTCTATGCCAAGCAGGCTAGTGAGAAGAGGCCAGACTAAGAAGTCACTTAACTCTATCCAACCTCAAGGTATAATGCAACTCATGCCAAGTGACTTAAGGTGTAATTGATCCACAGCTTGTGTTCATTTCAAATGAGGTATGCTTCCACCATAAAGATATGTCAGAGTGCAGGTATGGCTAGTTACCAAGATGCAAAAGAGTTGTAAGGATATATTCTCAAAATCCTTTATATACAGGATGTTCCATTTATCTTGCTCGCTGAAAATAACTTATGTTAAAAATGTTTTTTGAAACTGTTTTTCATTAGGCACATCAGTAAAAATTATTGGGGTAAGGAAAATAAATGGGACACCCTCTAACACTTTTTGTTGCATGAATACAGAGAATGATTATGGCATGAATGCATAATAATTGAATAGTAACATTATTATGTAATAGATACTTATTCTCAATGTTGCTCTCTTTCATTACTACCTTCATCTATGTACTCTTGTAATTTACTTTTAATTTATAAGCCATGGCCACAGGTACACATTCAGACAGTTGCTATCTATATAATTCTTGGATCTTTTTACCACAGCAATTTGTTACTCCTTGTTGTTAAATAATTCTTATTTAGTTGCACATTCCTCTGGCCTCCAAGTAACAAGATGTATCCCATTCATTGTCATGTTGCTTTGTTTCAGTTTTTCTACAAATCTCCAGATAGGATGATGGCACAAAGAAACTGCTTTTTGGAATTTATTATGCTACTCTTCAATCATATTATTTAATTGCAATTCTCCTATGATGCATACATTGTATGCATTCCACATCTCAGGAAAGAATATATTGTCCACCCCTAGTATACGTACCTGGTATATATACTTGGTTCGTGTACTCATCAAGCTCATGAAGGTTGTTATTACACCTTTCTGCAATGTAATTCATAGCACAATCCAAGTTGAGCACAGGAACAAAAGATAATCATAAAGTATGCTTGCCTTTTCTTTTTCTTCTTTTTTATTTAATAGTGTACAAGTTTTTACTGCTGAGGCATCACAAATGATGGACACTGATACAAGAGACGAACTTATAAATTGGGAAAGGATTTTTTAAGTAAGGAAATGTTCCAGGCCAAAGTTTAAGGTACCTCCCTGATATTTGCCATTTATGAGAGATGAGAAAAATCTGGAAAAAAACTCAATCTGGGAGGATGATCCCTGCAGGAATCAAGCCCCAGACCTCCTGCTCATAAGTTTGTGCCTTAACCACTTTGGCCACCCAGCTGTACATGCTTGCCCTATCATACCTTGCTTCTAGTAGTATTGTGTTTTCCCTGGAGTCCCATTATTCCAATGTGATGCCACAGTGCTTGGGAAAAGTGAAATAAGCAGCCTTTTGACCTGTGCACATGGAACAACAGTTTCTGTAGACTTTAAGTCCACCACAAAGTTTGCGCGGTGGTGATTATTTTTCTCTTATGTACATTGCTTTCTAGATCCATCCGTCCGTGTGTGTGTGTGTGTGTGTGAGAGAGAGAGAGAGAGAGAGAGAGAGAGAGAGAGAGAGAGCGCATGCTCAGTTCTTCACTGTTAAGGCATAAACAAATGAGAACAAACAAAATGTGCATAATTAATTATGAACTGGAGAAATTAACAAGGTGCTGTTTTGAAGGTTCCAGTTCCATATATTGTAGAACTCTGTGAAAGATACTGGAGGTTTTGCAATGTGACAAATCATGGAACAGGAAACTATCACCATTACTTATCACACAGTATGAGCCAGTTATCTCATTGTCTGCCAAATCATCAGGATGCACTAGTCTACCTTCATGTTATATTATATTTACCTGCTGTTTTAAAGTACAATTTTAAGGCAACATCATCAGAATTTCCTCTTTGGTGATGTAAATCATTTACAAGAGAACCTGACTAGGACATTCAGTAATTTGTTCCACATCACATCATTTCAAATCAGTCTGCATTCATCATACTTCTATCAGATACCAGCAAGATGATTGTAGTTCTGTGTCCCTTCTACGAAAATAACTACACTGGTAAGGTCTGTACACACTGTGCATCTTGTGGTAGCAATATGAATCTCTCTCTTTACATTCCCAGTAATGAAAGATTTTCTGTTTGCTGGACATGTGAAAGTGACAGCAAGGTTCATCCAATAAAAGCAAGAGCAAAAGTAATCTTTTGTTGCATAAATTATTTCAGCAATTTTAATTATATAAGTATTTCATTCACTGATTTGTACCACTTGCAAAAGAATGCAATTCTGTTCATGAGACTAAATAAATATATTGCTAGGATACAAAAAACTATCAGGTAATAATACATAAGTAGAAATCATTTGACCAAAATATCTACATGTTCACAGTGTCTGTCCATATACCTAAATAATATCATTGATCAAAAAGAGATATGAGTCATAAATACAGTCAAACAATCTGGAAGGTTTACATTATGCTTATCTTCAGCAGCATATATAGACACTAGTGCATGTGTGCGTTTTAAGGTATGTTCATGTGTGTGGTACATGTATTAACATTTAAGCATTTAGTGTATTCATTACTATGCTTGTCCATTCAAAATATTAATAATTAATTGTTAAAAATAAAATGAATTCTACTATAATATTTTGAACAAGCACTATAGCCATTTCTAAAGCTGACAAATAATCCATATTTGATTTATATATACTATTTGTTAGCAGACATTATTTCCGTTCTGACAAGTTCTTTTATAACATTACATTAATGCTTAAGAGAACTTACCTCCATTTCCACTTCCTTTTCGATGGTGTTCAGCTTGGCTTTAATATTACCTGTCTGCAGGGGTAGATATGACCTTTTGTACTGGCCATGATTACTGAATTCATATAACTTACGATCCATTTTAACTTCTCCTTGAACTTTTAGGTCTAATCTATGAGAAGAAAGAAATAATTGGAATTAATTATATAATTGAAAATACTATGATAAAGTTTGCTTCTGATTCAAAAGTATTAACACTGTGGATGTGCATCACAGATCTATTTTGGGCCCATTACTTTTTTTTTGTACATTAATAATTACCAAAAGCCACAACCAGCCGCTTAACATTTTATGCTGATAACACATCAATGATTTCAATTAAATGCACTTATGAAGCTGTTGACAATGGAGTGGTATATATATAAACAATGAAATGTACAAAAACTCTAGAGAAAATAAAAAACCAAAATAAATTCAACAATTACACAAACATAATAAAATAACTAAAAGAAAAACTGGTAGTATTCACAAAAACAGATAAAGGCAATAAAATCACAATTTTGAACCAAGAAGACTATATAAACAGGATAGAAACCATGTTAAAAGGGCAAGATTATAAACCAATTATAGAGAATCCCCTTAAAATCTGCTCTAAAAACTTGAATAAAACATTAGATGAAATAAAAATACTGTCCACTACTGAAAAACGAAAACTCACACATAGCAACCCAGTATTACCCAGAATGTATGCACTTCCTAAATTACACAAAAAAGATAACAGCATGAGGCCTATAATCAATAATATCAATTCATCAACATAATTGTTAGCAAAAAAATTAACCGACATTTTCAAATCCTTTAAAAAATACCAAAGTTTGAGTGTCAAAAATTCACAGGATTTGGTAGAAAAATTACAAAATTACAGCAGAAAATATAATGGTATCATTTGATGTGAAAGCCTTATTCCCAAGCATACCAAAAGATACACTCATGCTAATGTTAAAGAATTGGTTAAAATCCTTAGATCTACAAGCACAAGAAATTGAAGACTTGATAAAACTTACAAACATTTGCATCGAACAAACTTACTTCATTTTCAATAAAAAATATTACCAACAAATCTCGGGACTAGCTATGGGAAACCAGTTATCTCCATTTCTAGGAGATTTTTTTATGAGTTCGTTTCAAATGCATATCACCAAAGCATTCCCTCTAATCTTCAAAACATGGTATAGGTATGTGGATGACATATTTGCAATAATTCCGAAAAAACATACAACATATGCACTAAAACTTCTGAATTTGCAGCACAAATCTATAAATTTCACCATAGAGGAAGAAAGAAGGGGATATCTTCCCTTCCTAGATGTAAAAATCATAAGAAATGAAAACTATCTTACATTTGGAATTCATAGAAAGGATACTAACACAGAAAATTACAAAAAAAAAATGACAGTTTTAACCCCATTCCACATAAATATGCAGTGTTTTATAGTTTAGCACACATACTAGTTAACATCCCACTCACAGAAACAGAGTACAAATTGGAATACCAACAAATCATAAAGATAGCAGAAACTAATGGATACAACAAAGACACAGTAATAAAAATCATCAATAAAACCAAAAAACAAAAAACATTAAGAGATGTTTCCACACTTAAAAGTGCAAAAGAAAGATACAAATTCAAAAGTTTCACATACCACCCAATTTACCACAATAAGCTCAAAAAATATTCAAAGAACAAGGAATTATGTTAGCCCCCAAGAACAATTTTAATACAAAGAACTTATTAGGTTGCAGAGTAAAGGACTACATGCCAGCAGAACAAAAGTCAGGTATTTACGAAATAAAATGTGCAGAGTGCGATAAAAAATACATTGGAAAAACGAAGAGGAATTTGGGAATCCGGAAAAAAGAACACTTTAGAAATATTCGCTTAAAACAAATTGATAAATCAGCAATAGCGGTGCACTTTTGGAATGAAAATCATGAAATTAAACCAGAGATAAAACTACTGAAACAACTTCAAAACGCAATAGAACTTTCCACTTGGGAAAACATTTTCATTACAAAAAATAAGGATAATTTGATGAATTTTGATTTCCCTCCAATGGATGAACTCAGCAAATTCCTAATAGAACCAACAGATGCCGCCACGTATAACAACAGTTTATCTACAGGCTGAAGATGGGAGGGATCACTCCCGAAACATATGTCCAGATTTTTATGTAAGTGAATGGAGTTAGTGTGAAAAAAACTGTATTACATTGTTTATACATCAATGATTTGTTTCAACAAATGCTTAGGTAACTTAGAGAACATTATTGTGTACATATTACAAATATCTGAGTATTTAAAAAGTAATCAACTTGAACATAAACACTAAAGAACGAAAGTCATTCTCTTTGAGTGTTGTGGAAATTAGGAAACTAACATACAAATTGAGCTAAACAATACTAGAACTGGTATGGTTAATTCCCACACATTTTAGGTACACATGCAGATAATAGGCTGTCATGGAATGTATATAAAGATTTTGTTTGTAAAAAATGTCAGTTTGAACATATTTTACAGTACTTATAACGGTATTTAAGCTATAAAGTGCTAAAAGCAAATATTATGGAATTGTATATGCTTACTTAATTTATGGAATTGAATAATGGAAAGCACTAGTATTACCAATATGAAAAGAGTGCTATATTACTAAAAAGATGTTCGAGGTGTATATATGGCCCATCTAAAACATAATCATGAAGACAGATCTTTACAGTAAACTACAGCTCTCTCTCTCTGTGTGTGTGTGTGTGTGTGTGTGTGTGTGAGAGAGAGAGAGAGAGAAATGCAATCCAGCCAAGAACTTGCAGGGCCTTGAGACTGGTAGCAGGGCTCGTGAGTCTCTATGAATTTCCTGGTTATACACTGGTAGCATGCTACTGGAGGATCCCCCTGCTGGGCAGCTAGTGAGAAGAGGCCAGACTAAGAAGTCACTCAACTCTATCCAACCTCAATCACCCAGAACTCAGGACCGTTAGATTTGTGATCAAAGGACTGTGCGCCCCGTTCTCCGGAGAGGACATAAGAGAGGAACTGGCCTTCCGCGGATTTGAGGCGATCCGCGCCGTGCAGATGAGACGCCGGACTAGGAGTAGGGAACCCCTGCCTATGTTCCTAGTGAAACTGCAGGACACTGTGGAGAGTAGGAAGATATTAGGCCTCCAATATCTGGCACACTTTAGAATCAGAGTAGAACCGTATAGGGACGCCCAAGAGCCAAATCAGTGCTCACGTTGTCAACACCTGTGGCACGTGCAGCGAGAATGTAGGACTCCACAGTCAATATGCGCCAAATGTACAGGGCCCCATTTTTCAGGTACTTGCAGCGTTCCGCCAAAGGAACGAAAGTGCGTACTATGTGGCTCCAAGGGCCATGGTGCAACATGGCGCGGTTGCACCGCAAGGCTGGCCGCACTCAAGAAAGCTTCGCCGCAACAACCCCAACGGGCTAGGGACCCCCCACCCCCACATAGGAATAGCTTTTTCCCCGCTGGGAATCAACGAGCAGAGGGGCAATGGTTAGTTAGAGACCATCGTGGACGGACGCGACCTGCCCCTAATCCAGCCCCCTGTGCAGCCAGAGAACCACAGGCACCGCCTATGGAAACCCTGGCACCTAAAGAGCGACACCCAACACGACAGAAGAAGCAGAGCACACACACCAACATTTACACAACCTCCCATAATGTGCGGAAAGAGCCCTTTCAGGCCTAGATCGCTCACCCCTTGCGAGCATGTAGAAAACGGCGAAGCTATGGCAAAATTTCTATGCGAGTTAGGACTGCCAAACCCAGGACTGGCCACGGACCTCTTCAGGGCCCATGCCAAATGGCTCTTGGAAACAACCAGCTCCCCTCAAACCCATCCTAAACTAGTCTTCCACCACATACGCACCTTCTTTGGAATTCTCCATCAGCACTGTCATGGCTAGTTCAAATACAATCAACATAATCTACTGGAATGCACACAACATCCGCCGTAAAAGAAAAGAACTAACAGAATTTCTGCAGCGGAACTTGATTCAAATTGCACTCATTAATGAAACATACTTAGGACCAGATGACAGATTCAATATTCCGGGATATACTGTATATCGCACCGACCGAAATAGAAGGGGGGGGGGACAGCAGTAATTATCCAAAATAGCGTTAACCATTTTCAAATGTACGTACCACCACTTTCACGCTTAGAAGCTACCGCAGTCAAAGTAGAACTCCTAAGGTCGTCAATGACCTTAGCTGCAATATATAACCCCCCAGGCGACATCGACCTAAATGACCTTGACACAATCGTGCAACTAGACACCAAACTGATAGCTGCAGGGGATTACAACGCCAAGCACTATCTCTGGAACTGTATCAACCCCAATGAAAACGGGAGTAAACTATTACGATATATAAATAATAACAATTGCCTACTGGTAGGACCCGAGGAGCCCACATATGTCTCTCACATAGCCAACAACATACCCGACATATTAGACATAGCATTACTAAAAGAAATAACAACAGAAACAAACACCAGGGTGATGCATGATCTAACATCTGATCACTACCCGGTACTGCTGCAACTCGAAGCACCAATCACGTTTATGCAAGAACCACCTAGGCATAACTACAACTTATCCGACTGGGAAACCTTCACAGCCGCAGTCGATAAACACATTACAGAAATTCACATTGTCTCACACGAAAAGCAAGATGAGGCGCTAGATATCATTGACAACGCCATCTTGCAAGCCACTGAGGAATGCGTGCCTATGTGCCATAGGCCGTCAAATCCAGTGAGCTTCCCGCGTGACGTAAGAGCTGCCACGCATGACAGGAACCGCGCCAGGCGCAAATGGCAGCAAACCAGAAACTTAATACACCGCAACGAATATTATGCTTGAAGGGAACACGCAAGTAATTTAATCAGAGAATATACGAGAAACCAGTGGAACGAGCAACTGGAAAACATAAACCCATAACAACATACTATCTGGAGAGTTGCTAAATGCCTAACACGAAACTACAGCAACATACCACCACTCCACACGGCCAATGGCATAGCAGCAACTCCACAAGAAAAAGCTGAAGCATTTGCAGACGAATTGGCTGACACTTTCACGCCAAACACAGACGCGTATCACAAGACGTTCGCTAGACTCGTGGAAGAAGAAGTGCGCCCAGTTGGGACAAATCGCACTCACAATAAAACAAGAAAAACCAAAATTGGCGAAATTAAATGACTCATTAGTCACCTCCCAACCCGCAAAGCACCAGGACCGGACAAAATACCAAACATCGTGCTAAAACATCTACCAAAACGAGCACTCGAACTACTGGCTGATACATACAACTACACGTTAGAGCATGGGCGCTTCCCACGCAAATGGAAAGAAGCAAAAATTCTGCTCTTTCCCAAGCCAAGAAAGGACCAAACGATTCCGAAAAACTACAGGTCAATTAGCATATTAAATACACCGAGCAAGGTCCTTGAGAAAATAATACTAAAAAGAATAAACTCACACATTATTAAAAATAACATAATAGTAGATGAACAATTTGGGTTCAGAGCACACCACTCAACCACGCTACAACTACTAAGAATGACAAAAAACATCACGCGTGACTTCAATACGAACAGGTCAACTGGCTCAGTTTTCCTGGACATTGAGCGAGCCTTTGATAAAGTCTGGCATGCTGGCCTTATCAAGAAGCTGGCTGACTACAAACTCACAGACTCGCTGACTGCACTAACAAAAGACTACCTTTCAAATCGCACATTCAGAGCAAGCATAGGAAACTCTCTATCCTCTAGCCGACCCATCAAAGCAGGAGTACCCCAGGGAAGCCTACTTGGACTTACCCTGTTTAACATATACATAAATGACATGCCCGATTTCACTAGGGCCAGCAAGTTCATATACGCCGATGATACGGCAATCACAACACAATCGACAACTCCGCGAATAATCCACACTAGAGTGCAAAATGCACTAAACACACTCAAACCAAGGTTACCTACTTAGGTGTAGTAATGGACCATGGCCTAACCTGGAAACACCACATTAACACGGTTAGAGCCAAAGCAAACGCACAACTAAATAGACTATACCCAATATTCAATGTAAACAGCGGACTTCAGCTAGGTATGGGTCTAACACTGTACAAAACTCTAATACGACCTATACTAACATACGCAGCCCCAGTATGGGGATATACTGCCAAAACACATCTCCATAGGCTCCAAACAATGCAGAACCGCATTCTGCGAATAATTACGAAACTCCCACCTATAGCGCCTATAGCAGTATTGCACGAGGAACTGAAAATACATTCAATAGAAGAATTCATAAAGCTACTAAGCTACAATTTGTACAAAAACAAAAATAAGAATCATAACCAACTAATTCAAAAACTAGGTGAATACCAAACAATTCATAACAAACATATGCAACCCCTATCACTCTTCGACAGAACAATTGGCCTGGGGGAAACAGAAATAAACATCCAAGTATACCTAGAACAACTTGTAAAATTCCCCTAGCCATGGCAGGCTGATGGAAGCCCGGAAGCCTGCAACATTCGCAACCACCAATACACAATCCACAATCAGCTGCCCTCACAAGTCCTTGTGCTACCAAGCCAAGGCGGCTCCGGGGGGATGAGGGCCCCCCACAGCGACACATAAGGTAGATGCCACCAGGCTCTACAAACCGTGTGATCGCTTACACGAACCCTGCACGACCATAGTTATTCCAGGCACACATAGAATCTATATAAATATATATGGCAAAAAAAAAAAATTACAAATGAATTCCTTTATGTACATGCATTAAACCAGGACTAGCCCTAATACTACCACTAATAAATACTATGTTAATATGTTCTAGAGACTGGGCTCCCCGAGCCGACGCACAAACGAATCCCACGAGGTAAGCCACTGAATACTAGCAAGTAGAACAGCAAATTAATTCATAGACTCCACCAGCATACTTACAGCATGAAAATAATTAACAGCAACTGCAAACACCAATAATAGTAGGCGCATGCCACGCACTCATTATCTTTACCTTTACTCCCTTTTGCATGGGCATTCACGCCAACTCTAACTCCCCTTGGGGGCGCTCTGGGCCTTCAAGGTCAAGTGCGTCTCCCGGACAAAAGCACGCCTATCGCTCCTGCATGCATGCGAGCCCTACATCTATCTCCACTGAATTTCGGGGTGCATTAGTGGTACCCGAACACAGACACACAAAAAAAAAAAAAACAACCTCAAGGTATAGTTCAACTCATGCCGAGGAGGTGCATGGCACATGGAAGGTATGCATTAAACAGAGCCTCTGGAATCCCAGTCAACCTTCCAGAGTACTTAGCCTTACCCAGGTATGTGGGACTCTGTCTGGGTGAACCACTTTTAATTCCCCAGCTGCTGTTGGGATTAAATGAAATAGGGAAAAAAATTCATTTCTGAATGCCTTGAGACTTCAGAATCTACACCCATCCCAGTAAAAGAGGAAGTATCCAAGAAGCAAACCAGTGAATCTACTTATGGGCGTCTCCAACTGTGAAAGGGAAATTACTCCCTCAGAAGGAGAAGAGGCTACTTAAGAGTCCATCAACTTCTGACTTCATGGGCAAATAGATGAAGCCTTGGAGCAAATGGACAAGCTTAAGGTAAAGCCTGTAAAACTCTTGGGGGCACAGAGAAAATGTACCCTTTAGGAAAAACTTGCTAGATAGGGTTTGAATGGGATCCTAGCAAGTAGAGAAAAAGTAAGAAAGACCAAAGAGCCAATCTAACTAAAGAGGAGGGGGAAACACAAAAAATTGGCATGAAATACAGTTGCTGAGGTGAGTTAACCCGAACCTCTGGAGTCATCCAGGAGAAGGCAAGAACTGGGAAAATACAAGGAGATAAAGTAAAGTAATCTATAAGTATATACTTTAACTAGTATCAAGATGGCAATAGCTCTTGAAGGATAGCAGATTGTTAAACTTACTGAAGTTGAAGTAGAAGAGTTTCAACAGCTAATCATGGGAGCCTTTGAGAGCCTGGAAGATGGACATTTTCCTCAGTTTACTGGTGCATACATGGAAGGGGAAACTCTCATCCTTTCCTGTGCTAACCAGCAAAATAATACCTAGCTACAAGTGACAGTTCCAAAACTAAAGCCATAGGAAAATTCCAAGCTAATTGTGGGAATGAAGGCAGATGTCTTCAGGACAACAAAAGTGAGAACTCAAGAATTAGAGCTCTTGGTGGAGTCGCTGGTGGAGGGTGGTAAGTAACTACTTGTAGGATGAGATGCCAACTCTCAGCATGAATACCATCAAGAGAGGCGAGTTCCTGTTTAACTATTTTCTCATTAATAATATTTATTTGTTTAATATCAGGAACAAACCTACTTTCTCTAACAGGATTAAGAAGGAGGTGACCAATGCTTTTGAAACAGATTGCATCAACAATCAGATTATAGGAATGGCAAGTCTCTGACAAGCCATCTCTCTCTATAACCATAAATACATCCAGTTTAAGCTGGATGTAAAGGTAACAGATATAAGCTTCAGAAATTCAAGAAGAACCACTTGGACCACCTATTAGGAGGATCTTGCGGTTATGATTGCAATAATTGAAGGAGTTAAAACTTTTGGTGATATTGGCAGGGCAGCATACCTACTACAGGATGTAATCATTAACTGTCATCATGAAAATTGTCGTATAGTAACAAGGTCCGGCCCAAATGCTGACCCAGAGAATTTAGTGTGAAAAGGGAGAAGGGTAGAAAAATCTTTAACAAAACTAAGGGAAATGGCAACTGGGAAGAATATCATTTAGCCCTTACAGACTACAAATAGGATATTTAAAAAGCCAAACAAACCTCCTGGAGGAACTTTGTTAGGAAATAAATAGCCTGAGAGAAGCCACTAGAATCCAGAAGGTGTATTAGTCCCTGGGTGTATTAGTGACAATCTTGGCAACAACTCCAGTCACAATGAGGAAAACCATAAATTTAGGCTATCTTCAGAGGATTGGACATTTGCTCTAAAGGTTGTCACAACTGCAAAGATAAAATTGGCATTTGACACATTTAAATCTCCTGGAAGAGACAGCATCTTTACTGTCTTATTGCAGAAAGGGCCTGAATCCCTCTACATTCTACTCTTGTCTTTTCAGAGTAAGTACAGCCCTTGGTTATGTCCCTCAGCCTTGGAGACTTGCCAGAGTGCTATTTATTTCAAAGCATGGACACTCAGATTATTCCAATGCCAAGCCCTTTAGACCATCAACTTATCTTAATTCTTGTTAAAGACATTGAAGAGACTGGTGGAAAGATATATTTTGGAGCACCCCTTCATTGAAATCAACATGCTTACCAGTCGATGAAATTCTATAATACAGTCTTGCTCAATCTAGAGGTTAGAGTTGAGGACTCTCTGGCAAAGAAAGAAATAGCACTGAGAGCTTTTGTGGATATAGGAGGTGTATTTGACAACTTTTTCCATCTATACATAATACAATTTGTATGCAATCGAGGCGTGGAAAGCAATATTTGTAAATGGATAAATTTCATGCTGAAATACAGAAATATTCAAGCAACTGTTCTCGGAGAGACACAGGAGATTATTATGACTAGGGGCTGTCCTGAGGAATGAATTTTATCTCCCTTGTCATGGAGCCTGTGCTAGACAATCTACTTGTAGACATGAACAGAAGGGATATTGTCTACAAGATTATGAGGATGGCATAGCTTAATTGTGATGGGTAAATTTCCATTTATAATCATAGACATCATGAATTATGGGCTGACAGAAATAAAAAAACTGGTGCACAAGGGGGAGGACTTAAAGTCAACTCTTTGAAAACAATTATTGTATCTTTCACCAAAAAAAAAAAAAAAAAAAAGAGCCTACAAGGCTTTAAAATCTAGTATTTTTGGAACTGGAGTGATAATTTTCATTTCATCTAAATAGCTAGGTGTGATGCTGGATAGGAAGTTTAAGTGGAATATTCACATTGATAAATTAATCTGAAAAGTTAAATGATCACTTGTGACCTGTAGATGCTGTCAGAATTTCATGGGGAATGAAGCCTTTGATATGTCCTGATATGTCAGTGGCTGTATACTACAATCTGACCTCAGATGGTATATGGTATCCTTTTATGGTTGCCAAAGATGTTACAAACCACTGTCATATCTAAAGTTTCAAGTCTGCACAGACTTGCCTGTATGTGTACAATGGGAATCTTTAAAAGCATCCCAACTGTTCCACTAGAGACTCTACTCCCACTGCTGGATATATTCCTTAAAGTGAAGGCAAGACTAGCAGCCTATAAATTACTACATGTAGGTTGTTGGAGGTAAGGCTATTATTCTGACCACATTCAGATAACAGATGCCATGGATAATTCAGAACTGAAGAAGAGATCAGACCTCATGATTACCAAACACTGTTTTAAATGAGTTTTGAAGATTAATCTTGGATCTTCAATTGATTGGCTTCACAAACACCACAGAGTGTCCATGGACAACTAATATTGTATACTGATGGCTCATGGATATATAACCAAGCTGGAGCCAGAATATGTGGTGAAGTCCTGAAGACTAACATTAGTTTAAGTCTGTCTTTCAGGCAGAGATCTTTGCAATCTTGATCTGTGCTCAAAAGGATAGTGAAAAAAAGCTATCAAGGTAAGCACACTCTGATCCTTTCTAACACTCAAGTTGCTCTTTGAGCACTTGATTCTCACCAGATTATATCAATACTGGTTTGGGACTCTTTTCAAACACTAATGGTTTTATGTTGCAACTCCTTGGAGTTCAGATGGGTGCCAGGCCATGGAGGAGTGATAGGGAATGAAGCAGACAACCTGGCCTAGAAGAGAGAATCTAGCTCTTACATTGGATCTGAACCAGCCTGCAGTGTTAGCAAATCCATACCTAGAACTGCAATAAGGTAATGGATCAGGGATCAACACCAGAAACAATGGTTCCATCATCCCGGAAACTTGTGGCAAAACCTTTGTCAATGAACCTAACTCCACACTTACTAAAACACTTCTGAGGTTTGGCAGAAGGAACTTAAGAAGATTGGTTAGAATAATTGCTGGACATTGACATTTCAGAAAACATCTCCAAAAAATAGACTTCTTCAAGGGAGAGCCCATTTGCAGACTTTGTAAACAACATGACAAAACTGAGAAGTATATACACTTAGTATGCGAGATCCTGAAGAGGAGGAGGGATAAAGGCAAGTGGATTCAATCCCACAGCACACAAACATACAGTTCTCAATAGCTTAGCACATAGACTAATCAACATACCTATGAATGAGTTTGAATACAACAAAGATTACCATCATAATGTACAAACAGCAAATTCAATGGGTATGACCAAGAAATTGTAGATAAGAAAATCAAGAAATTTAAACAACCTATGAATGAGTTTGAATACAACAAAGAAAGCTTCACTTACTTTTCATAAATATATGGAACCGGTTTCTAGAACATTTAGTTCCCATTGAACTTTAGCTTGGCTGAAGATGGGAACTAAATGTTCTCGAAACCGGTTCCATATATTTATGAAAAGTAAGTGAAGCTTTAAGAGTGTGAAAGCTGGGGAAGGAATGGTAATAAGAGAAATAATTCAAGAGAAGGTGTGAAGAAAAGGGTGTAAGTTAAGCCCAGTGCTTTTTAAATTGTTTATTGATGACATTTTAACAGAGATTAAACAGAATAACAATTTATTGCCAGTTATTAATAAAGTCACAATTCCGGGGTTATTATTAGCAGATGATTTAGTTGTTGGATTCATCTCAACAATTGACTTAAAGCAATCCTTGTAGCAAATAGACAAATACTTAACGATTAGAACTTGAAGGTAAATCAGGAGAAGACTCAAATAGTAGTATTCAAGAAAGGAGAAAAATTGAGTAAATATGAGAGGTGGAAGAAAGGAGATAAAGACTATAAGGTAGTTAGGGATTGCATTCTTTAGGAGTTAAAACTGATGGGGGTGGCAAATGGGAAAAGCAAAAACAGTTACCTTTGACACAAGGGAAAGGAGCAATGGCAGCAGTTAGAAGTTGCAAATTTAAAATACCAGATATAATTGTTAAGTGGCTGGAAAAAGTTTATGGTATGGTGGTCCAGGCAAAAATGTTGTATGGTATTGAACTATGGGGACTGGAAGGAGGATGGGAAATTGTGGATGTTGTGCATAGGCTGTTTTGTACAGAAATTTTAGGTTTACCAAGTACAACAGCAAAGGAAGTTGCACAAATTGAAATGGGAAGAGTGGCAAGGAAAGGTATGATTATGGAAAGAGCTCTCAAATATTGGTTCAGAATCCTAAACTTAGATGAAAGAAAATTGCTAAGGAAATGCTTAGAATTCCAGGAAAAGAGTCTAAGGAGCAATAGGTGGAGTAATAGTCTTAGGATAATTCTGGAGAACAATGGAATAGGGGACGTTTGGAGGAGGAGGGAGGACAATGAAAAGGGTTTTTGGAAAGTAGTAAGAAAGAGATTGGAAGACATGGAAATACAAAAACTGCTTAGCAAGATAGTGGGCAAAAGATCTTTAGTATTTTATATACAGATAAAAAACAAATGGGAAAGAGAGAAGTATACTGATAAATCAAATAAAGAACAAAAAGAGGGCATTGCATGGTTAAGAGCAGGCATGTGGAGACTAAAAGGAATAAGGAAAGAGTTTCCTCAGAATCAGTGCCCAATATGTGGAGGAAAGGAATATGTGGAACATATAGTGTTTGAGCGCAAAAGGATGGGACTCTGGAGGAAAAAGTTTGTAAACAAGAAATGGTTTAAATTAGATAGAAAAATAGCATTAATGAAAATCTTTAGTAAAGATAGCAGGAATGTAGGAGAATTACTGAGCAAAGTTAACAATAAATGGAATTGGGTACTAAGAAGGGAAGTAAATCAAATAATTTAAAGTATTGTATTTGATTAATCATATTAGGATGTAGATAAAGGTGATTATGGTTGGGAGTGGGTTATACTTTTATTAAATATGAAATGTAGATTTAGTATGCATTTGAGAAATAAAGTCATTATTAGTTTTTATAGGCTGTAGCAGCTATAATGGAATAAGTAGAGTAATGAAAAAATTTTATTTAGGACCTTGGATTGGGTCCGAGCCTGGTCCCCTGGAATTCCAGTAGGCTGCTGCTGATGAACTGAGGACTGGGAACCGATGAAATCATGGGGTGGAAATATTTTATTGTTCAATAATATTAGAACTCGGATAAAGGTGATGGAATAAAACTAATTGTTGTATTTATATTTTTTGTAATTATGAGGGGGCATACCCTAAAATGGCTTTGGCCAGATAGGTGGAGGCCCCCTGAGAGTTTTTATTTGTATTTTTTGTATTTGTTCTTAGCATATCAATAAATTTCAAATTTCAATTTCAATTATCCTTAAATTCTCTTCTAATATTTGGTTCTAAGTACCTTGTAAAATCTCCTAATTGACCATCTCTCCATATGTATCTCTCTAACTTAAATCCACTTTGCTCATTCACTCTTATCCCTTTTCTATACTTATTTTGATGGTTGGAGAGAGTATATTAGACAGCAGTAGAAGCCAGGTTGTTGTATGCAGTGGAAATTTGGGGAGTGGAAGAGGTTTGGAGGATGGTAGATTTGGTTCATAGAATGTTTTACAGGGTAGTATTGGGATTACCCAAAAGTTCTCTGAGGGGGTTGATAAGCTAGAATTATGAAAGTAGGGAGGAAAGGTATAATTATAGAGAGAGTAATGCAGTATTGATATTGTACCCACAAATTAGATAGTTCAAGTATTCTAAAGGAATGTCTTGTCTATGAAAAAGAGGTCTTAGGAAGGAATTTTATTTATTTATTTACTTGTTTAATTTATGGATGCTCTTTAACATCTCGGGTCATCAGCATCCCATTCAATTCAGGGAATGAAACGGCCAACAAATTTTTTCAGGCTTGAGGTTCTTTTTCATGCCATAAATGTACAACATGGAACCCACGGCTCTACTTCCCTTCCAAAGGAAGCCATACTTAGGAGTTTTATGCCTGAAAAAATTTATTGATCCGGGTTTGAACCTGCAATCTTGGCTTTAGGAGGCAAGTATGGTTACCACTACACCACCAGGACCAACTTGGGAAGGAAGAGTTGGTATTAGGAAAAGGGGAAAGTAATAGAAGAAATAGGTTTGGGGAATGTATGGAGAAAAGTTGAAAGTAACGAAATGGATTCTAGAAGATCACTGACAGAGGACACAAGATATTGAAAAACAAAGAGATTTTGGCTAGTTTAGAAGGTTAAAGCTCTTTGGTTTTATATAAAAGAATTAAACAGAATTGGAGACAAGAGAAGTATATTGGTATGTGTGATCAAATGGGTAGGATGGGCTGAGGATGGATGTAGAGGAAGTGATGAAGGATGTAATCTGTGTGGGGGAGAAGTTAGTGGGACCCATTATTTATTAAAATGTGATAAGGTTAAAGGGTGGTGGGAAAAAGTTTGGTATAATAAATGGGATGATTTACAGGAGGATATAGTGATAATAAAAATATTAAGAAATATGAGTGTCAAAAGCATTCTGAAAATAGGGGAGTTCCTGGGAAAAGTTAAAGAGAAGTGGGATCGAAATAGATAGGAAAATAAGATAAATAAAATAGGAAAGAATTAGAGGTTTCTTACAGCCATACAATTTAGGGGTTAAGGAGGCTGGAAACAGTGTTTAGATTGGTTCTGAGGGAATCTTAGTTTGAGAGTATTGTGTGTATACATATTAAATTGTAATGTTAATTGTGAAAATAAATACTTATTTTGAAATTTTATTTTTAATGTAAAATGACTGCTAGTACACACTAAATCCATCATCTCAAAATCTGCAAGGTATACATCTAAATCTATTGTAAGTTACATATAATCAATAATACTTTGACCATTATTATTTATAAAGATAAATTCATGTAAAATATCCTTCCCTCTAGTACCATTGCAAATTATCAAATAATATTCCTCAAAAAATCTAATTACTTCTTTCCTTTCTTCTAACAGATTTTATCTTTAATAACTCTTTCCAGTCTACATTCTTTCTCCCTATCAGTTTCCATGCCAACTAAATGTAATATGCTCCCACCTATTGCAGCATTAAAATCACCCATTATTATATAACTGTTATATTTGTATCTATTTTGCAGGGACTGCATGCATTTCCTAAACCATTTAATCAAATTTGAATTTTAAAACTTGGAAATATTTGGTAGGTTATATATTCCTTCAAGGCACACATTGTCAATAACACATACTTCATCTATTTCATACCATAAACTGGAATTTCCACTTAGATCTTTCAACACGTTTACTTCCTTACAAACACACACCCATTTGGCCTCACATCTGCCTTTTATCCTTCTTCTTAAGACCTTATTTTCCATAAAAGACATAACCATTAATCTTAATATTAATATTCCTATCCAACCATGTCTCTGCTATCACCATTGCATCACATGCCTTTAATAAGTGCATTGTTTTCCCATTATTCTTTTCATTCACTTTTCTTATCAGTTGTTCAACATTCCAAAATGTAACACCCAATTATTTTCCCTATAATGAATCCTTTCTATCAAATATTAACTCTTATAATTTGCCCTGCTCCTTGTCATCTTATCAGTAACTGTTTTTTCTTTCGCAAATTTCCCTTATGCTGGCTCTTGGTTTTAACATTATACTTAGGCCAACATCTCTCCAAACTTCCAATCCAACAGCTGCCCAAGGCTATTGTGTGCATATCTTTTCCTCCTTCCACCTCTCTTCCGCACATATCTCCCTTCCTTCAACTTCTAATGTATAAACTCTTCTTACTGTTATCTATGCTGTTAGCTTTAATTCCTGCTGATTTAATTTCTGATCGGAATTCTGCTGACTAATTTCCTGCTTCCTGCCATGGATCCAAAAAGCCAATCCTCGAACATATGCTCTTCTTCCTTCCACCCTGGCTATTTTCATTTCCCTTAAAAGTGCCCCTCTCAGAACCCTTTCTTCTTTCACATAGTCATTCTCGGTGAATATACTTGAACCTTTTATATTGACAGTAAATAATTACAGTATAATACAATATAATAGAGAATACAAAATTATCCATGTTCTTATTGAATTACTGGGATTTGCATAACTATATTCATATTTTCAATAGAATGAGTTTTGTAAAACACAGTATTTCTATCCCTGTTTTTCACTTTCTAGAATTTAAAAGGATAAATCTTTCTATCTTCAGCAATGATATGATGTAAACTCTAGCTAATGCCTGTTATAGATTTTCCTTATTACAGAATTGCGATGAACCATCTGTTTTCATAATTGGAAAAATGATTCTGCCATTGCTAACTTATTAGACAATTATTTATGCATATTAATAACAATTCATATATTGAATTCTATATGAATATTAAAGCAATATATTAGGGATACCCATTGTTTTGGCCCTAGCCATTTATGCAAAGGTCTGTCACCCTTATGTTATATTTCTGCATATTAATAACAATTTATATATTGAATTCTATATGAGTATTAAAGCAATATATTAGGGATACCCATTGTTTTGGCCCTAGCCATTTATGCAAAGGTCTGTCACCCTTATGTTATTTATAACAATACAGTATTACAAAATGTTTTGCTACTTTATTTACTGTATACTTAAACATCAAAACAATATATTTACAAATTTACTATTTTATTTTATATGGACCAAAACCATTATTTTTAGCTTTATATAAAATCTTCCCTACCCCTTTTAATTGGTGTCTACTTTTAAACATTTTCTTCATTGCTAATATTACTGCCACAGGTGGCCGAGGTTGTTAAGGCATGGACTCATGAGCGGGAGGTCTGGGTTTGAATACCGCCAGGACCATCCTCCTTGAATGAGGTTTTTTCCATGTTTTCCTCAGTCCTGATAAATGGCAAATGCAGGGGAGGTATCCTAAACTTAGGCCTGGAACGATTCCTTTTTTAAAAATAAATTCTTTCCCAATAAATCATTTCATTTCATGTATCATCAGTGTCCATCGCCTTGGTGCCTCTGTAGCAAAAATGGGCATTAAACACTATTCATTCATTCATTCATTCATTGCTATTATATTTTTAATTCTACACCATTTCTTTTGAACTAATTATTTTCTCCATTCCCAGACAGTCAAATTTAATATGTTTTTCATTTCCATTAGCTCATGTATGTGACATATTCCCTTATCTACCATTTTCCCAAGCCCTTTATTCTTCAACACCTAATCTAACCAGGCTAAGCCTTCACTTTTGATAATGCTACAGACATCTCCATAGATTTATTTTGATATTCAATCTTTAAATCTATTAAAAATTTAAAAGGGTTCTTCTCTCTCATCAATACCACAAATCTATAGCTTCTATAGCAAAAACTTTCATCAGTTTGTTTTTATTTATGCAGATGTTCCCCATCCAATTTTTGGTAAGCATTTCTTACTAGAAGACCCAAATCAAAATCTCTTATCTATTTTTCTTGATAATCTAAGACTTTTTTTTAGAATGTTATTCTCTGGCAGTTGGTGCAACTTAATTTAATACCCTGTGTATAATTAATCCTTTTGTAATTTCTCTAATTCTAGTAATGCACCTACATAAGCTGCATTTAGTGGCATGTTCAATATCCCATTACAAAACAATGATAATATTTCATCCAACTTTCATTAATTCCTCATATTTCAATACCACAGGACCATCTTGATTCTACCGATGCTATGTATACCTTTTCAAACATTTTACATTAACTACCTGAGGTAGTGCTAAACATTTCTTTGCCAAATTCAAAGTTATTCCATCATTTTATGTTATCTACCTGAGGTAGGACTAAACATTTCTTTGCCATATTCATAGCTATTCCATCTCTTGCCTAGGCAAGTTGTATTTCCTATTAGAATTTATTAAATATGTTCACACTAATTCCACTTATTTATAAAATATTGGGACATATTTCAGGGGCAATTGCTCCCATCAGCTGATCGATTACTTGATGTGGTGACTGGATCCTAAGGTGCTTCAGTGGCAGCCTCTGATGGTTTGAATAGGAACTTGTCGAGTTCATCCATGGGTGGAACATCAAAATGCATTAAGTTTTTCCTATTTTTTGAAAGAGTTGAAATTGTCATTTAATATTTCACCCACATATGAAATAGAAAATTTTTCAATTATTTTAAAATGTTTAAAAGCTTGGGCATCAAAAATTTATTTGATTTAGTTGAAAAACAATCAGAATTGCTACAAGAGACATAATGATGTCTTTTGATGTAAAAACATTATTCCCGAGCATCCCAATATACAATCTTACGCAAGTGTTAAGGATATTGTTGACCTTATATTTACAAATGGAAGGATGGAAGAACTGGAAAACTTACTAACATAGTATTCAGCAATAGTTCTTCAGTTTTATCCAAAAATATGACTTACAAATTTCTGGTCTAGCAATGGAAATTCCCTATCTCCATTTCCACCACATTTAGTAATGAGATTCTTTGAAATTGATATCACTAAAGCATTTCTATTATTTTTCAAGATATTATGCAGGTACCTGGATGACATATTTGCAATAATATATATATATATAAAACATTCACTTGATGCACTGAAGCTCCTTAATTAACAATAAAACTATATACAGCTCACCATGGAATAGGAGAAAAATGAGTGTCTCCCATTCCTATATTTAAAAATTATAAGAAATGCAGACGTACTGAACTTTGGAATTCATAGAAAACAGACGCACAGAAATTTACCTATGAAATAACAGTCATAACTCCATTCCACATAAATATGTAGTGTTCTACAGCTTGGCACACAGAATAATTAACATCCTACTAACAGAAACAGAGTATAAAACGGAATAGCAACAGATAATTAATATAGTGATAATCAATGGTTTCAACAAAGACACAATAATACATTTATCAATAAATTAAAAAGACAAAATCTATAGAGAGGTTTCTACACTGAAGAACATTAAGAAAAGATATAAATTAAAAAATTTCATATATCATCCAACTTGCAACAAACTTAGCTTGAGAGGTGGGAAAATTATTAGAAGAAATTGGAATGGGAGATGTATGGCAATTGGGTTAAAATAATGTTTGTGGATTTTGAAAAGAAGTAAGACAGAGGATAGAAGACATAGAGAGGCAAGAGATCTGGGCTAGCTTAGAGGATCAAGTTCCTTAAATTTATATAAAGTTGTTAAAATAAATTGGGTATGAGAGAGAGATATATATGGACATTTGTGGTCAATTAGAAGAATTGGTTTTGCTTAAATGTATACAGGGCTATTATTTCTAAAAGGACTAAGGATAAGTTTTAAAGAAGGATGCATTATGATTGGGAAAGTGCAAAGTCTCTTCCATTGTTTAATTGACTGTGAAATGGTAAAAAATTGAGGTATAGTATTGGGAATGAAAAATGCAACAAATTACACCAAAAATAGTAGGAACAAAAATGTTATCAGATATGAGAGTAGAGAAAATGAAAAAGATTGGAGAATTTTTAGGAAAATTAAGGGATAAATGGAGAAGAAGTATAAGACAGGAGCTTGAGTGCACATACAGTGATGAAAATAATTTATTTTAAGGGTTCTTACCATACATATAACCTGGTGGTTAAGAGATGGAAGAACTACAGTTTTGCCAAACTTTTTCAATTCTTTTATATTTATGTAAATTAAATTGTAATGTGGTCTGTTACCACAACAAATTCTATAGGATATTCAAAGAACATGACAAAGTTAGCCCCAAAGAACAAATATAATATTAAAAATTTACAAGGTTCTACAGTAAAAGACACCATACTAACAGAACAGAAATTGGAAATTAATTGTGCAGATTGTAATAAAAAAAATAAAGAGAAATTTAGAAATTCAGAGAAAGGAATACTTTATGAATATTTGTTTTAAAAAATTGAAAATCCAGCAGTGGCAGCTCAATTTGGGACCCAAAATCACAAAATTAAACCAAAGCTAAGGTGCTGAAAAAACTTCACAACCTAAAGGAATATTTGGGAAAATTTTCATTCTGAAAAATAGGAAAAAATTAATAAATTTTGATGTTTCACCCATGGGTGATCTATGCAATTTCCTATTCAAGCCAACAAAGTTGCCACAGAAGTACCTTGGGATCCAGCCACCTTATTGAGTACTCTGTCAACAGCTGATGGTGGGAGTGATTGCCCCCAAAATGTCATAATGTTGCAAAAGTAGAGTCAGTTTGAACATATTTAATAAATTCTAATATGATACTGTGTATTCATCTATGTAAATCTTGATTACTCTAAATACTACCTGTGAGATCTATGGATGATAAATATATCTAATCTAATCCAAATTGTAACTTTTTCATTGTATTAAATGATAGTTCATATTATTGTATTCTACTGCATAGCTATATTGATATAATAATTGTGTAAATTTATATTATGCTTGATTATGCAATTTTGTAAACTTTACTTAGTATTGTAATTCATTACTAACAAAGACACACCCCATATCATGCATATGATCCTTTAGAGCAATAAATAAATAAATACATAAATAAAAATTAGTGTATGGACCTCTCATAAGAGTCTATTAAAAAAAAGTATCAGCCCAGCCTTTTGCTTGTCACATTTGCATGTAATACCCTTTTCCCCAATATCTTCCTTCCCCTTTCCTATCCTTTTCCCACCTGTCTATGTCAAGAAGGTATACCAACTGGCATTTTTCTTCTGTCTAGACCCAGTGATTCAGGTAACACATAGGCCATGTCATAATGTGTTATAGTGTTATTAATGCACATTTACTACATTCATTTAAAGATTCCTTTCATAGTTTTCTCATTTTATGTGGAAAGTTGTATTATAAAGCCATTGTGTTAAATATATTGTAATTCAAAGGTGGCCTAAAACTCATCATTCATTGTATAAGTAGGAGAGTTTATAACATTCCTGTGCCCTGTTATTTGACAATGTTTCAATGAATTATTTTATAAAATGTGGCACTGTATTCAAGGTATTATAGTTGTTTGATATAGATGTATTACATCTTTCAGATAAATTCCATTTTTCAAAGGAAAATTTCATAACATGCAAAAAGATACTATTATACTGTTGAATAAAATAGATTACATTTATAAATTACTCTCCTCCAACATATTGGGAAGTTTCCTTTCCCCAACTACATCTTAGGGTTTTCCCTTCCAACATACTTCCAAGTTCAAATCTTGTCTGGGCATTAAAAGGGGGGTATAAAATTTATATTACTCACTTGCACAACTAAGACACTTTAGTCTACAACAAACATTGAATATATCACTCCATGGCTATTGCATGCTGTGACAATCTTCCATATTTTTGAGAATTTTATGGTTTGTGGAAAAAGTTTACTTTCATAAACCACAAAATGTACAAATTTTGCATTACAATGTGCAAGTACTTAAACTTTGCAAACCTATCAGAATAATCAACCTATTATCAAGGAATTAATAACAACAATATATAGCATTAATAATAATAAAAATAATAATAATAACAACAACAAACTATTCTGCTATTCCATATGTAGATAATATGTATAAATTTAATTGATAGGCTATCCTAAACAGTTTTAAAAGCATAATTTGGAATTGAAGTGCTAATAGGACCTTGTACAGTGAAGCAAATCATTTAAGTGAATCCAATAAGAGAAATAGTTAGACTCAGTCATACTATCCAAGTGGAGTCAATAATAGTGTGTAGTTCAACTCAGTCATACAATAATCTTAAATATATAATTTGGAATATTTTGTGCCATCAGATCAGTAAAGGGAGGAGTTCAATTAAGTGAACATGTACTTATGAAGCTGTAGACTATGGAGTGGTAATATATCCTGCAATAATGTCAACTTGTTCACACTAACTCCATTTAATTACATAAGACCAGGACATGTTTCTGAAGCCCATGCTCATCATCAGCTATTGACAGACTGAGTCAAGTAGAATACATTAATACAGGGAAAGTTCAAGTTATGAATGTATACTCTTTAGATATACTAAATCCACAAAATATTTTAAAGCATAATTTTATATATTTAGCAAGTCCTATTTGATGCCTAAGAATGGAATAAGTAACAATGAGAGTAAATACTGAAGTCTATACAGAAAGAATTTCTCTCTTTAATAATTTTGGATAGAACTATTTCAGAAAAAATAAAAATATGCAGATTACAATAGAAATGCGCACTTTTTTACATAATCAGGATTTTACTAATTACTCTAGTCTGCGATGGAATTACTGTCTCCAAATTTGAATACTTTTAGGGGATTTTTAACATGCCAAGATCAAATTCAAAGCAAGATGGTTCTATCATGTATTATATTTTGTTATATTAATTTTCATTTTCTTATAATATCACCTTCTGAAAATTGTAGCAAAATTGTTAAAACTGTAATGCTTTAATATATACATAGTTTTAGTATGTGAAGACACGAAAACCAAATTTACTCAATGTATCTTTAAGGTGTTGTTAGTAAAAACTGAGGACACAGGATGATTCTTATCTGATAGGGGGTACAATCAGATCAGGAAGTTAGAGCTAGATTATGCACAGTCTTGTCATTATGATTATTTGTGGGAGATAGGAGTGTCAATCACTCTTTCACACACATCTATCTTTACAAGCATGTACACATAATTGCTGGTTCCTTTCACATTTCATTAGTCTCAGTTTCATCTGAAAATGAAATCAGTTTGAAGTGAAGCTTTATTTTGGAGTAGAATGTTATGAATTTTTTGATCAGTAAGAAAGTATTTACCATGTTGCATCAAGGACGTATAAGTAATAATTCAGATCACATAAGTATGGGGGAAATTCACAGTGTCTAATCAGAGGCATATCACAGATTTTGTGAAAGTAATATCATGCCTATTTTGGAATAAATCTTTGAGACTAAAGTAAAGCTTGGGCACCAAATAAAGCATGTAGAGTATGCATAGAAGAACTTTGTCATTGGGTCAATGGCAGAAGACGGTCACTATCTTTTGGAATATCTATGGTTTGGAGAGAGTAGTTAAATCATAATGTCTGCTATTTCTGTTCATATGATGTGAAGGGGTACAATTCTAAAAATAAAAAGCAAATCATATATTCATAATTTGGTCAGCCATTTTACCCATATTCATGAACCTGATCTATCACTCTCTGTGTGACCAGAAAATCTTGCACAATTTTCAGAGTCTGTAGAAGTAAGGAAAATTTGACAAGTTACAGTGACTATTTACCAGAATTGTTTGCTGTAAAATGTGGGTGTTTCAGCCAGAGTGAATTAAATGATAGTGAGGGATTTTGTCCTTCCTAAAGTGTTACCCAAATTGTTAGGTTCTAGACTCCAAGAAAAAAAATCTGCTGTGCCTAGAAACATTGTTTTATTGGTATTTAATACTCAAAATAGATTTTAAATCCTTTTTCTCTAAAAATGGCCATCTTGTATATTGCAATACTGAGAAAAAGTTTATGCTAAAACTTTGGCCGATATAAATGGGAATTGTCCATTAATGCTTCCAAGCTAATTTTAAATATTTCATAACAGAAGCATTTTTGGTTCAATGTCATTTGCCTAATCAGTTATCCTGACAGAAACATGAAAATTTGGAACTGAACCACAATGAATACAACTGGCAAGTTTGAGGTTATTTTAAAATTCTTACTATGCTGCTGGGTCAACAATCTAGTTTTACCAAATTTCCATGCTTTCTATGTTTATGGGATAGCAGGACATGAAATGATCAATGGACTAAGAAAGACTGGCCTCCTCAAGAAAATTTGGAAGTTGATCCTAAGAATGTTGTGTGCTTAGGAGTCCTTCTAAAGTTTTTTTTTTTGATGTTGATTTTGTTTATTTATGAATGCTCTACAAAATTTCATCTCAGATCATCAGTGTTCCATTCAATTCAGGGAGTGAAATGGTTCAATAAATTTTGATCACAGATTTCTTCTTTCAGCCCTGAGGTTCTTTTATATGTCGTAAATCTATAACATGTGACCCACAGCTTTACTTCCCTTCTGAAGGAATCCATACTTAGGATTTACATGTAAAAAAAAAAAAAAAAATCCATCCACCCTGGCTGGGATTAAACCAGCAATCTTGGGTCTACAAGTCTAGCATGTTACCACTAGACCACCTGGACCGATTTTCCTGCTGCTTCCTCTCCACATTAAGCTTGGCTTAATGAAACAATTTGTAAAGACTTTAAATATGGAGACCATTTAAAGTACATATGCGAGACATTTCCGCTGCTATTTGAAGCAAAATTAAAAGAAAGTATTTAATGATCCTGATATAAGAAAACTGATGTCTTAAATAAATTGTACTTACAAAGCTGTTGACAATGGAGTGGTAATATATTCTACACTTAAGTATTCAACTTGTTTACATTAAACTCCATTTACTTACATTTATCTAAGATATGTTTCAGGAACACTTACTCTTATTTCTTATCAACTGTTGACTGACTCAACAGTTTTATGTAAGTGGAGTTTAGTGTAAACAAGTTGAATACATAAGTGCAGGATAAATTAATGTCTGTTGCAGCAATTAAAAACGCTATGGATGAAAAGGAGAAATCTACATAGGTGTGAAGTTGTTTCAAAACTTCTTGAAGAATAAGGATCATAATTACTGAAACATTGTGCTAACATGCTCGAAGCCTTTGGTTGTAACATTAGTCTCAAAATTCATTTTCTATTTTCTCACCTAGATAAATTCCCCCAAAATTTAGGATTTTTCAGCAAAGAGCAAGGTGAACAATTTCACAAGGATCTGCAGGAGTTCGAAAGGAGGTACCAGAGATGCTGGAGGATTAATATGCTTGCTGACTATTGCTGGATGTTAAAGCATGAAATACCTGAAGGTAAACGTAAAAGGAAGAGGAGCAGGAGGTCTTTCTTAATTAAGAAGAAATTGCTGTAATATTTTATGTCATATATTGTGCTTATTTGTATATCCAATAATGAAGAACATAACATAAGACAAAACAAAATGATAACATGCTAGTGACATGTACGAACAGCTTTCCAAGTTTTGTTTTTTAAATATTTTTTCCATTTGAAAAATAAATTAAAAGAAATAGTTTATTATGGAACTCATCAAATAATATACTTAATATACTTAAAGTGATTTTGCAAAAAATTCTGACTTCATAGAAGTAAACTGATTGAAAATTTGGATTCAGCACAAGATTATATAAAATCAGTTTATTTACTTTAGGTAACAATCACAAATTTGCAGGCTAGTATTATTGGTAGTGCAGAACAAAGTATTGGACCCATTGGAAATCAGTTTGAAAGAAATGTTTAAGAGTATACATGTACAGAAGAGAGATTAAAAAGCAAAATGAGGGAGGTGGGCAGAGAAATTAAAAAAGAAATAAGAAACAAAATTCATTACATAAGAACAGAAGTGCAGAGTATTAAGAGAAGAGTTATAAGTATACAAGAAAAAAGTTTCTTAAATTTAACCTAGTAATATCTGGCATTGAGGAAAATAGAGGTGTTTGACCTATCCAGGAAGTAAGAGAATTACTGAAAAAATTGTAGTTGGAGTTAAAAGAATGAGAGGTTACTGAGGCCTTTGTGTTCGAAGGAGAATGGAAAGGAGATATAAAGTGTTCGAAAGAATCAAAAAATTAAAGGAATCAAAATTTTCATCAACAGAAATGTTAAGAGGAGCAATGGACTTTGAAGAGGCAATTAAGCAGCAAATGATGACCATACATGCAGCAAATGATGACCATACATTCAGAAGTGAAAAGAGCACATATATAACACTTGACATAGTGGATTGACAATCAAATGGTCAGGAAATGAAAGAAGGACCTAAGGATGATGAATGAATGGATGGATGGATGGATGGATGGATGGATGGATGGATGGAAGAGAAAATTAGCTGACAAATCACTGGTAGAGGTACTATGATTCAGACAATAGGAAGTCCAAAGACATGTCAAAAATGAGGAGTCATGAGGGCATTGTGAGAATGTGCAATTTGCCCCCAAGCAAGTGACATCACTGAGGAAGATGATCTGGCCTGAAAGAAGACTGACAGACAAGGCACATCAACTGACTGTGGAATCTAGGTGAATGGCAGCAGGTGGGAGAAAGAAATTGCAGCATTATGTAACTCATAGTTTGTAATTTTTCTACAAGGGGCAGTTGCAAAGAGTGGATTGCAGTGACTCAGACAGTATGCAACAAGATATTGGTGATAATAGAAGTAAGGGTAGTCTAGTTTTGAGCAGATTCCCAATAGGCTGCAAGTAAAGATGAAGGATTTATGAAATTTGGTCTATGAATTGTCAGGTTTACGAAATGAAGTGTTAATGAAGCTAGATATGTTAACCCTTGTAGAAACTTGTTGGAAGATGAGCTGTTTTGATTTTATGTTAAGAGTGGTGAGAGGATTAAAAGGAAAGAGAGGATTTCAAGTGACTTAGGTTTTTTGTTTGGCAATGATCTGAAAGGTAAGTGGAGAAAAGAAAATTGCATGTCAAAAATTTAATGTGGACATCAATATAGGAAGGAAATATGTCTATAGACATAATATATAATCCTCCTAAAAGTTCCAAGTTTCAAAATTCAGAACTTTCACAAAAATTAGAGAGTGAAACAAATGATATTAGATAGCAGAATCCACTGATTAGTTACCTGATTTTTGGAGAGTTTAATGGAAGAATTGGATAATTGAAGCTTAAAGATTTAAATATATTGAGGTATTTAGGATGGGGAAGATTGTGAAATATGGCCAAGAAATAGTAAAGATAAAGTTGGTAATTAAGTAGGTTATAAATTAGTGGAATTTTGCAAGGGTAAGATTTTATAATTTTCAATGGAAGCTGGGGAGGATGAAAATGTTGGGAAGTTTACATTTGCAAGCGGCACAGGAAAAAGTATTACTGTATTATTAGATAGAGAGATGGTGTTGTAACACATTACACATCACCTGCTTGATGCTGATGATCTGAGATGTTAAAGAGAATCCATAAATAAAACAAAAAATCACCTGCTTGCATTTATTCAAAATATGTTTTAGGAGCAAATTGAAGAAAGTGAAGTATAACGTGTTACAACACAGATTAACTAATTAATTAAAATGTTAATTGGAACATTCACAGTGAAGCCAATCATATAATTGAAAACATTTTATGATACAGTCGAACTACACACTCTTATGCTTCACTTACTTGTCATTATTGCAGACCGGTTTCAAGAACAGGTTGTTCTCATCATCAGTTCAAATCTCCAACTAAATGTTTTCAATTACATAACTAATTAATATGAAACTTTTCACTATATACTACTTCCAAAGTTCAATATATAAAGAGTTATTATTAAATCATGTGTTAACATGGACATGTTATCAAAACTAAGAGACTTTCAGGTGTGGATCATTCTAGGTAATAGCTCAAATTTTTCAGTACTAGTTATATTTAAAGATGGTAGTGACTGTAGTAAAACCATGACTATATTTAGGTGCAATGTTGAAAGGTGTAATAAATTCTACATAATTTTAGATTTGGATGTGGTGAAATTATGTGTGAATCGAATGTTAGAATTACATAAATTAGAATTAGCTCTATAATTATGTGAGTTTGTTCTAAAATGAACAGGACAAAACATGATTTTAAGAAACAAGGGAAAGAGGAAAGGATGGGAAAGTTGTTTTATAATGAGTGTAAAGTGTGGAGAGATTTGGTTCTCCAATAAATTTTAAAATGAACAGAAGGTAATGATGAAGAGAGAGTAGCTATTTAATGATTAACAGAAGCTTATACAGCATTTTTAGCAAGAAAAAGAAAAATATGATTAGGAAAGAGAGTGACCCTTTGAAATTGAAGAGAAAATTTAAATGATTGAAGAGCAACAAATATGGAACATTATTGGAGAATGTACCAGAGGATGGAAGGAAACTATCGACATATTCCATAATCAGTAGGTTTAATTTTTTGCGAGTTTATTTGGAATTGAGTAGTTTAGATTGGGTAGTTTGCAATTGGAGAGGTGTAGTAAATATGTGAAAGGATTAGATAGATAATTTTTTTGTCAGTAAGACCATTTTCTTATGCATTTTTAATCATTTCTCTCACCAAAAACTATAGAATTTCTTGCTTATCATCTTCCAGTCTGCTGTGGTGGTATAGAGAGATTTTGCTTCTAAATAGCAAGCCTGGTTTGAATCAAGTTTGCATTAACTTCCACAGTGAGTTCCTATATACTTGGCTTCTGCTCAGCATCACATCATTAGTACAATTCTTACTTAGGTCAAATTGTTACTAAATGAAATTTCTTACTTATCACTTACCACACAACTGGAACAACACAACTTCTCAGCTGCAAGCCAGGTTTGAATCTAGCTTGAGTTGAGCTTCTGGTTTCAAATATTTTTATGTTCATGGTTTTTGCTTATGTATAGCATATGTTTATGTCTCCAAGCTTTTTTGCCTATTCATTTAACTTGTTAGTAATTCAATGATGCATTCAGTACATTTGCTCATTAATTCTTTTGTTCATCTATTATAAGACATCTAAGGCTAAGTGTATCAAGTAAAAAATAATTAATAATTTTTTATTTGAAGTATATGTGCAAGTTTTCTACAAAAATTAGAAATATTTTATTATACAAATTGGTTTTATTATATGATATGCAGTAACAAATTATGTGTACATAAAGGCATAAGTTATACAAATACAGGTTATATATACACAGAAATTTGTTACATTGAAACATTCTCAGAGATATTGAAATGATACTTTTCACAGTTTTTTGCTTATACAAGAGCCACATACAAAATTTTACATGTCGAACAATTGTCTTTGTTTTTTTTTTTCCTTGCACAACCCTATTTGACATGTCTTGCATTTAGCTGCCTTAATATTCCTTCATCCCTATCATCAGCCATGGATGATGGAGACAGTAGTCGATGTGGGCGTGAATTCCTGTATGGCACAGCCAGTTCTTCCATAATTTTCATTAAGAAAGACCATCTAGACATTTTAGAGTCAGTAACAGCTTATATAAGATATGAGCATTGATCATTGCTAGATATAGAATGTTATAGAACACATGAATGAATCGTCTCATGACTCTAACACTGTATTTCTAGACATCCGATCTACAACATTTTTTTATTGTAAAAGCTGACCATTTCAGGGGTTTTCTTATTAGAAGATTAATCTATAGTCACTCTGGAATGCACAGTGCTAAGAATAAGTACATTTTTGTTGACCTTCCTTTGGCAAGATTTGAGAGTAATATCATCAGCTTTGTAAATAACACTTGAATAAACTACATCTTGGCCCTTTTTCATAGAAGGTGACACTTCCCATCTAGCCCTATTCAAGGTACCAACAATGCTTGTACTTCTCTTTTGGAGTTCTCTTCCCAGTTTGATAGATGTGAAGAAACTATCAGTTGTGACATTTTGTCCCTTTCCTAAAAAGAGTTCCATGAGACATGCTCTCATGCATGTAACATGCTCTCCCAGAATAGTATTTACAGGTCTAGTTTCATCTTTACCCCAGGTACAGAAATGCATTTAGAATATACCTCACTTTAACATAGGTAAGTAACCAGTATCTCATGCCATACTTGTTGGACTTTCTACTCATGTATTCAGTGAAAGGGCATCAACATTTTGATGGAAACAGCTGTTCACCCACAGTCATGAATTCAGATGGCCTATAGCATGCAATGCAATTGTCAATGAATTTGGTCCAGATATCAGAGGTCAAACAAAACTTGACCATTTCTTTACATTGCTGATGCATAGCTCTGATATCAAACCAAAGAAACTGCATGATTTCTAGAAATCTGTTTCTTGCCATTGTTTGACCGAAAAAGGGAGGTCCCTATTCACGATTCCACCAATCTGTAAATGACAGATCTTTCACTATATGCTCCTTGAGTATACAGTACAGCTATGAAAGCTTCTAACTCTTCCAACCAAAAGTCCAGGAATTATCATTGAGCACAATGCTTGCCTTTATTTCAGTGCATTTCTTTGTCAGTTGCAACATAGATTCACTAATGAATAACTGAATTGCACTGTTTCGGGATTCTTCTAGAACATAATGCTTTGCATACTCCGTAGGATCAGCAGCTTCACAAATAACATTTTGCTGGCCTCTCCTACCTGCAGAGTTTGTAGGTATGATGCATGTCCATTATGTGCCATCAGCTTCATATTCTAGGCCACTGATATCTGGCCTTCTTTCACGTTGTTTGCAGTAGCACCTAAAATTTTGGGACACAAATATAAATACTATAACCCCTCAAAAAACTCATATCTCTTACTTGCAAGGATTATAATATTTTCTTACCTCTTCCTTTTCCTCTTCCTCTCCTCTCCCTTCCTCTTCCATGGATAGTAATTTGCACCTCAGATATGAAAACCACCTCTAACTTTCAGTATAGTTTCTTCACTTGTGTATGAGAAGCATTTTTTTCAGTATGAGCATGAAGTAAACAAGAGCCAACAATGTCTTGTTTTATATATGTACTATAACATAATTATTTCCGCATTTCACTTACCAGCTTCAACAGCTGTATGATCCGAGGATGCCTCTTTTGAATCATTATTGCTAATACTGTTCTAAGAAGGTAGACCACACTCTTGCCAGAACTCTCACTTTCTTAAACACACTCTCAATCAAATTTGTCCACTTCAGATTGCTTTGGGAGATATATGCCAAAGAGCTTCTAAATTTTGAGCTTCAGAAAGGCTATGATTGAGAAAGGGGTGCATTGTGTGCACTTATAAACAGCCTGCCCCACTACAAATGTCAAGAAAATGTTGAGTATAATTTTGAGTATAACATGAAAGCTAAATGAAAAGCGAAGTGAAATTTTAGACATGGATACAACAGGTGATAAGTGGTGACTCTCACACTACGCTACATTTGAAACATGTTTGTTGTGCAGTGATGATCATTACCAGTTACAACTACGCAATATGAGTTGTAAGAAACATGGGTAAGGAAGGAAGTTCCTGGATTATTATATGCAGATGTTTTGATTTATTTATTACATATATTTATGGATGCTGTTTAACATCTCAGGTCAATGACTGTCCCAGGAATATTTCCTGACTGTTTAAAGATAAGTATTGTAAGACCTATATTTAAGAAGGGTGACAAATTTAATATAAATAACTATAAGCCAATCATATTAACATCCGAGATTGGTAAAATTTATGAAAGAATTCTACTACCTAGGTTTATAAACATTTTTAATAGTAGAAAGGTCCTCTGTAATTTTCAACATGGATTTAGAAAGGGCTTCTCAACCATAACTGCAGTTAGTGACTATGTTCTTCAAGTGTTGACTTTATTAGAACAGAATAAGAAGGTGGGCATGTTATATTTTGATTTATCAAAAGCATTTGATAGTGTAAGACACGATCTTTTGTTATGTAAGTTGGAATCTTATGGGATCAAAGGAATTTCCCATGAAATATGCAAATCCTACATTATGCATAGAAAACAAAGAACTGCAATTAATACTAAAAAAGATGATCACCTGTCTAAAGTAAGGTCTCAATATGGAATAGTAAGATATGGAGTCCCACAAGGTTCCGTCTTGGACCCATTAATGTTTCTAATATATGTGAATGATATGGTACAGCTGTGCAATTCTATTATTACCTCTTATGCAGATGATACCACAGTAAATTCTTGGGGGCAAGTGTAATAAGTCTCTAATGGACACCATCTCTCCGAGCTCAGAGCAAATTATAAAATACTTCAAAAACAATAATCTTATATGTAATGTGGATAAAATGAAATTTATGAAATTTGATCTTTTAAAAGTAATGCTCTAGAGGATATCTGTATGATTGAAGATGAAATCTGTGAGAGGTTAGACACATATAAGTTCTTAGGTATATGGATTGATAGTAAATTAACATGGGCAAAGCATATAGATGTAATGTGTAGCAAAATAAGCAAATCCACCTATCTATTTAGATTTTTAAAGATGTGTTTGGCTCAAATGAGTTAAAAATTATCTATTATGGTATAATATACTCTCATCTACACTATGGTATTGAGGTTTGGGGGGCTGCAGCAAAAGTGCATATGTATAGATTATTTATATTACATAAAAAGTGCATTAGGCTAATTTCTAAATTGGAATATAGACAGCCGTGTAAGGATGCATTTGTTAAGCATGGAATGCTGTCTATTCTCTCAATGTGTGTAAGTCTATATTATGCAGCAAATCCAAGAATTTTATAAAAAATAATGATATTCATAGCTATAATACTAGAAATAGTAAAGATTATCATATGTATGCTTATAATAAACAAATAGTATGTAAGGATTTAATGTGAGAGGTACCCTTTTGTACAATAAATTTCCACCAAAGATTAAATCTGTAGAAAAATCAAAATTTAAATATCAATTGAAAAAATACCTCATAAATAGAATTTTACACTCATTGGATGAACTGTAATCAATTGTAATCTTAACAGTATTTATAGGTAAACTCTTTTAACTCTCGCAAACATGTACTAAAACCTTCTCCTTGGAATAAGTTATGCTTTGTTAACTCTAGTATTTTGAAAATGTCTGAAACATATGTAAATGAGTCTATTGACAGCAATAAATTTGTCGTCGTCATCATCATCAATCCATTCAATTCCAATTCAGAATATGAAATGGCTGATAAATTTTGTTCAAAAACCTCTTTTATTTCAGACTTGAATTTCTTTTTCATGCCATAAATCTACTAAACGAGACCCACAATTTTGCTTCCCTTCTGTGGATGCTTTGGCCAGATTCCTACCAATAATTGTTTTGAAGTATGTTCTAATGGCAATTGAAAGATACTGTTAAGAAATCTTGCATCTTAGTATGCTTGCTATGGCTGTAATCCTCTTAGCATTACCCACAAGGTACTGGAATTACTATCCTAATTACTATTACTATCCTAAACAAAGAGCATCTACTGAAATGCAGTCAAATTGATAGTAACAAACTAACGAAAAACAATTTAAATCTCTTTATTAGGAAGCTGGGAAACAAAATGATATTTATCAGCATCCTTATGGTTACTATCAACAACTAACCACCAATCAGATACTATTAAAAATGGAGATTATGTGTAATCAGGATAAGTTCAAAATGATGGTGCTAAAGGATGGGAAGAAATTTAAAAAAAAAAAAAAATAAAAATGGTTTATTTATAGAGAAAACCAGGTAGTTAGTGAATTTATTTGTCTAAAAGTCAAGAGGAGTAATATGAGAGGATGGCATAAACACAAAAAGATGGCATTAGCTAAAGGGATATTGGCCATGAGTGCAGTAAGAAGATATCAGTATCAGTTATCAGTGGTTTGAGAGGATTTATGGTGCTCTGGTTGTTTCAGTGATATATAGTATGAAATTCTGAAGATTGTTGATAGATCATTAAAGATGAAGTTATTATTTAAAATGTTTGGCAATTTTGGATGTTCTGCAAAATTCAGCCAATGTAGGGGCATTTTTGGAGTTAAAGTGAGTGTAAGGGGGCTGATAATTGAAAGAATTTTGAAATATTCATTCCACATTTAATTATGTTATAACCATATATTGATAATTTGTCTAAAATATCAAGAAGACAATTTGATTAAGAGTAATTATAAGGAAGATTGAAGAACAGTGAATTAAAAATGATGCTGGAGATATGTGGCTACTTAACATCAATTTTCTTCTAGGATTTTGGTCAGAAATGAGAACAAAGATAGAATATATGGACAAACAAATGCTGAATTTACAAATTCAAGAAAAAAGATTGTTAATGTTTTACAAAGAATTTAAACTTGATTTTGAAATATGATTTTTATTTAAGGGTACAAAACTGCCAAGATCATTAGCACCCAAATTGTGCCTGCAATAAAAACAATCTATATACACTAAAATACTGTGCAGAAAATAAGCAACATAAGCAAACTGGCCAACACAAATAAAAATCCCATTAACAAATAACAAGAGCAAAAGAAATTTAACAATGCACAAAGTACTGATATTATAATACCACTTAATTTTTTAGTATATTTGCTTTCACTATCAACTAGGTAAAGTTCTCTTTTGGGTTTGCAAAATATTTTGCTCCCTTTAGTTAACTGCTTATTTGTTGAATTATAGAATTTTTTTTATTAAAAGAGTAAACTTGAATTGTAGAGAAAGAGGTACAAAAATGAAATATTTTATTTTTGTCTGCTTTTGCCATAATATCTAGCAGAAGACCTAATAAATACTGTAGAATTTGTAGCCTTATCAAGATTTTAACGAGTCTATGGGATATTATTGTAACATTACTGAAAATAGAGAAAATATATATATTTTTTTAAGAAACTGCATTTATACTGCACAGAAAAGTGGGCTATAATTATGGAATACTGTTAAAAATTTAGTTTAGTTAAAATTATTTATTCATTTTTTTTAATGGTGTATAATGTCCGTTTTTACTACCCAGGCACCACAGGTGATGGACACTGATGATACATGAGATAAAATGATATATTGGGAAAGGATATGTTAAGGAAGGAAATGTTCCAGGCCTAAGTTTAGGGTACCTCCCTGGCATTTACCATTTATGAGAACTGAGGAAAACCTGGAAAAAAAAAAACCTCAGTCAGGAAAGACAGTCCTGGCAGCATTCCAACCTCAGACCTCCTGCTCAAGAGTCTGCACCTTAACGACCTTGGCCACCCATGGCAGTATATTTATTAAAATGAGAAGTAAAACTTTTTTTCATGGAAATCTTACAAGTAATAAAAAGTAAACATACAAATCTCGTGTTTCCTTTTTTTATTCTCAGTAATGACAATCAGCATGTGTCCACAACTTGTACATTTATCACAAGAGCTTGATCATATTTTCCCTCATAAATAAAAAAGAAGTGGCTATGTGATTCCTATCCAGTGTCTCTTCATTAAAAGCTGCAGCTGCACCCTTCCTGCCCTGTCACTTAAAAATGATCCAAGATTGTTTCTTTTCACTATCTGGATTGCCATGGTTAAAAGCTTCTTCTTCTTAGCCTAAAGAAGTTTCTTCTATTGTAGGAGCATAATGAAATAATTGTTCTTCCATTTCAGGAGGTAGCACTGTTTTTGACCCAACTTGTAGCATACTTGCTGACCTATTTTTATTTGCCAACATAAACATTATTTTTTGGTAGCCCCTGTATTTCTCTTTGTTTTATTGCTTTCTCTATTGTGTGTAATCCCTGGAGAGAAATTACTATTTCCATGTTAGTGACACTACAACCTTCGATACTCTAACCTGAAAACTTGCAGAAATTTATATGAAAGACAAACTAATATATGGCAATATTGCGTGACATGTGCTCTAAAGCATGATGTATAATCGCTTATTTTTAAATATGTGCAATATATATTTATTGCCAAACATTCTTGACTCTTAACAAAAATAAAATCACTTCAGATTGTAGAGTACCAAAAGAGCTACTTGAATGGCTGGGATTCATTCTGCTCATCTTGTTCGACTTCCATCAGAGTGCAGCACCTATAAGACAAAAACCTTTGTATTCCTGGTTTGTCTTCTTTCCTCTAAAGCTGATAAAAGTATTGAGAAAGGAATTAAAGGCATCATTTATATTTTCAGCCTTGTATGTTTGCTTCCATAAGAGTTCTAAAAGCTGGTCATTAAATTGCTTAATGTTTTCACTGTTGATAATTCTGAGGTTGACCACATGATTTTGTGGTTTCAAATTGTGAGTAGAATAATTAATTTCAAGTAACTATGCATTATGATCTGGTAATCCATTAACTATGGATCTAATTTACATTCCTTATTTTTAGAAAAATATCAATATATTATCCATACCTGTTAGAATTTTTGTTTAATTCTAGTTGGAAAACTAGCTGTATGCACAGGATCATAAGCTGTTAAAAGTTTGTAAATATTTTTCTTTTGATTACTACCTGCTAGAAAATCTATGTATTACCAGAGAGAATAAATCTATTCTAGGTTTGAAAAGACATTTTAAGACAGCATCTGGATTAAATAGATATTTTTCAAGATTTCCTGATGGGGCTCCATATATTAACATAATGAGTCGATTGGCTGCTGTATTGATATGATGTGCACAACAATAAAAAATTTGTTCCATGTAGTTATCTCCAAGGTATATCATATCAAATTCTATGTTACTTTTAATAAAGATACTTGCACCTCCATTATAGTGTTTTTGTCTACAGTAATTAGCTGTCATTATAACCATCCAGTGAGAAATGTAATGTTTCTTGATCCTTAATATGAGGTTCTGAAAGCATGTAGTATATGGGTTCAAACTTACAGAATATTTAATGATTAATTTACTAGCTTTGTTTTTTAATCTGTAAATAATTTGGTGAAATATCATTAATTTATTAGAATTTATTATAATATATGTTCACTCACTTGTGAGTTGAAACAGTTCTTGCAAACTGTTTCCCCCAGCCTGATTCAATGAAGCCTTTTTACAGCCCCATGTGGGCCTGAGCTTTACTGTGACGATCACAGCATGGAGGTAGAAACATCATCACATGAATACATTGGTAGAGTGCAGTATTGCAGGGGACATGTGATCAGCATACCGCATCCTGCTGATCGCTATATCATGGCTTACTAGATCAGAGATTGCCACCTCTTCATTCCAATTGTCCTGACTAGGCTGAGTGAATGCCGATTATGACCTCCCTATCTTAGAAAAATTCCTAAGTAGGTGCCGGGAATTGTACCTGGGCCTCCCAGGCAGCAGTCAGCAACACTAACCACTAGACCAAGAAGATGGTCCCCCCAGCCTCATACAGATGTTAATTGATTGAAATATTTAATTGCTAATAACAGTTGTGTATTTTCCAATATAACTTATGAAACCTTCTTTCTATGAAGGAAAAGAAAATTGTGGTCAGGTAAGGCTTCTCAGACACACCTGCCAGCCTTGCAGCAACCAAGTCTTCCATTTACTACAATAACAAAAGCTGATGCCTTCTGCGCAGGAATACAGAGCTTTTGTGTGTTTACAGTCATGAAGCAGAGGGCTAGTCCCATTAACATTCCAAAGATACCGTACCAAGCAGATCAACTTTACTGGCCATCATTCACAGTAGTGAATCATAGAAGGTGTAATGTTGAAATTTAAAAGGGAAACCTAAATGAGAGTTCACGCTCTCCAGTGGAGAACCACACATTTTCAAAACCCAAAACCCACACCCAGTGGGTTCATTTTGTGAACCCTGGTGAGCTCATGGTGCAAAGCAAACACATGCCAAGGGAGTATAAATATGGAAACATTAATTTTTTTCCCCCCTCTTAAGGATTCTTAATCACTGGGTATTCTTATTCCAAGTGTGAGGCCAATGCAGAGGGTTATTGATGATGTCGTTGAAGATGCATATTGTACGGGAGCATCTTTTGCTTGAGGATAATTAGAGCTAAGTTAAGCATGGACATACAGCTTCTGTTATGCTTCAGTACTCCAATTCAGACTTTTATGAGTTCCAGACACAGCTACTATATTAAATTTAGGACAATTGCCATCTTCCTAAGACTTAGATCTTAGATCCAGTTCCATCACCGGTGACATCAAGAGCTATGCGGTCCAAGCATACATGTCGAGAAGCAAATGCAAGAGGAATGCAACTGAATACAGAACAGCAAAATTGAGTCTCTACAGTTTATAGTCTACTGCGATGATAATCTTTATTGAAACGACAACAAAGGGTTTCGGAGTGAGCGAGCAAGCAAATAGAGTTAGTGTGGACATATTTAATGGATAGGGTACTATTACCACTCCATCATCTACAGCTTCCTAAGTACAATTTAAATAATCATTAATGATGCTTGTCTTTTTGCAATGTCTGAGCACAGTTTAATTGCTTTCTTATTTTAACAACTTTTAATGTTCTTTCATAATTGTTTTTTTAAACCAAAAAAGGAAATAATCCATAGGTTGTGATTACTAGAATATTACCAGAGCATCTAATGAATGTATACCCTTTGATAAAAAAAAATTATTCATCATCAATTTCTACATGTCAATTGGAGAACTTTGGAGGCGCTCATAAACACTGTATTCACAAACACATGCAGCACGGGTATACTGCAGTGGGCACTTTGCCTGTAAATATAATGGTCATGATAATAAGAATCTGTAAAAAGAACATTAGGCTAGAGTAGCAGTGGCTGAGCGGTTAAGAAGTTATTGCTCTTCTGCATCAGCTTTTGGATTCAAATCCCACAGAAAATTGTCATTTTACAAGCGTATATGTAAAACTTTATATTGCCTTAATATCCTGTTATATTTTCATGCATCATTTAAGTTTTATGACATTAACCATTCAAACACAAAAATATAATCACAAACTAACATATTCTTTACAAATGAATAAATAAATACATTAATTGAAAACTTTATCTTCTAAAATGAAAACACATAAAAATAAGCTCAATTTGATATTGAGTATGAACCCTCACATTTATAAGTGCCCTCAATCTTTGGGGCATAGAGGTCAGATTTCTACAGTATTGTGGATGAGGGGCTACAACATCCCAGGCTTCTTGAATCGGTGCACATAAGCCATCTTTTATACTTGTTGCATGTGCAATGGCTTAAAAAAGCTGCTGACAGAATACTTCTCAAATGTAAATTGGAACTTACACAGTGAAGCCAATCATATTAATGGATATCATTGTATGATTCAGTTGAACTACACACTCTTAAAGCTTCACTTACTTTTCATAAATGTATGGAAAAGTATTTATGAAAAGTAAGTGAAGCTTTAAGAGTGTGTAGTTCAACTGAATCATACAATGATATCCATTAAGAATACTTCTCACTCAAATTTTCCTGGAGTCTTTGGTTGCCCCCTAGCATTACTACCTCCTAGAATTAATACCCTCCTTTTTGCATTAGCTGACCCATTTCCTGGCTTCAATGTCCCCAGCACCAACAGAGCAAGCACCTCTGGCATAATTAGGGGAGATCCCACTTCCAGCACCACCAAAGTCAACATTTATTACTCAGTGCAATTTCAGGAACTTTGTTGCAAGAATAACCAAAGCTTCCAGACCTACTTTTTGTATTAAAACACCTGAAATTCTACTGATTTACTTTCAACAATGAGCTAATTTCAAGCTCTCAATTTCTACTGTTGCTGCTTAATAGTTCCTTATGCAGGTTTAGAATGGTCTTCTTGTGTTAACACCAAAGCCTTATATTTACAAAACATATTATAACAAATTTTCCTGCTCTTAGTATTAGCATTTCCCAGTCAAACCACAAATTGCATTCTATATAAAGCACATTTTGTTTCATAATTCTACAGCATGATCCACACTTCTCTGACAAATCACATGCCTTTCCATTCATTATCATAATAAATCACAATACTTAAATCACCAAACACTTCACAATGATTATATTAAATAAAGACACTCAGCAAAATGACAAAGTGAGAAAGATATGATACTCTCTCACAAAATTCACAAAACTTTTAATTTCAATATGGTGGACAAAGGCTGCTTCTAATAATAAAGTAGAAAAATGTTTTATGCCTTCAAAATACAACAAAAATGCAGTGTATAATAAATACAAATGCTGAAAAATATCTTTACTTTACCCCTATATACTTTTTAGCTAGATGGCAAATGGATGCCTATGGAAAAATCACAAATACAAGAGCTTCCTGAAGCTCTGTACATCTGAATTTCTATGGAAGTTAAAGTGAATATTAGGTGTTTAATGGAGTCAAATGGTATAAGAGCAAAGATTTCAACCAAATTAGTAAGTAGAATAGAAAAATTAATTTAAGACTGTATACCTGAAAATGGGGTACTAACTCTTGTCCTCTAGACATAGGTAACTACTGGGGATTTGAGTCTTGTCAGAATTTATTTAGATAATTCTTTTATTGTAATTTATTTCTTTTATGTTGTTTGATAAGTTGGGATGTGCTACAGAGATAATGACCAGGGTCAAAATTGGTATACATCCATTATTTTACTTAACAATAAAGCAAACATGGGTAAAATTCAGAAATGTTAGAAATAGTGTGAATTTCATACCTTGTTGCTGGATGTGCACCCAAAATCTCTATATTATAATGCCTTTTTACTCCTTGTGAATTATCTTGCAGCTTTCCAGACAGCGACAGCTTTTTATTATCATCAGTAGAATATACTAAATCCCCTATTACATCCACAAGTACTTTCTCATCTGCATAATAATGACAGTTTAATGTAACATCCTAAAAGCATGCAAGAAAAAAATTTCATTTTACTTTAAATATGAAGGACAGAGAGTTACAAAAGTAATATAACATTTTGCATTCAATCTACATAATGTAGCACTTAATTGCAAATCTTTCTCTGTTACTGTATTCAAAATGAAGAAAATTTATTAAATGACTGAATTTTGAAAGTTAGTAGCATCTTAAAAATATATACATAGTGGAAGGGAACTTAAAGCAACAAATAAACCTAGTAATAGAGCTTAATAAGGAGAATGATAAATGCTAAATTCCTTTTCCTTAGATATTTTACTTCAAAACATATAGCAAAGTTGCTTAATGTTCTAATTGGTTAACTTATAAATTTAGAATGCACTAATTGCAGATACTCAGTTTATGTTTGCATAACCTTACTGCAAAAATAAGCTAACAACTAGCATTGACCACCAAGGGTGGCCGAGGTCATTAAGATGCAGACTTATGAGCGGGAGGTCTGCAGTTCGAATCCTGCCAGGATCATCCTTCCTGACCAAGGTTTTTTCCAGGTTTCCCTCAGTCCTGATAAATGGCAAATGCCGGGGAGGTACCCTAGATTTAGGCATGGAACATTTCCTTCTTTAATAAATCCTTTCCCAATATATCATTTCATTCCATATATCATCAGTGCCCACTGCCTGTGGTGCCACAGTAGTAAAAAAGAGTATTAAACACTATTTAAAAAAAACTTGCATTGCTCAATTTTAAATGTTTAACATCAATGCTTTGGCAATAATGTTAAGTGCAGTATTAATAAATCTAATTTTACAACTTCAAATAACTCATAAAAAACTTTTTATCAAAAAATTTTGAGTTAATAAAAAGCAGCAAGGGACATCATTTGTTCTATTTCTTTTTGATTATAAACCAGAATATATAAATTCTAATGCATTAACAGGTTACAGTACATAAAAAATAACAGAAATGAATTTTTTTCATTCAAAAATATATCGAAGGGCAAAATGGTATTGAAAAATGTTGTTCCATTTATAGTATGGAATCACCCCATAAAATCACTGCCCTGATTTCCTTTTCACCCTATATTTTTCTTAATATTGTATATCTTAAATGCAATAGAATATATCACATCAAAGTACAAAAACTCTTTATCATCATCTGGAACATTGCACTCGTAATGCTTCGAAGTTTCTTCATAAATAAGTAACATTCCATCAACATACCCTTATAAAGGATGGATGCTTGAGGCTTAAAACTGCATGATGTTTATTTGGGTACACACTTAGCCTCTTCCAATCAAATGATGTGCCAACAGATTTCTTCCTTGCTTGTTTGTCCCACACAAAAGTTATTTCTGATGAAAGAGAATTGTTTGAGAGTTGGTAGTAGCCTAATACTGTGAAGTTTCTCTTTGGATATGCAAAATTAAGCTCTGTATGCTGCTCTTCTTTTTCTGCCTATAAGAAAGGACAAGATAAAAGAAAATCAAAGTTTATGAGAAATGTAACACAACATTAAATAGGATACATATTTCTCCACCTTATAATTTGAAAATTAGGATTTTTTTTTTTGAGTTAGGATTATCCAACATTGATGGAAATAATTTTCTAAGATTATAATAATTATATGGACTATTATAAATGTAAATCAAACGATTATATTGGAATAAGGAAAGAAATGATCAACAGCTCTAGAAACTGGTTTGATGCTAATATAGAGGTAATTAGAACTGAATTGCAACTTACAGTTGTTTTATTGTTTATTGTGATGTCATAGCTTGCCCAGGATTGAGGATCCAAATGTAGAACAGATTTCTGCCTGAATTCATGGTCTAGGAAGTCATAGTCTGCTTTCAAGTGCACTGTTCTGTTCATATGAATTGCTATAAAAAATATAATTTTAGTAAAGTAGTGAATTATGTAAAATTTTAGAGAAATATAGACATTACTTTCATATAAACACTAATGTAATAAACTTGTTTACACCAACTCCATTCATTTACATAAAAATTGGATATATATTTCAGGAGTGATCCCTTCCATCTTCAGCTTGTTGACCAACTGATGTTGCTAGAAATGGTGGCTGGGTCCCTTGATGTTCTTGTGGCAGTGTCTGTTGATTCTATTAGGAACTTGCTGAGGTTGTCCATTGGAGGGAAATTAAAATTCATTAAGTTTTCCTTGTTTTTTATAATGAAAATTCTTTCTCAAGTGGAAAGTTCTATTGCATTGTAGAGTTGTTTCAGTAGTTTTGTCTCTGGTTTAATTTCATGATTATTATTCCAAAAGTACTCTGCTATTGCTGATTTATCAACCTGCATTAAACGAATATTTCTAAAGTGTTCTTTTTTTTTCAGATTTCCAAATTCCTCTTCATTTTCCCAGGAAAATTCAAAATCCGAAATACGGAGGGAAATCCAAAAAAAAAAAAAACACAAGAAACATTCATTTAAAGCAGGTTGATAAATCAGCAATAGCAATGCACTTTTGGAATAATAATCATGAAATTAACCAGAGACGAAACTACTGAAACAACTCCACAATGCAATAGAACTTTCTACTTGGGAAAGAATTTTCATCATAAAAAACAAGGAAAACTTAATGAATTTTGATTTCTGTCTAATGGATGAACTCAGCAAGTTCCTAATAGAATCAACAGATGCTGCAACAGGAACATCAAAAGACTCAGCCACCATTTCTAACAACATCAGTTGGTCAACCAGCTGAAGATGGGAAGGATCATTCCTGAAACATATGTCCAATTTTTATGTAAGTGAACAGAGTTAGTGTAAACAAGTTTATTACATTAGTGTTTATATATCACTCCAGTGTCAACAGCTTCGTAAGTACATTTAATTGATTACTTTCAAATGTTACCTGTAAGAGTGATCTCCTGTCCTGTTAATGTTGAGTGCACTGTAATTTCACCAGTCAGATTAAATCCCGTTCTATTATTCAGTTTGAATAGCTCAGCCCTTTTCATGTCCTAAAAGGGAACATGCGTAACATTGGTTAACATTGTTTTATGCTCAGAAAAACATCAAAAAGATAAGTGCTTGTTTCTTTTTGATAATACCTTACTATTGACAGCAATCATAGATATAACTTGGGAACTAGGGGGACCCTTCCATTACTTCAATCTTTACAACAATTATTATTAATTACTTTAAGTGAATAAATAGTGCACATCAAATGTATTGTAAAACAGTAGCTTCCATGATGGAATAATTTATTATTATTATTATTATTATTATTTCCTATATCCATTTAATATAATTTATTAGGACTGAACTTAAAAATTGTACTGATATTTTTACATATGTTATACTCATGTGGTGCAATATTATACTCTTGCTGAATCACCTTACTTTGTCTTGAAGTGCTAATTGGAACTTGTACATGATTAAGATTATTGTATGACTGAGTCAAACTACACACTCTTAATGGCTTCATATACTTGTATATATTTAGATCATGTTTTGCAGACCAACATTCACATTCTCAGCTGTCAACTGCTGAATAATTCATGGTGGTCCTTTGGCGATGCATGCTCTGGTGGAGATAACATAAACTTACAATTTATATTTAAATTCCCACGTGTTGAAGTTTATTAATCTGTCTGTATTTATAAATGTACATTTTCTCCCACATTGGTAGCTCTGTGTGTCCCTATGCTGACTTTAATAATTTTGCTTTTTTAACTATGTCATGTCCAGAAATGGGATACCACAGCTGATTTCTCCATTTATTTGTTTTTCCAATATACATCTTTTTTACATTCTGGACTTTTATACAATGCTCTTAATTACATGATTAGTTTCATTGTACAAGTTTCAATTAGAATCTCTTATTATGTACCTCTTTTTCTTTATGCTTTAGTCCTTCAAACACTAGTTTTAAATCTACCAATAATCTTATATTTTATTAGAGTATTGTACAATGTTTTAATGCGTTTATTTAGAAATGCTCTCTCTTCCATTTTTAATTTTTTTCTGGATATGTTTTCCAAATAATTATGTTTAGGTTCTGGATTTCTAGATTTCTTATGATTTTGGTATAGAACTTTATAAATTTAGAACCTAAATCCTGTTAGGTGGAAAACCTATCCAAAGAAAGTAAATCATCATATTACCATATTTTCCAATCTTAGCATTTCCTAGTTCATTTTCTTGTTAGTTGTTTGCACTTTGTTATCTGTAGCACTCATATTTGTTACAAATTATTCATTCAACTCCAGTAGCATAGCAGTAGTTTCTTAAAAAAGATTTCACTGTTTCTTAATATATTTGTTATTGTGAATATTCATTTTGTTTTGTGGACTTCTAAGCTTTGGAAAATGGTAAGCAACAAAAGACAACAGAGTATTTAACATCTTTACAAAGAAACCAAAAATAGATTTAGAGAATGTTGAGAAGACAACATTACTATAATAATCATCAAATGACAAGTGTTATCCAGGAAAATCAAAACTTGAGGGTGTACTGACCGACATTTCAGATTTATTCATTCCTAACAAATTCTTTTAATACAAATTTATGAAAAAGAAACAATATTTAGATTTAAATAGTAGGGATTTTGACAGTGAAATATAGTATAATATGACTTGTTTGTGAGGAGTTCACCCAAATTTCATTGGTTTTGTTCCACTTACTTGGACATGTGTTGAAGGGCTCCACTGTCAGCTTCCCAGCATTTTATTAAGATTTTGCTGTGTAGATTTTATGAACTTTGTGATGAGGTTACTGTTGTTTTGAAGATCAAAATTAACTAAATTTTCTTTGTTTTCATTTATTAATATATTTTTCCACAAAGATAATTCTATGGGCTTTTGAAGAGTTTTTAAGAAGTTAGGGTCATTTTGGTATTCATGTAATATTTTTTTTGCCAGAAATTGTATGCTATTGCTGTTTTTTCTGTTTGTTTATATTTTATATTTCTCACATGTTCCTTAAACCCTAGTGTAATGTTTCTTTTTTCTTTTTTTTTTACCTATATATTTCATATTGCAGTCTTTGAAACTGATTTCATAAATGCCTGGTTGTTTTATATTGGTTTTTAGGAGGGTTTTTAAACTGCATTTGTTCACTGGAACCAAAATAATGTTGTAATTTTTAAAACCTTCTGGAATTTTTGGTGTTCTCATGGATGGAATGTGAATTTCTTATATCTTCTCCTTTGTCACCTTTCAGAGTAGTTATGTCTTTTATTTGTTTTGGTTTTTTGAACATTTCTAATTTCTTCTTGGCCAGAACTATTGTATAGTCATTTTTCCGAGCTATATTTATGATTTTTTGGTACTTCAATTCATATTCTTTCTTGCTTACTGGTTAGATTTGATATCTGAATGTGAGGCTATTGGTTAATGCAAGTTTATGTTGTTTTGGATTGTGACTTTTTTTTTATTATTATCTGTAAGGGTATCTTTTCTGAATATGCCAAATTCTAGATTATTGCTATTTTTTTAAAACTGTTATATCCAAGAAGGGAATAATACTGTTGATTTCTATTTCAATTGTGAATTTAACAGTGCCTTCTTGTAGATTGAGGGGTTTTATTGCATCCTCTTTATTTTTGCATTTACTATTGCAAATACATCATCAACAAAATAATACTAACATTTGTGTATATGTGGGAGAGCCTTAACTAATTTTGTTTCCAAGAAGCTCATGTACACATCTGCTAAGAATGGTGAGAGTGGATTTCCCACTGCTAAATCCTTCTTTGTGCATATATATTGCTTCTGAATGTGAAGTAGATTTGATTGATGCAAATTTCAGTGAGGTTCAGATATTGTTCTATTACTTCTCCATATAGGTTTATTGAGGATAGCCAATTTTTTATGATATTTATTAGTTTTTCTTTGGGGACACAAGGAAACAGATAGATCACATCATAAGAAACTAGCATATCCCTGTTTTCCAGTTTCAAATATCCAATTTTTTCTATTAATTCTGATGAATTTTTATGCTTTGACTTTTGTATTTTGGTAAACTATTGAATTTTTTTAAAAGATAATTGGCTAAATTGTATGTGGGTGAATTTATTGTATTCACTATAGGCCTCATTTTATTACCAGATTGATGTAATTTTTCATGGGCCATAGATTCTGGTAGGGGTGTCTGGTATAATCTGTTTTTGTTCCGCATTTAGAATGGTTACATTTTTTAGTAGTTTGCTTACTGAACTAATATATTTTTGGGTAGGACCATTTTTACTTTTTCATAATTCTGGCTATCTTGCATATGCTGTTTTCACAGTCTGCCTCATTTATAATGACCATTTTGTTTCCTGTGTCAGTCCTATTATTAATTACACCTTTTTCTTTTAGGGATCCATGTCAGATCTCACTGTATTAGTTCCAATACAAAATTAATTTTAAAAGGAAAATTTAGTTAATTTTGATCTTTCAAACAACAATAACATCACAAAATTTAATAAAATTCATAGAGCGACATCTTGATACCATGCTTGGAAGCTGATAGTGGAGCCGTACTGATGATGAAGGCAATACCCTTTGAAACATGTCCAAGTAAATGGAGCAAAACTAGGGATATTTGAGTGAATTCCTGATTATTATATTTCCTTTTTAATATATTACAGAATATAGAATTGTCAGTGTTCCATCGAATGAAGAATGCTCATTAGAAATAAAACACAATTCATTACATAGTTGCATTACAATTTTCTCATTTGAATCACCCAAAAAGCCTATTACTTAGCACCTGAGCATAGATACTAAATAAGTATTAAGTATAGTATTAAACTTTTATTTTTTGTAATTTTGAAAGGCACTTGAGTAGAACATATTTAACCCTGATTTTGGGGGGTCTTTAGTTTACATATTTGGATATCTTGTTATCCAATGAGTAATACAAATGTAATTTTGAAAATAACAAGATTTTGATGGATGTAGTAAACTCTCTCTTGACCACAAATGCACAGGAGTAGTAAACTGTTTAGATTTTGGAAAGTTTCTTTATTTAGAGTGTATACCCTTTTTACACAGTGAAAACTTCTTTCTATCTCTTAAGGAAGGAATTTTAGATCTTAGTGATATAATGCATTCAATTTGTATAATTTCAATATACTGGCTGATTGCACTTGTTTTTATACTACAAAGTACTGAAGAGAATTCATTTACGAAAACTGTAAACAACTAGATGAAAGCAGTAGAAAAATATTACAGTACCCATTAATGCATTACTTTTTAGGTCATTGCTAGGCTAATCTTTGAAAACAATGTGCTACCTTGGTTCAGATGCTAGAATGTTAACTTGTTAATTGGCAAGCCTGGGCTTGATTCTGGTTGGGACATGTTGCCTGGACAAGTTTTTGCTCAAGTTGAAAAGGTGAACATGGGCTACTTGAGGCTCAAACAACTTTGACTCACCATGTTATTCATCCCATTTATTGTTTCTAATAACTTATAGCTTTTGGCAGATTTTAAATACCATGTATTGCATTCACCCATATTCCAGTAGTTTGATAATACTTGGATTTATTTACTTATATTATGAACTAGCTAATTATTGACTTGAATTCATGATATAAAAAATATGAAAATAAAGCAAGTTGTCTGAATATAAATTTGAATAGTTAGGGATTTTCACAGTGAAATATAGTATCATATACTGTGCTGACAATGGAGGAAATTTGTCTTTGAAACATGTCCAAGTAAGTGGAATAAAACTAGTGAAATTTGAGTGACTTCCTCATAAATAATATAAGTTGTTTCAATTTCTCTTGCTTATATCATGATTAGGACCATACCATTAGAGCAGCTGTGCAGGTAAAGCACCCACTGCTTATTTACAAAACACGAGTATGGCAAGGGAGCAGTCAAATATGTACCATCGTGCCTATTGGCACAAGGTCTTCAAGGGAATAACAAACATATCTCTCTTGTTTATTATAAAATGCTATACTTTCTAATGATTCTTTATAAGATTAAAAAGTACAATTGTCACATTTTGTTGCCTGTTAAGTTTCTGTTTGTTTATTACAGTATCTACATAATAATGTTAATTGTTAAATTTCTGAAGGTAAATGACTGTCTAGTATCAGCTTGTATGGCCTTATAAAGCATAAAAACTGCATTCTACATCTGTTGAAACTACAATAGCATATGTAAAACATTTATTATTCATTTCAACATCTACATTATCACCTGAAAGAACATTAAATACTTTATGAATGATTTATTTTATGCAATAAAGCTTACATTTTTTTGCCCACTTTGCTGTAATCTTGCAAGCTACATAGCTTAGAGATAACTTTATTCATTACTGAATTTTTTATACCAGTTTTAATCCAGTCCATTCCAGATGTTCAATTTTGGGAGGAATAAGTTCAAAATTTTCACATTATTTTTTAACATTTGGGTCACAAAGAAGAGAGTTTATCTACAGGCTGAAGATAGGAGGGATCACTCCCGAAACATATGTTCAGATTTTTATGTAAGTGAATGGAGTTAGTGTGAGAAAAAAAACTGTATTACATTGTTTATATATATATATATATATATATATATATATATGTATACCACTCCATTGTCAACAGCTTCGTAAGTACATTTAATTTTAATTACTGTTTTTAGCACATGTGATGCTCCATTAGTAACAGAAGTACTTTGTACTTCTCTACACCTATGACTGTAATAATTGAATGATATTTTGAAAAACCCTACATATGGTACAATTGTTCACTATATCTAAACTTTACATGAAAGTAGAAATCTTCCACCAAGCCTTCTGGATCCAGAGCTCCAACAATCTATTTAACCACATGTCTGCCAACAGAATCAGTCATCTCATCAAGTGAAATCCATATTTTGGGGCTTTACAGTTTACCTCTAATGTCACTATGTACAATTTGTGGATGTAGCACCTCTATAACATAGATAATTAAGGTAATCATGAATTAAAAATCTAGCTTATATTTACAACAGTATACATTTTGCACTGTATTTCAGAAAGTTTTAAAGCTATCAATATGACATTTTTGAAAGATATTGAGAAAACTTAACTAAAGATTCTCAGTAAATTTTAATTCCCTAATGCTTATAAAAAGGTTTTTAAGCCAAAATAAAATCTTGTTAAAAACTGAAAACACTGCGAAAAAATCATATGCAATTTTTCTTATAAACTATTGGTGGAATTGGAATGAGTTTTTTTTTTTTTTTTAACTGCAGAGAACATGCTATCTTGGTACTAGAATAATATCTATGCTAATTGCTTGAAAAAAAAATAATGTTCAAATTTTGAAAAAAAGAAAGAAAAGAAATATTTTTCATCTCTTACTGGTATTGATTTTTATTCACTAATATTCATATATATAGTATATTTATAGTTACCACACTTCAAATTTGAATAATTTATGTGTGTTGCAAATTTTCAATGAGATTGGTTCAGCCAATCCTGAAAAACTGCACATTTATGTCAGCATTTTAAGTTATAGGGAAATAAGATTTATTTTTGTTTAAAAAAAATTATGTGCATTAGAAATTAAAATTTACAGAACATCTTTAGTTAAGTATTGTTAATATTTCATAAAAATTTCATATCAATAGATTTATAAATTTCTGAGATACAGTGTAAAATGTATATGCTGCATTATTTGCTAGATTTATACTTACTGGTTACATTGAAGAATATCTCTTCTATTGTAATTCTCCATAAGCTCTTTGAATGTCATATTTGAAAGCTTATTTAGTGGTATAGTTTCATACAAATGTTGAATTTTATGGAGGCAAATGTGTTTGGGGCTCATTTTGCTTATGACAGTTCTTGCTTTTCTTGTGTGCATTGTCTTTTGATATTATCTTTCTAGAGATGCTAATTGGAACTTGTAAAGTGAAGCTATTCATATAATTGAAATCATAGTATGAATGAGTTGAGCGAAACACTCTTATTGCTCCACTTACTTGTCTATAAACATAGAATCAGTCTCACGAACCATCGTTTGCATCGTCAGCTAGAAAGTAGAATGCTGGATACTTCATTATGGTGTGGGAATGTATATTCCACTCTGGTGGAGATTTGATGAACTTAAAGTTTATCTTTTCATCCCTGGAAGTGTCTAAGTTCATTAAACTGTCTTTGTATTTGTATATGTAAATTTTTTCCCAAATTGCTAAATCTGTAGGTCCTTGTACTGATTTCAATACTTTTGCTTTATTCAATAAGTCATGGTTTTCTGACCAGAAATGAAATGATACTGCTTGATTTCTCCATTTGCCCATATTTTATGTTCCTGTAATGTTCTTTTAACCATGTGTCTATGTTTCTCTTTGTTTTTCCTAAGTATATTTTTTCACAATTTGCACAATTTATTTTGTAAATACCTGCTTTTTTTTCTCCTGTGGAATACTGTAATTAACATTGTGTATCCGGAGATTTTCGACATTAAATCTATTTACCTAGGCTAACTGATATTAAAATCTAAGAATATTCTGAAACTTTTTGTAGCCCGTGGATAATGCGTGAATTATTTAAAAATTAACTTATCTTTTCTTGCTGAAAGTGGTGTAGTTTCTTTTATGCATTTTTGCCTCTTGAATTTTTGTACTTTTTGTGTACTAGTTCTTTCTTAAAACCATTTTTAGCTCTATACTTTCTATTTGTTTGTATTCTTTGAAATATTCTTCTTTGCTAATTTGTAGGTTAACTTGCTAGTGTGTTAAACTGTTAATAACTGCATGTTTGTGCATCGTGGAATTAAAATGTCAGCTTTGATATGATTGTCTGCATGTATATCTTTTCTATTATATTCCAAATTCAAGGTTTCCTTGATGCTTCATAATTTTGATGTCAAAGAATGGTAACAAGTTATCTGTTTCAGTTTTATGAATGATTTGTTTTTATCACGTATATTCAGAATTTTTATGGCATCATCAATAAGTTTTTTTTTGGCAAATATATCGTCATCAACATACCTGTGCTATATTTTAAATATGTATGGGAATGCTGAGTTGATTTGTATTTCAAATCTGCTCATGAAGAGGTTAGCTAAAAATGGAGATAAGGGGCTGCCCATAGTAGGTCCTGATTGTTGTTTATAAAATTTACCCTGGAAAGAAGAGTAGGATTGGTTTATGCAAATTTTGGTGAGTTTAATATATTCTTTAATGTGTGCATCATTAATTCCACTTTTCTTAAACCAATCATTTAGATAAATTATGAGTTTTTCTTTAGGCATGATTGGAAACAGTGATTCTACATCGAAAGATATTGTGTAAGAAGGTTGTAATTTTATGTCCTTAATTTTTTCTATTAGTTGAAAGGAATTGCTTATACTCTTCCTTAGAAATTTAGGAAGGGGTTAGAATTTATCAGCTAGCCATTTTGCTAAATAGTATGGTGTATTGATATTGATGATGGGTCGCATACCATTTCCAACCATTCCATTACCAAAATTTCGTAAGTACACAACCATGCTCTAATTCCCTGGGTATTAATGGGACATTATAGCACTCTTGTTTGTCGGAGGTAAAGGAGAATCCTCTCGACCCAACTTGCACCTTAATTATGCCAAACTCAGGAGGACAATTAGCGGAGCTCGAAATGCCAGCAAAGGTGCCTCCTAATTGTTGGCAATATCCGTAGGAGTAGCAAGTACACTATTGTACATTCAGACAGGGTATGGGCGAAAACCAGGCTTACCCGCAACGCCTGCGAAGCTTATCCCAGATAACAGACGAAGGCGTTGAGCAGTTAAAAGAAGAGGCGAAAGCAATCCAAGACGCCTTTTGAACTCGACGGTATTTGGCGCGCAGCTGTTTATAACAAATTATATTTTCCCATGTAGGGTGGCGACGAAAAACTCTCAAAGCACCTCGGCGTGCACGCAATGCGTCCCAGCACATGTAGCCCACCAAGCAGTCGGTCCTGGTGGTGTAGTGTTAACCATACTTGTCTCGTAAAACCAAAATCGCGGGCTCAATCCCAGCCAGGGCGTAAAAATCATAAGTATGGCTTCTTTCGGAAGGAAAGAAAAGCCGTGGGTCCCGTGTCGTACATTTGCGGCACGAAAAAGAACCTCAAGCCTGAAAGAAGAGGCCTCTGAGCAAAATTTGTCGGCCTTTTCACGCCCTGAATTGAATGGGACGCTGATGGCCTGAGATGTTAAATAGAGCGTACATAAAACAAGGCAAATCAATCCATCAAGGAACCGGAAAACCCCTGGGATGGGAAGACGACCGGGGAATAGCTGATCTACGGTTGTAATGAGTACCGTATCGAGGTGCCCTATTATGGCGTCAATAGATATAAAAGCACATCCAGAATATATGGCGAGAGAACGGACGAGAATCAAATTAGCTGCTGATAAGCCATTTCGGTTCGCGCTGGGAATGTACGTGGAAAGACACGATATGGATTGACGGGGAAAGTGGTCAATGGAGTATAAATCAGAGAGACGTTCCAGGTAAGATGCACATAAGGAGAGGCGGAACAGAAAGATAGCTCCAACTGTATGAAATTGTTTGTACTATTGGAAATAAAAGTGAGCTTATGTATTCATTAAAGTAAGATAATGGCTATCTACCATGCTACTCTCGCACACTCCGTAGAAGAGCCCCAAAGGGGATGGTACGCGTTAAAGTCCCCCAAAAGAGGAAAGGGGGGTGGTAACTGGGAAAGAAGATTATCTAGATCAGCCGCTGCGATTGTAGCAGATGAAGGTATGTAAATATTGCAGGCCGGAATAGTAAAAGATAGCTGCTGCAGCCTGTACCGGAAACTTAAGACTAGTGGAGAACTGTATACGTCATCTGTGATGAGAAAACTCCGCCATGCGCGGGAGAGCCGTCTTCTGGTGGAAGATCCAATCGCACCTAAGGGTAACTGCGAAGAACAAACGAGTACTGCGGTCGAAGCTTTGTCTCCTGGAGAAACACAAGCGGAGAGTAAATCGACCGTAAAAGCAACTCCAGTTCAGGTATTCGACTACGAAATCCACGTACATTTCACGATAGCATATTCCTTCATACATATATTTACTTATAAATATATACCGGAATATGCTTAACGAGACTCTTACTTTTTAACGGGTGCAAGAGAACAAGTCAACCCTTCTTTAAACGCGTGGGCTGGATGGTTTTGCAAGGAGACACATCCTGCTCCATTACATCCTCTGAGAGAGGGCCCTCCCGCTGAGAAGAGTCAACAGATCCCAACACATGGAATCGGTTGAAGTGGAGAAAAGGGGTGATGCTGACCGCCTCGCGGGCTTACTCCATGACCCATCATGGGAGCTTGACCTCCGAGAAAGAGAAGGGCTTGAAGTCTTCTTCTTTTCAGGAGGAATGGACATCTTCAAGAAGTCAATCTTGGTATATGTCATCCTGAATTTAATGTCTAGAGCATTAAATACTACCGGTTTGGGCTTTTGGGTAGAGTGTTTGGCGGAACTAGATGCATTAGAGACCCGAGTAAAAACAAGGTCGCAAGTCTGCGTGCTGCTGTCGCTCTTCGGGATAGCGAGGACAGTCGCGAAATGAAGCTGGGTGATCTCCGCGGCAGTTCACGTAGACTGGGGCGGGTGAATGTGATCCTTCACGACTTTCTTTAGGTGGCACATACTGAATTAGCACTCTAATAAGACATGCGAATGTGGCCAAAACGTTGGCATTGAAAACATCGCAAGGGAATATACGGCGCACCTCTATAACCTCCTAACCAGCTTTTATTCTCTGCGGCAAATCCACACTATTAAAAGTGAGGAAGAGAGTGCGTCGACTGCACTTCTTTCCTTATCTGCATGCAATAAATGGATGGACGTCTTGCTTCTCCAGATAGCCCTGAATTTCTGTATCAGACATGCCATCAAGCGTGTTGGTGTTATTTACTCAGCGAGAGGAACTCAAGAGTTCTATGCTGCTCTACACGGATCGGGTATCCGTGGATAATTGTCGCCTTAAGTAATGAATTGGTTTAATCCCAACGTCCCTACCAAAAGAGACGCATTCCTCAATCGTGTACAGAATGTGACAGGGCCAGAGATATCATTGATGGCCTTCTGGGTAATAAACGGGTAGATGCAACAAAACACTGACCTCCTCCTTTCTACTTATAACCAATTAATCAGGGAAAGACATCTCAGTTATTTATTTTACATCCACTCTGTTTCTCCTAATCTGAAGGTGAGAACTGCACCATAGTGAGTTCATTCTCCATCATTGCAATTTGCCTCTGATTTCAGACACGACTCCGGCTTAGGTGAGTTGTTCTGGCCTCAACAAGCCACGTCAGGGTCACACTTCCCAGGGTAAAGACAGAGGGACCCAATTGCCTTCAGGAAGGTAACAGCTCATGCAATGAGCCCTCTGGATATGGCCTTTACCAGGGGATAAAATTCTGTCCTACATGATAATCCAGTGCTGGGAGTTACGTCATTATCCAGACACCTGTTACCACATCAAACATGGGGACATCCATTAGGCTATAAACAGGGAGGTATAAACAATAAAAATGAAAAGGAACTAAAATTAAAATGGTCCATCATGCTAAATGTGAACTGTGGGAGCTGCTTGGGTGCCTTAAGTCACTATGCTCCATACCCAATTAAGTGGTCTCCTGAGGGATTTACAGAATTTGATTGAAGATTTTAATTATGGATATGCAGAGGATATATGAAGTAGCAAAAATAAATTTTGTAACAATGAAGGAAACAAAATTATTGTAATTTTGTGAGGAGAATAGTTTTATAATTTGTGATGATATGAGAGGTAGAGATAACGTAGGGGAGCTTAGTTTTGCAGATAGAAATTGTCAAAGTGTTGGACTATATTTTATGTTTAGTAGGATTGAACAATATGCTACAGGATATGGAAATTGTGCATTTTGTTACAATGAGTGGCCACTTCCTGCTAATAGAAAGTTCTGGAGTTATGAAGGTGAAGATGGGGGTAAAGGCTAGTGCACTGAGAAAGTTTGAAATTTACAGATGGGGGTAGAGAAATGTGAGGTATTTATCAAAGAATTAAATTTAGAGGTGGCAACAATTGGCCTGATTGGCAGAGTACAATTAATTGATGAAGGTATAGTTCAGGAATAATAAGAGAGATTAAAGCAGAGAATTAAAGGTTCAGGGAATAGTTACGAAAATCAAGATTAGTAAGAATATTAACAAAAGGCATTGGTTAGATGAAGATTGCAGAGTGGCAAAGAAAAGGGTCAAGTACAATATGAGAAGGTGGAGGCAATCAGGAAGTAATGATAGAGAAAATTTCTTAGTTTGGAAGTGGAGTTATAGATATCTTTTAGAAGTGAAGAAGAAAGAATGGGGGATGAGAATGAGTGCAATTCATTTTCAGACTTCAAAGACACATGATAGCTGAAAGATTTGGTTAAAAATATGTATAGGAATGTAGTAAGAGAGAACAATATTGGACCAGATGAATGGTGCAATTATTTTAAGAAGCTACTAGAATAGGATAGTATTATTATGCAACAAATTCTCCGGTGCAAATATCAGTAATCCAATGAAGTTGTATATAAGGAAATTAGTATGGTAGAAATATGGAAGCAAATTAGGAAATTATAAAGGAATAAGACAAGAATATTGATGGAATTCCAGGGGAAATTTGGAAATTATGGTGCACGTGTAGGATGTGTTTATTAACAAAGTTATTTAACTAAATTTTAGAGAAGGTGTGATTCCAATGAAATGGAGAACAAGTTTGATACTGCCTATATACAAAGGGAAAGGGGACATTAATAACCCAGCCAATTTTAGAGGTTATCAGTACTAGGAAAGTTCTTTACTGGAATTTTGGCAAATATATTACAGCAGTGGGTTGAAAGTGAGAAGAAATTACCATGGTTCCAGTGTGGATTCAGAAGAGGATAAAGAACAATTGACAATATTTTTGTAATAAAAAACAGTTGATAAATATTATAAGTGTAAAAAGGTGAGGGTGTATGTAGTGTTTATAAGTTTCAAGGCTTTTGATACTATATATAGAAAAGCACTGTGGATTAAGTTAAAACAAAAAGAAGTAAAATTTTTTTGAAAGTATTACAAGCAATCTATTTAGATAATAAAATTTTTGAAATGATATAAAGATGAGATAACAGGGTGCATGCAGAATTTATCAGGAGTAAGACAGGGATGTAATTTAAGCCCTGTGTTAATGAACTTATTTTTTTATGATACTTCTCAAAACAGGGTTAAATGGGTTAAAGAGTTAAATTTCGAAATGGTATTTGAAATTACAGCAGTAAAATTAAAATTAGAGATTAAAAAGATACTAGCCATTGGTATATATTGATCACCAAATTCAAAGGTGGATGAATTCATAGTAGTTGCAGATAAATTGTTAAATAAAGTTGGAAAATATAGTCCAAATTCTTTATATTGGGTGATTTAATTATTAATGCATGTGCTGATACTATGAATTATAAATAACCAAGTGATTTACTATACAGTTTTAACTTTCAAACAATTTAGAATTAATCAAAATGTAAATTGGAATTTGCACAGTGAAGTTAATCATATAATTGATATCATTGTATGACTCAGTCGAACTACACACTCCTAATGCTTCACTTACTTGTCATAATGTATGGAACTAGTTTTGAGAACTAAATGTTCTGGAAACTGGTTCTATACATTATGACAAGTAAGTGAAGCATTAAGAGTGTGTAGTTCAACTGAATCATACAATTTAGAATTAGTTTATATCTTTTTCATTTTTATAGCTGGGCTCTCTGCACATATTGCACTTTTATTATAACCTCCAATTTAGGCCTCAAGTTATGCCCAACAGTAATATAAACAATAAATTACATCTGAACTGATAACTGATTTTTCTGAAAGTTGCTATAATGTTTCGTGCTTCTTTGGCTTATTTATTTCCACTACATTTAATTTGGTTATAATACATATTTTATTAGCTATATGAGAATTATGCTTAATTAAATAAGCTCATAGTTAATGCACATGAATTAAAGTACAAACTAATTGATTATAGCAATGGACTGAGATTATAAATGCCAGACCAAGAACTCTGCTTCCACCAAATATTTGATATTTCTTTCCAAATTAACAATTCATAAATTGGTGCAGTACAATTTATATTATAGCTTTTAAATATTTTGAAATCTTAAGTGTATAGTTTACTATTTATAAACTATTATCCTATTGCATAATTTGTTGAAAAATAAGAACAATATATTTCTTGAACCTAAATGATTAATTCAGGATTAATAATAAACTTATGCATGTATATGTACCATTATGGGTTAAGTTAAAGTGAGAATGTTTACGGAATGTTGGAATCCATACAGGGAAACTTTTGTTAATCTTATTTTGATTTAAAGTAAAACACTAAAAAATCATGTCGTCACATTAAAACTCTCTTTAAGTTTCACAAACACACTTAAACATACTTAAAGAGAGTTTTAATGTGACAACATGATTTTTAGTGTTTTACTTTAAATCAAAATAAGATTAAAGTGAGAATGTTTGCTGGTACAGAAAAATATAAATGTATCCAACTCAGAGCAGCAGTACTTACTGTTGTTGGGAGATTTAAACCATCTGATCCTGCACTGTATTCATATTTGTGAATATAATGAACTCCAAGAGGTGAATATTCATTCTCAATTTCAATATCTATTACATCTTTTTCAAAGCCTGCAGATGATTGAGAATCACAACTGTACCTTCCTTCTAGAAACTTTTTGCTATTATACTGAACTGCTGAATAGCCTGTTGTATGAAGAGGACCTTCCTGAAAATTAAAATCTATATTATTAACATTATTTTCACTAAATTACATTAACCTTAGTTTTAGAAGCAGCTCTACATACTAAAATTTTCATAGTATCTATACATAACAGCAAGGACTGGTTCATGAGCCTTCAAGTAATTAATTTATTAATTTCCAATCATAATAAGGACACACTTTTATCTCTCTAAATATCATTCCACACTGCATATACAGTGCAGGTACAAAATGTCATAACAGATGACAAACACAAATACAGCAATATTTAAAAATCTACATACTTTTTAAGATTGATATATCATATAAATATTACATTTGGCAGTTCCTGTAATATTTAAAATGTGTAATATATTGTATCTCACACACATTACAGACAATATGTAATATTAGAAAGTCTTAACATCCATGGGGATTCAATGCTGTATGGTAGCCAAGTATATTGAACATGTAGAGGTAATATCAGTGCTCAAGAAATCTATTATCTCACAGGATGCTATTTTAGTCAGAGGAATACAAACTTCACAATTAATAACTCAGCATCTTACTTAAATTGAGCCCATCAATACCATCTTTCCTCTGTTGCACTTGTCAATTTACTTTCCCTTACAAAATTTATCTTCATTGCTTTATAGAAAATGAGTGAGCTATTTTCCTTAATTGCACCCTGCATAATCTGTTTATCTCTATCACGCCTAATTCTGATTTGTTTCCAAAATCTCTTACTTATACGTTCTCTTACCATCCATACATCACCTATGCAATTTTTTTCAAACTGATCCTTTATCCTATTAAAAAGTTGATAATAAAATATTATTTATCTGGCATTTTACACATTTTAAAATATTTTCATTAAACTGGTACAGCCTAAATCATAATTTAGCACTCACTCCATCACCCAATTCCTGACTAACCTTTCCAATTTCAAGTAATACCCCCTGTTTGGAGAACTTCGTGAAATATTTAAAAGTATCTTGTAAAACATATGTACTCAATACATTTTCTACCAACAATTCTCTATATTCTGTACTTCTATATCATAACTCCATCTGGATTGAACTAATGCTCCATAAATTCTATCCAAATAACACTTATCAATGGTGCTATTTATAAACCTTTATTAGTTGTTTTAAATACTGGGAAATTTCACAGTACATAGTATAATTTTGCAATTTTCTTAATGAGGAAATCACTCAAATTTCAGTAATTTAGTTTCACTTTATTATCCTGGTTTAAGAAACACATTAGAAATATAAATACATAGAGAAATCAGCAATAGCATACCATTTCTGGCAAAAAAAAAAAACAATTTAAAAATGAACTGAAACTTTTAAAAGTTCTTCAAAAACCTAGATTTAACAGTATATACTCATAAACAAAAACAAAGAAAATTTAAATGAAATAAATTGTACCTATAGATAATGGAATGATAATATATCCTACAATAATGTATCAAACATTCAGACTAACTCTAGTTACTTACACAACACTAGGAAATGTTCTGGGGATAATCATACCCATAATCAGTTGTTGACCAACAATTCAATTTGGTGGCTGGAACCCAAGATGCTTCTGTAGCAGACTTTGATGGTTCAAGTAGGAACTTGCCAAGTTCATCCATAGGTGGCACATCAAAATTCATGAAGTTTTTCTTATTTTTTTAGAATGAACATTTTTTCCCAAGCATACTCCATTGGCTTGTGAAGTTCTTTCAGCAGCTTAGCCTCTGGTTTAATTTCATCAAGTCCAAAAATGAGTTGCCCCTGCTGATTTATCAATTTGCTAAAAATGAATATTTCTAAAATTTTCTTTTCTCTGAATTTCCAAATTTTTCCTCATTTTTCCAATGTATCTTTGATCATAATCTGCACATTTATTTCATAAATTCTTGATTTCTGTTCTGTTGGTATGGCATCTTTTACTATGCAACGTAATAAATTTAAAACATTATGATTGTGCTTTGGAGCTAACATTATTCCATGTTCTTTGAATATCTTTTTGAATTTGTTGTGATAAGTTTGATGGTATGTAAAACTTTTAAATTTGCATCTTTCCTTGATGTTCTTCATTGTGGAAACCTCTCTTATAGATTTTGTCTATTAAATTTATTGATAATTTTTATTACTGTGTCGTTGTTGAAACAATTGATTATTGCTGTATTGTTATCTGTTGGTATTCTGTTTCTGTGAGTGGGATATTAATTATTCTGTATGCCAAGCTGTAAACCAATGCATATTAATGTGGAGTAGAGTTATAGCTGTTTTTTTTTATGTAATTTCTGCATGTGTGTCTTTTCTATGGATTCTATTCATCTCCATTTCTAATATTTTTAAATCTAGGAATGGGAGTCAAACATATTTCTCTTCCTCTATAGTAACTATATATATTTATGATTTATATTAAGAAATTTCATAGCAGCTATTGAATATTTTTTCAGTATTATTGCAAATATGTAATCCACATACCTATAATTTCATTTTCTTGAAAATTAAACAAAAGACTATGGTGACATGTATTACAAAGGATCTCATGAATAAATCTGCTAGAAATGGAGACAAGGAACTTCCCATTACTGGGCCCAAAATTTATTGATAATATTTTTGGTTAAAAATGAAGAAATTTTGTTGAATACATGTCTTAGTAAGTTTTAGTAACTCTATTTCTTCTCATAACAAATTATTATTTAGGAAATCACTCAAATTTCACTAATTTAGTTCCACTTACTTGGACATGTTTCAAAGGGCCTTCATCATCAGCATGATCCCAATGTCCGCTTCCCCGCGTGGTATTCAGATGTCGCTCCGTAGATTTTATGAACTTTGTGATAAGGTTATTATTGTTTGTTTATCACAAAGTTCATAAAATCTATGGAGCGACATCTGAATACCACGCGGGGAAGCGGACATTGGGATCATGCTGATGATGAAGGCAACCGCCTTTGAAACATGTCCAAGTAAGTGGAACTAAATTATATTATACTTACGAAGTACGGCCAAAAACTGAAGATGGAAGAGACCTTCTTCTGAAACTAGTATTAGTTTATAAAAGTAAGTGGAGTTTTAGTGTAAGCAAATTGATTACATAAGTGTAGGAAGTGGAACTAAATTAGTGAAATTTGAGTGATTTCCTCAATAATAATTTCTTATGTTATACTATATTTCACTGTGAAAATTTCTGCAATTCAAAACTATCTATTTCTTCTGTTTATAAATTTAAGGAGGTTAAACATTTCTTTAGCATTTGCATAAGAATCTCTATTGGTATGCTTGGGAATAAGACTTTACATCAAATGATACAGTTACAACTTCTGTTGTAATTCTGCTATATTGAAGTTATTCAACTAAATTAAAATGAATTTTTGCTGCTCAAGCTTTAAAATTATTTAAAAGTGTTGAAACTGACATGAACTTTTTTGCTATTAGGTATGTAGGTGAATTGACATTGTTAATTATGTGTCTCATGCTATCATTTTTGTGGATTTTAGAAACTGCATTAAGTCTAGGTAGCCTGGATTGCTCTGTGTGAACAATATTTTTCTGCAGTAGATAATATTTTAACTTCCTTCAGTAGTTATGGTTAAATTTTTAATGTAACTATTGAGAGGATTCTTTTCCATTAGTTTGTAGCCTTCTCCTTTAAACATATTTTCTATTCTGTTTATGTAATCAATTTTGTCCAAAATGGCTATTTTATTTCCATTATCCACCTTTGCATATATCACCATTTAATTTTTTAACTGCTTTAATGTTCTTTTGTAATTGTTGATTTTTCTTTCAATTTTTTAGATTATCTAAAATTTTGCTGCATTTCATTTTTAATAAAGCTTTTTCTCCTTTGCTTAGGTGGTGGGTGGCTATATCAGTGTGTTATATACCCTTCTATACTTTCTGAATAGTCTTTGCAGGTTTTGAGATCTTTGCTTTGGAAAGAAATCCCATCCATATAAATATGCAATGTTTTACAGCTTGGCACATAGAATAATTAATATTCCACTCAAAGAGGCAGAATATTAATTGGAATACCAACAGATAATTAAAACAGAATAATCAACGGTTTTAACAAAGACACAGTAATAAAAATTATCAATAAATTTAAAAGGCAAAAATCTATAAGAGAGGTTTCCAGCATAAAGAATATCAAGGAATGATACAAATTCATAAGTTTCACATACCATCCAAATTACCATAACAAATTTAAAAGGATATTCAAAGAACATGGAATAATGTTACCTCCAAAAAACAAACATAATATGAAAAATGTATTAGGTTGCACAGTAAAAGACACCATACCAACAAAACCGAAATCAGGAATTTATGAAATAAATGTGCAGATTGTGAACAAAGATATATCATAAAAACATAGAGAAATTTGGAAATTCAGAGAAAGGAATATTTTAAGAATATTATTAGTTTTGAGCAAATTGATAAATCAGCAAGTGCAGCTCACTTTTGGATCCATAATCATGAAATTAAACCAGAAGCTAAATGGCTGAAAGAACTTCACAATCCAATGGAGCTATCCACTATGGAAAAAAATGTTCATTCTAAAAAAAATAAGAAAAACTTAATGGATTTTGATGAGCCACCCTTGGATGAGTTCAGCAAGTTCCTACTTGATCCATCAGAGTCTGCCACAAAAGCATCTTGAGATCCAGTCACCAAATCGAGTTGTGGTCAATAGCTTATGATGGGTGTGATTGCCCCCAAAACATGTCCTAAGTCATGTAAGTAAATGGAGTTAGTGTGAATATCTTTAATATATTATTATAGCAAAGAAAATTTATTTAATTTTGATCTTCTGAACAACAGTAATCTCATCACTAAGTTCATAAAATATGTGGAGTGACATCTTAATACCACGCTGGGAAGCTGACAGTGGAACCATGCTGATAAGGAAACAGCCTTTGAAACATGCTCAACGAAGTGGAACAAAATTAGTGAAATTTGAGCAATTTGCTCATAAAAAATTGCAAAATCTCCTTATAAGCTAAGACCCTTTGTAAAAGTCCACTGCCTCTGCTTTTCCCAATGCCCTTGACTACATATTTTAACTCCTAGGAATACCAAGCCTTTATCTATCTGAATGTTTGTTTGTGTTGTAGTAGATTCATCCTCTTTTCTTAATTTATTATTATATTATTTTTGGTTTTATTAATATTCACCTTTGATTCCCATTCATTACAAAATTTTATAATTTCAATAGTTGCACTTTATGAACCAATAACTGAAAATGAGTTTACCATATAATCTTCTTAAAAAAGTAATCTTGAAATTTCCATACTTATTACACACTTATGTTGTTAACTGTATTTAAATCAATTATGTCATCTTTAAATAAAATGAATAGAACAGAGCTCATTTACATCCTTGCCTAAGTCCATATTGCTGACTTATTTATGAGGCTATTTCACAACTTCCTTATTTAATACAAAACATATTTTGTTGATAAAATGTTTTCAATAAATTGATTCTCACCTTCTAAAAATCTATTTCTTTTAAATTATACAAAATTCTTCTGATATTATTCAGTTGTATGCCTTTTCTATTTCATAAATGCCATATAGAGTCCCAGACTGCCCAAAATTCCTCCTTTTCAATTACTCTGCATATTTTAACAGATTCTTCTTCTTTAAACTATGTCTCCACCAATATTAATGTATAAACTTTTTACAGTATTTCACTGCAGAATCCTGAAAACATACCACTCCTCAACAGATTGAAATTCCAAAAACCCAACCTTAGAGATTGATCCTGTTCATTACATTCCTATTTAGAGCCTAATCTGTATTGTAAGGGGCTGTTAACTTCTACCCACTTCAACACCTCCAAATTCCAACTGTTTCTCACTCTCCAAATTTATTGTAATATTTCTGACAAGCTGACTGACAACCAATATACTACCAAATGGCACTAATACTACACTCCCAACTCCTTATCTTAGTCTCTTCTCCTATCACCTGCCTCTCCATCCTCTCAGTTGGCTTGTCGTCCACTCATAGCTGTAATTTGCAAATATATACTCTCTTCCCAATGACTGTTGACAATTATCTTTTTTTAATTCTCTGTTCCATTAAAAGATCTCTGTTCACAAAAATACCAGTTCATTTTTGTTCCTTGGCTATTCTTAATATTTTATAAATGATCTGAGTCATGGCAAACTTGACAATTATATTTCTCCTACCAATCCAGCTCCTAATTCTAAATGGTTTCACAATCTTGCAGCTGTATAATTCCATTTCAATTTCTGTACCAGCATTTCTTATAAATCTCACATCTTTCTTACCTTCATACCAGAAAATATCAAATTTAACCTCCAATTGCTTTCCTCTACTCTCAATTTTTCTCTTCCATGTCATGTTTTACCCCCTAATTTCCTTCTTGATTTCATTTTTAATTTCTGAAGCAATCATATTTATCTTCCTTCCCAGACCATCTTCAAATCCATCTAATTAGTTAAAAATGTTTCATCTGTCTAGGATTCAATTCAATTCCTCCAATCATCAACAAAGTCAAAATTATCCTTGCACCAATTACTACCAAGGGTGCCAAAAATGTGCACACATTTTCATAATAGATATCTATTTAATATATTTCAAAGTTGAACCAAAAACTAACAGTAATGTGTAGTATGATGTTCTGTAAACAGGTGACTCATATTATGTTATGCTAGCATTGCTACAACAAAATGGAGCCAAGATTATCATTTGAACAACAGAAAGAAATTTTGAAGTGTTATTAGAAATCTGAGAATATTGTTCAAGTTCAAAGTCAATAGGATGAGCAGATTTCCACTATGTTCTCCAGATCTAATTCCATTGGACTTCTACCTATGGGGAACTACCATAGAAAACAGCTACACTAGCAGCACTTTGGGAAGAATTTGAAATAGCATGTGCTGCAATCGCTGAGGACACTTTTGCAAACATTGCTCAATCAGTAGTGTAACATATTCAGAAATATACTGATGCCAATGGTGGGCATTTTGAGCCACTGTTGTAACTGTAAAGGTCTAAGATGATTAGTGCTCATCATTTTCTCTTTATGTGAGTCCAGGTTTGTTATGTTAACACAATTTTTTCTTTGCTTGAAGTATGCATACATTTTTTGGTACAGTATGTATATTCAACTGTGGGTTTTTGAATACTTTTGTATTAGGACATTAAGAGGCGACTAATGTTAGTTAAATTATTTAATCATACACTGAAAGGGTGGGTTTATTACAAAAATATGCAGAATAGGATGGTCGTACCTATTTATAAAAATAAGGGGGATACAGATAACTAGGGCCCAGATTTTTATGCGCTAAAAACTTTAAAATATTTTCTTTTATGTGACAAAAATTTAAAAAACATTTAGTAAAATTTAAAAATATGTAATAAAAACTTTTTTAAATTAGACAAACACCTAACCTAACATAAAAAATTAACTCACCAATTGCTCCTAATCATCAGATGTGGAACACTGATTGGAATTGCAGTGAACAGCTAACATCATCTACAAATTTTCCATCAGAAATCCATGTCTGTTGTCACGAAATAATGCCCTTATTGAGAAAACGATTGTTCTACGTCTCACGAGGTTAACCTCGCATATTTGAAATGGGGCATATCACTAACATCCACACCATCAACTTCAGTTGTTCCTTGGCCTTCCAAAACTAGTCCTACTTTGCTAAGGGTTTTTAACCTGTATTTTTGTCAAACAAATCATTAAATTTTTTCTTTAAGACTTCAGCTTTCGGATTGGAAAGAGCGTCCAGTTGTCTTTCACCGCACTCTATTTCTTTAACTGCATTACTCAATAAATCCCCCGCAGCCTCTAGTTTCTTTATAGAATGAGTCAAGAATCTGAAATTGGCAGATATGAAAGCTAGGTCACATTTTTAATTGCTGTCTTTTACTAAATTTTGAACAAAATCAATTGAAGAAGCTTCGTCTGGATCCAGTTCACTTACTACAGATACAAATGCTTCAAAATTGTCTGCATAATACATTACTACATTTAACCCAAGTGCCCCAAAATGTGGTTATGGGTTTAGGAGGCAGTGGGAGATCAGGATTTCTTTCTTTGAAAAAATAGACTCTAGTTGGTGATTTTACAAAAAAAAAAAAAAAAATTCCACTAACGGGACTAATTTGACTTCTAATTTTCCACTAATTTGACACTAACTAGTTCACTTTCGGATAAAGTGTTAAGATTTTGTCATACAGTCTGTGTAGTGCATGTATGATACATGTGACATGAATCATTTTAGAATAACATACACAAAGAGCTTCACCAGCCTTCTTTATATATGGCGCACCATCAGTTATGAAAAGCAAAACATTGTCGTACTTTACACCATTTGGCCATAAGATCTGCAAAGCTTCATTGAACAGCCTAGCAATTGACACGTGATTTGTAACTGACAATTGTTTACAAGCTAGCAAGAAGTGTTGTTTGGAAATTTTTTCATTTTCCTACACACCTACTAAAATATTTTCCACTTTTCTAACACCAGCAGAATCACTAGTTTCGTCAATGCTCACCTAGATCTTCTTATTTTCACATACTGACACAATGTATTTTAATGTTTCATCATAGCACTTTGGGAAATAATTTGTCCAAAGAGTTGATTCATCAGGAGTGCTTATATCCATATATCTGGTAAGAAACTTTTTGAATTTGGGATTGTTTACCTTATAAAGGGGTATATTGGCCGAAACAAGTGCTCCACATAAATCTGAATAATACTGTGAATTTTTTTTAATGTTAGATGAGGATGGAGTAGATTCTCATATAAGAACTTTCCGTGAGGAAACACGGGAGGAAGTTGCGATGTGTTTATTTTCAGATAAATGTTGTATTATCTGCAATCATTGATCTGCACTTACACATTTTCCACAAGATTGGCAAAATAATACCCTACTGTTGGTGGTAAAAATGTTTTCAAACTTCATTACGTATTTCTGTAAACATTCACGCACACTTGATTTCACTTTTGGCATGTTTAATAAAAATAAATCACACACCTAAGTTCACAAACGTTTATTACCTAGACTGGTTTCCGATTGAAACAGAAATAGATATGCAGTTACGAACTTACGATTGCACATCGGGGATTCACAGAGTTTATCACGGTCATTCCCCACTCCTTATACCATGTGAAAGATAAGCCATAAGATGGGCTGGTGGGGAGTGTTTTGAGATGATAATATTGCAGCACATGTTGTAACATTTATGTGCTAACTCAGTTCTTGCATCATTTCTTTCTTGATTGCGAAAGAGTTATTAAAATATGTATTTATATGTAGTTATTAAAATATGTATTTAAAGAGCAGGAATATTTCATTAAAATTATGGAAAAGTATACAACATATGGATTTGTTACGACAATTTTGGAAATATTTATTTACATTTTTTTTTTGTAAAATATGTGATTTTACGTGAAATAAAATTCTGAATTTATACTTGTGGACTCTCAATCAGGATAATAAACTTTGTTTTAGGAATGTACTTCTTAGGAAAAAAATATGTTTTTACATACAAATCAGGTCCCTGTTGATAACCATGTTAATTATAGAGGTATTAGCCTATTATTGGTAATAAGAAAAGTGTTCACTGGAATTCTGACCATTTGATTATTGGAATGGGCAGAGAGAAAGAATAAATTTTCAGAACTCCAAGCAGGTTTTAGAATAGAGAAGAGAACAGGCAAAAACATTTGTGATAAAAACTATTTTAAATAGTATTTAAGTAACAAAATGAGAGAGTATTTATGGTATTTATTGATTTAGAAAATTTTTTTGATACTATAAACATAGATGATATTCTATGGTTAAAACTAAAAAGAAAAGAAGTCTAGGAATTTTATAAGTGTGTAACAAAGGTTATATTATGAGACAATTTGGCATCAGATATTCTAGGGACACAGTAACAAAATAAATACAGAACAAAAGGGGAACGAGATAGGGATGTAAGTTAAGTTCATATTTATTTAATTTATTCACAGAGGATATTTTAAAAGAGATAACTAAAGAAAATGCATATTTGCAATTAATTAACAATAGAATAATTCCAGATTCACTTTTTGTGGATGATTTGGTGTTCTTATCTGTATCCAGTATAGGGTTGAAAGGAGCAATTGAAATGATTAGTATCTATTATAGAGAGTGGGGTCTGAAAATAAATAAGAAAATATCTAAAATTATGATAATCAAATTAGGTTTTATATTAAGAAAGGATGAAAACTGGAAATTAGAAGGAAAAAAATTACAAGTACATAGTAAGAAAATATGATTATTTAGATATTCGATTGCATCCTAATGGGGAATGGAATGAGCAGAAGAAAATGACAGTAGTTAAAGGAAAATTGTCCATTAGAATAATAAGAACTTATATAAACAATGTAAATAACAACAGTTTATCTACAGGCTGAAGATGGGAGAGATCACTTCCGAAACATATGTCCTGATTTTATGTAAGTGAATGGAGTTAGTGTGAAAAAAACTGTAATACATTGTTTATATATATATATATATATATATATATACCACTCCATTGTCAACAGCTTCGTAAGTACATTTAATAATAATAACCTGTTTAAGAACAACACTGGTAATTAAAAAAAACTGGCTACAATGTACATGTAGTGCTATGGTAGAAAGCAAAATATTATTTTGGGTAATTTCAAGAAGTTTGGGGTGTAGATAAGGAAGGAAATATGTCAAGCAGATGCATAGAGCTTTTAGTAAGCTAATTCTAGAATTACCAAGAGTATCACCTAATGAGGTGGCATTGATGTAATTAGGTAGGTTTACTACTAAGGGGAGGCTAGTGGAGAGAATTTATTAAATACTAATATAGAGTAATAAACTTAGAGAAAGGAAATATAGTACAAGATTGTTTTAATATAAAGGAGAAATGCATATGGAAAAGATTTTAGAGTGATAGAAATTGTGCAAAGAATTGGAATGGGCAATGAATGACAGGGGAAAAATTACAGGCTTCTGGAAATAGGTAAGGCTTAGAATCAAAGATTTAGATGGGCAAGAGATATGTGGTAGCCTGAGTGATAAGAAACTATAAGATCACACCAAGTTATGAAAATAAGAATGGAGAAGAGAAAAATATATAGATTTGTATGAAAAATGGTAGCAAAGTACTTGCTTGGGCTAAAATAGGAGTAATTTAATAGGTATGAGAGAGAGTGGAAATACAGATATTTGTCCTATGTGCGCAGAAAGAAATAACTTTTAGCTATTTGTTACATTGTAAAGAAGCTAAAAGATGGAGACAACAGATATGTCAAGGGAAATGGGATAACATTAGGGATGAGATATTATAGAAAATAATATTCGGTATAGGAGGAGAAAATAACCTAAAAATGGGATAACAATATTTGGGAAAATTAAGAAACAAATAGATGAGAAAGGCAAGATGTTATGAATTCAAGTAATTTGCTATTTATGAATAAGAATAACTAAAGTAGGTTTGGGGGCTTACTGGGTGGATGATTCAGGTAAATATAGATTTAAAGAAGATATAATGCTTTCATCAATACAGACCAACTACAATAGGTATATTTTTATAATTAAAGGCAAACAAATCATATAAGGATTAAAAAATTTAAAACTTGGAGTTGGGCTGTGTTGATGGATGTAGGGACATGTGGGCAACTTAGAAATAGTTTTCTAGTAGTGTATAGTTTGTATAATAATTTATAGCTTTTTAGTTGCTTTTTTTTTTTTTTTTTTTTTTGGTAATGAAAATATCTGACATTTTGTGGATTTGGGTTAAGGAAAAATAATTTATAGGTGTAATTGAGCCCAAGTCTTATGGATATTACAGTGGGAAACTGCTGATAAGCCAAAGATAAGGGTTTCAGCAGTTAACTAAAATAAAGAAATTTAAACATTGATATTAAGGATCAATAAATTCATTACTTTATTACATTCATATAAGGTTATATTTTAGAACAATAACTACATAATTAGAAGAAACTAATGTTAAAACTCTGTGACATGAAAGATGTGGAAAATGAGTCAAAGGCTGCACATGATAAATTTGTTATGCAAAACTACAAAGTGTGCTGAGTAACAAAGAAGAATGAAAGTAAGCCTGAATCCAACAGCAATGATTTTATTTATTTTAAATGTGCCATCAAATTATATTGAAAATTTCCCCATAAAAATTTGTTAAGAGCAAAACAGATGAACATTTTTATTTAAAAGCTTTATAAAGCATGTGCTTTTTGTGGGAAAGCATCATTGTATAATATTGCTTTCATTGTGTGTTAAATGCAAAATTATAATAAATAAGTAACTCTTTTTAATGATGCAGCAGATTAAAATTTAAGAAATGTATTTTTATTATTTAGAAAATCAGGCTTTAAGCAAAAGACACCACAAATATGTCAAAAGAATTGTTTATTTATATGTCAGCTTTTCACAAATTTTAGACCACACATTCTTAATTTTTTTATTCAATTTTTATATCAAACATACAGCTACTTAGAAGCTTTGAGTGTTGAACTATGACAGTATTCTTAAATCAAACACTCATATATAATGAAAGTAAAGCTTATATTCATATTTTGCATTTTTGTATAATTAATTCCCTCAGCTTAACTAAGAAGCAATACTGATTTTCCCAGCTTAATTAAAGGATCATTACTGACACACAAAGAACAAACACAAATGAAAGATGCAATCAAAAGTTATTGTATGGACAGCAATCATACCACCTTCATATGTACAATTCTCTAAAAAATCTAATTCTACTTCTGACTATACTGAATAAACCAAGTCCAAGAAAAATAATAAATATGTTTTTGTGGGAATAGATTGAGGACATATACTACTTAATATCACTTGACAAAATAATTAAATATTAAGAAAGAAAACTAACATTTCTTTGAATTGAAAATAATTAATGTGGTTAATGTACAAGAGGCAAAACTTTCAATTTATGGTTTTTGTTATGAGTCAGTGAGCTAGTGAGCTCACTTGTCAGTCAGACACTGGGGTTCCACAATTGAGTGGCAGAGGAAGAAGCACAGCCAATCAAATACATGCATCAACAACTAGAGGAATACACTACCCTGGAGGGTGAAGATGGAGATGAGGGTGACAATGTCTAACAACTCTGCCACTGTACTATCTCCAGTAATTAGGAAATATATTTATTTGGAATTTTTTCTCTGGTAAAAAGGCAAATTTTGAATAGCTTTAGTGTGTCTGGCCAGTGGCTCTTAGTGCTAATCTCTCTGCCCATTCTTAATAGAGGCCATGACAAGAAAAACAGAAGCACTGAATTGATTATAAAGAAAGGGACATTAGGATTAATAAATATAAGAACAAAATTATTGTCTTTATAAAAGGAAATAAATTAAGAAGGGATGGGAAATGGTTAATAGAAGGAAAAATAATTGAAGTGGTAACAGGGAGTGATTATTTAGGAGTGAAATTAAGTGGCAATAGATTAAGGGTGGATCAGAAAAGAACTATATTTGCCAAAGGTAATTAGGAAATGAGAGCTTGCTTAAGTAAAATTCTAGAAATGAGAGGAAATTGGATAAAATGAGTATACAATGCAGTTTATGTAAAATGCCATATGGGACTTAATGTTAATACATTGATAATTTTGTAAATTAGTTGTGGGGCTACTGTTGAATTCAACTTATGGAGTCACATTAGAATTGGGAAATTCCAGAAATGAAAGTAAATTAGTTAGAAAGGGTATATAATGAAGTTTTTGTAAAAATGTCATAAGGGGCAGAAATATGGATCTTTGGTGGTGAATGAATTAATTAGGACTTAATATATGGATCATTTTGCAAATAAGTTGTAAGTTTATCCATGGCTTTGTCTTATGGAGTTGCACTGACAGAATGAATGAATACTGTTAAATGCCTGTTTTTGCTACATAGGCACCACAGGCGATGGACACTGATGATACATGAAATGAAATGATATATTGGGAAAGGATTTATTTTTAAGGAAGGAATCATTCCAGGCCTAAGTTTAGGGTACCTCCCCGGCATTTGCCATTTATGAGGACTGAGGAAATCCTGGAAAACACCTGTCAGGGAGGACAGTCCTGGTGGTATTCGAACCCAGACCTCCAGCTCACAAGTCTGTGCCTTGTGGCAGTTCACTGACAGAATTGGGAAAGTATTATAGAGAGTACTTAATTACTGGCACAGAATACTAAAACTAAACAGGAATAAAATAGTAAGGGAATGCTTAATTACACTGGGTAACAATGAAAATGTTTCGGGCTTAAAAATAGTGAATGTACATGTATTTCCATCTGCTGAATTCAAAAATCACCATAAAAATGATAGATTAGCTCTTGTTTTGAAGATAAAGTGACATTTCATTTTTTAGAGTGAAGATTTTAAATTTGGGGGAATTTTTTGGGGGGAGTTGGCACACCTGTCAAATAACAAAACACAAATGCTCTTCAGCTGTTTGTAAGTCATAAACATAGATACTGTTGCTGTGACTGTGAATTACATGTAGTTTCTACTGAAATTAATGCAAAATGTCTGGTTCGCGAGTGCTTTTTTAGTGTAAAATTTGTAAAAATGCCACGAAAATGTGTAAATATGGTGAATAACTTTTGTTATATTTGTGGTGAAATAACATTTTCTTCACAGAAATGCAATCTGATGCCTCTTGTAAAGACTGCCAAGCCTCTTGTGGACCCAAAAGATGTTCTTCTTCCACCCCTGCATATCAAGCTGGATTTGATGATAAACTTTGTCAAAGCTATGAACCGAGAAGGACGGGCCTTTAAGTACATAAGAGAGAAATTTTCTAAATTAAGTGATGCAAAAGTTAAGGAAGGCATTTCTGTCAGACCACAAATAAGAGAACTTGTAAAGGATCCTGCATATGACCAAGTTTTGGAGGGGAAAGAAAAGGAAGCTTGGGAAGCCTTCAAGGGTGTTGTTCATGGATTTTTAGGCAACAAAAGAGATGACAACTACAAGCATTTGGTGACAGTGCTCCTGCAAAAATACCATAACCTTGGATGCAACATGTCCCTTAAGATCCATTTTCTCCACTCCCACCTACACTTTTTCCCTCCTAGTTGTGGAGCTGTTAGTGATGAACATGGGGAGAGATTCCATCAGAACATTTCTGTTATGGAACAAAGATATCAGGGCCGTTGGAATGAAGTAATGGTTGCAAATTACTGTTGGTCTTTGTATAGGGATTCTGCGGAACTCCATCACAAGAGACAAGCTAAAAGACGAAGTCAATAGGCCTCCACATGATTCTCTTCAGACACGACTATCTGCGAAGTATTTTTCCAGCAATTTAGAACTCTTAGCATGTAATTACCAGTTAAAAAAATCAAATGCACTTTCATTGTTGTTAGCATGTATGTAATTAAAATGTATCCTTTTCTCTCAATCCGTTAATATGTAATACTTCCACCTTGTGTATATCATAGAAACTAGAGCTAATAAAAATTTTTCATTGTCATATTTGTTTTTCTCAACCCAAAATTAGTAGGAATTGCCTCATGAAGTGCTCGAAACATTCAAAAATTATTTTTTTGTTGCCCAGTGTTATGCAGAAGAGAAGGAAGTGAATGGAGTTTGACAATCAGATTAAGGAAACTTTACAAGGAATTGTAATTAAAGATATATGGAGTTTGAGGAATATAATTACGGATTTTGGACAGAAATACAGAGAGAGAGAGAGAGAGAGAGAGAGAGAGAAAGAGAGAGAGAGAGAGAATTGAAGATATTGAAACACTGTTTAACAATGTGATAAATTAAGAAGAAATGGACTGACATGGGAAATGACAAGTGAAGTGAAATTGAGAAATTTAAGAAAAGATGGCAATGTAGATAATGTTCCATATGTAGAAGTAAAGATAGCAAGGTACACTGTATATTAAAAATTGCACATGTTATGTATTGTGACAGGAAATATTGTGGGAGAAAAATTATGATAATCTACCACCATAAGTAACAATAACAACAACAAAAGGAACATTCAAGAGGAGAAGAGAGTAGAATATTAAAAATCTGGCAAAATATTTAAAAATATCAAGGAAAAAAAAATGGATGACATGGCCAGTAGGAGAGGGGGAGGTAGTTGACATAGTACAGTAATCAATAATAATTAAGTTATTGTTGATAATCTAAGGTATCAATAGCCATGATGTTCAGGTAAAATGAAATTATGTAGGCTAAACAACTCAATTACTGGCTGAAGTTTACAGGATGTAGATTTGGTGATTGATATAATTAGCATGTGTAGTACTTCCATAAAAAGTGTTAATAGTTTTAAGTATCACTTAATAAAACATTCAAATAAACATTGGTGAAGTCAATACACAAACAGATTATATAAATTTAGCCAGATGTAGCAATGCTGTAATGAAGTGCAAATTTGCACCATGTGGCGATGCATCCAGGGAAAATGATATACAGCATCCTTACAAAAAATTATAGAACTAATGCATAAGAACCTTAAAGAAACACAAGATGAAATTGTCTCATTAAGAAAAGAAAACAATCAGCTAAAACTGCAGATAAATGGAGATAGATGTAATTTAGAACATTCTAACCAAAACTGGCAGTATCCGCATAAACGTGCAATGAAAACTAGTGAAGAAGTCCCATCAATCACACTGTGTAATTCGTATGATGTACCTCAAATCCAGATGATGAAATGAATGATATATGTAAAAATGAAGCTCAAAGTGCAGTCTATGAACTTGATAAAGCATTAATGAAAGAGTTGCATGGAGTGTGGTAGTGGTTAATATAGCAAGCTGGTTTGATTTACTGCATGAATCTTATGTAAACAGGCAATTCATAGTACAAATAAATGAATTAAATTACTTTGTGAAAAGTTTCCAAAAGTAAAAATAGTAGACATAAATAGTTAGAGTATGTATATCACTCATAGGTTGCACTTAAAAGCCAAAGGTAAGAGATATCTTGCTGAAAAGATTAAGCAAACAAATGCTATAGAAGGTAAGGCTGCATTTTCCACTGGTGATCATGGAGGTTATATTGAAATACAGAATGTTTTTAACCCTAATTTGAAAAAAATTACCAAATTATAAAACAGATGGTTCACACTTAAAAAGAGGGCTCAGAATATTTCCTCAAAACATTCAATATATTAATAAAACAACAAATTGTGTAGAAGCAGTACTATACCAGATAAATGCAAATAGATGTATTTTCAAAACACGGCCTTGTAGGAGGTGTGTGTGAGAGAGAGAGAGATGTAATGTGTGTAAATAATGGTGTTAAATATAGAGAAATTTCTTAGGTCTATTAATTGAGCATTGAGAAGGTAATTGAATTAGTAGCAGTTAGAGTGCAAAGATGAATGCTCCATTGTAACCTTAGGGGTTTACAGATCTCCAGGTAGCCCCTATATATGAATTTCTAGAGTCATTAGACAATGTTAATAATAAAATAACATTATTAATAAAACAATTATTAATATAATCATATTGGTAATATTATTGATAAAATAATATTATATATTAGTTGTAATATGAGATTTATAAATATAAATTCAGCTACTTTAAACTGTGACTATGTGGATGTACTTGACTGTTTAAAATCATATAATCCAATAGATGTAATAAATTATCCAACAAGGGCTACATCACATTCTTGTACAATAATTGATCACATATTTACAAATGTTAAAGAAGGATATTCTACAGTAGTACATAATTTCCACCTTTCAGACCATTATGCTCAAAACATAGATATGTTTGATACCAGCTCATACCAAGTACAAGATGTAATTTATAAAATTAGATATAAATCTTATAAAAATGTAAATAAACTGATTCTAGCCCTAATAAATGATCCATGGGATAAAGCTTATAATGCACAAAGTAATAATAAGAAGTGGCAGAACTTCATGGCCACAATAATCTCATACTTTAATATAACATGTCGTATGAAAAAGAAAAATGTTAGGAGGGTAAGGCATTGACATTTTAAATTACCAGAAGTAGTATTTCTTCTGTGTAATAAAATAAAAAATGCATATGAATTATACAAATTTATAAAAATAGAACATTATAAAATCAGGTACAACCACCTAAAATAGCAATACATGGGGCATTAACAAATTTTAAAGCAATGCAGTATAAAGAACAAATTGTGCAATAATCAAACATTAACAAATTATTTGGAAAATTGTAAAAGAAAAAAAACTACAGCAAGCAGTCATGATCAGGATGATACTATTAAGTTGCTTCACAATGGGCATATATATGTGACCCTAATAAAATATGCTCTCTTTTATTACGATTTGAAAATATTTTGTTAGTAAGGTTATTAGATTTCCTATACAAGTATGATATACCAAATACATACAGCAACATGGATTTATAAAGGGATTTTCTACTACATAAGCAATATCAGACTTAATTCATCAAATTTTTGAAAATCTTTATGATGGTTTACAGCAGGGCTATTCTCAAATTTGAGTAAGGCATTTGACCATGTCTCTCATAAGATACTGATAAATAAACTGAAACTTTATGGAAACAAAAGTAAAATGTATAAAATATTACAGTCATACTTAAGCAATAGGAAGATAGTGACTGAAATTACTTATAAAGCAGGTAAAAAAAACAAAATATACATCAAATTTTAAATTGGTAACTGCAGGCGTGTCACAGGGTTCAATTATATGTTGTTATATATGTTAATGATTTACAGAACTCCACAACAAGCAAACTAGTATCCCATGCTGATGATACCTTGATGGTATGCCATAATAAATTCTTGATCCAGTTAGAAACTATCACTACAACATTTTTAAAAGCAGTATTTATATGATAGGAATTTAAAGATTAATCCTAACAAAAGTAAGCAAATGGTATTTGATCATTGTGTAAATAGGGAGCATGATGTTGTAATTATGTTAAATAATATAAAAATTGAAAATGCAGATGGTTACAAATTTTTAGGAATATATATACATAGATTATAATTTGCCCTGGAATCCGCATATAGACTTTATACATAAAAAGATTAGTTCTTCTATATATACTTTAAGATATCTATCACTATATTTACACCATGAAGTTCTAAATATGTATACTATGGAACTGGGCATCCAATTTTTTCTTAAGATGTTGAATTATGGGAAACTCTAGTGTAAATAACATGAATAGAATTCCGAGGTGTTTAAAATATATATATCTTAAACTATATATATAAACAAGAAACACTGTAGGGATATTTTTATAATTAACAGGTTATTTACAGTTGTTGCATTCTATATATATAGAGAATTATACTAATTGCAATTTGAAAGGATGAAAACAGCCTAACCAATGATCATCTTTCTTATAATACAACAGGAAAGGATAATTAGCATAGAATAATTCTAAACTTGGAATCAACAAAGATTGGATCAATACTGTATAACAAATTACCTTATATATAAAAAATTGTAAGGTACTAGTTTTAAGTTTAATCTGAAAAGCTATATAATATATAATAAATAAATATATTTATAAGCTGAATAAATGTTGAACTTATTGTAAATATAAAATGACAAAGACAGAAATTTTTACCAAGTCTATTATTATTATTATTATTATTATTATTATTATTATTATTATTATTATGTGATTTGGGGGGTTATCTGTTTTTACCTTATGCAACAACAATTACGTATTCTGTTTTGAATGAGAGGGGGGACCTCCTCCTAGATTGCAAAGAGGGGTGTCTTACCAAATATATGGCTTAGGCAGAAGTGGAGCCAGTGCCTTCTGAACTAGCTGGAGACATGCGACCCACTAATAGTAGAATAGTTTGATTTGTTTTTGTTTTTGTTTCATATTTAACTGAAAACTGTTATGCTTTTCCATTAGCTGTACATTATTAATAAAGTGTGTATAAAATCTTGAGAATTATTTAAAATGCTTTTAATAAATTTTGAAACAGTAAGGTAATATCTTAAAATTAGCTGGAATTTTGTTAATTTTTTTTCAGAATCTGTGTAAATTATATAACCTATACTAATTATTTGAAAAATATATATATATATATCATTATGTAATTTTTTTATAATAATCACCTGTTCCAAATCCTGAATATCCAATCATGGGTGTAAATGGTAGATCATTTACAAAATAATGAAAATAAATTAAAACTGAATATGTGCAGCCATGGCTAGAAACAAAAGTCATGTTTAATAATAAACAGTGAACCACAGTATACATGTAATACTTATACTATGATTAATATTACTGTCTGTTAAATTACATGACCTATTATCTGTGTATACTTGAGAGCAGCGGCTAAATTTAGTATTTTCATGAAATGCCTGATTATGGCCATTCATTTACCTTATAGCCATACACTAGTTTTCCAATATGTCTGGTTTGCAGAGGCACTTCAACAAGCACAGATCCATTAATCTGAGTATTGTAATTGTTGTTTTCAAATGTATATTGTGAGTCAAACAAGGCAGTGTTGTTTGTCCAGAATACTTCCAGAAACCGCTGATAGTGCAAACTGAAATAGAAAAGGATTTTTTAATGTGTTAATCTTCTCATATTTAAATTCAGAGATTAAACACTTTATTTTACACTTGGATTAACCTCAATTGCCTGAAATAAACACAACTAGAAATGTATCCCCAAAATTTTCAAAAAATTTGAAAATTGAACATTATAAGTAAACAGCAAAAGACCTTAACTAGATGGCTGAAAGTAAAATTGTTTATAGAATTCAGTTAGCTATCTGACATTGAAACTATATTTGTGAACTCTCAACCATAGCGTTAAAAATTAATAATTTTGTCATGAGTATGTTACACAAAATTGTAGAGAAGATGCAAAGATTTTGGTAAAGATTTATATGTGAAAGGCAAAGCAGGTAAGCCAAAAAGGAAAATGGGGTTACTCTATTGTATAAAATTTAGCTTGTAGCACAGCAAGGATTGAGTATCAAAACATATGCTGCCACAGAGCTTCCCAAAACTCCTGAATGTTTGCACCATATGGTGTCATTTACCAAGAGCTGGATCAATAAGAACACATGAATTTTAAATTTTAATGTACATATAGTGCAAATCTGGCAAGTGTAGCTCATAGTCGTGTGGGTATTTGCTAGGCATAAATAGGATTCGAAAAGCCACCTCAACTTATATCTTGATTTTTGCTTCCTGGTCATTTCATTCTTAGTTCTTGCTTCTTGAATCAGGTTTCTATTTTCTTGATTTTGAATCAACTTCTTGGCTATGCTGTTCATAGCATATGTGTAACAATAACACTACATGTTTACACACAGTAATCAGCATCAAAAAACTGAAAGAGATGTTTTATAAATACTGAAGGTGAAAAATAAAATAGTGATTTGAAGCACGTGTTTTGCATACTAGTATTCCCTCAATACCCTGAGAATAAGAAATTTTGCAAATCAAGGCCAATGGCACCCAGTCCAAGGCATAAACATTCTTTTAAGTAATTCTAGGTATTGAAATAACTATGTAGTTCCTGCCTCAACAGAAAATTTGTTCATAGATCTCATTGTAAAAATTACAATTTGAAAAATTAAAAGCAATTAATTCTAAGTCATGGCAATAAGTATCATAATAGCAAGATAGTTGTTATTATGTTGTCATAATATGCTGAAGATACATGAGCAGTCTCATCATGATTTTTGTTATTCTACTTTCTCCATTTTTGGTCACACACATATTATGTAAGTGGGAATAGTAGCTTTAGATGAGTTAGGGAGGGTAGGGAGGGAGGGTTTGGTGGAGAGAATTTTAAAATATTGAAAGAGGATTATGAAATTATGGGACCATAATGTTCTAAAAGAGTGAATGAAGTATCAAAGGAAACAAATGAGAGATAACAGCTGGATGGGAGAAGTGGGAGAATTGTTGCAAGGAATTCAGATGGGGAAACTTTGGGAATTTGGAGATAAACGTAGACTAGGGTTTTGGAAGGAAGTATGGTAAAGAATTGAAGATATAGAGGAGCAAGAGATCTGGGCTACTTTTAGAGATAAGAGTTATTCAAAACTATACAGAATAATTGAAAAGGAGTGGGGGAGAGAGAAATATGTATATTATGATAAATATAGGAGGGAAGGACTGCTTGGATGCGAGCAGGAGGGGTTGCAGAGGAAAAATCAGGGAAGGGTATGCTATGTTTAGAAAGCCTGAAGAAATATTTCATTTTTATTATAGTGTGAAGGGATAAAAAGAAGGAAAGAGGATGTTTGGGAAGTAAAATGGGATAAATTACAGAAAGAAAGTATACCATGTAGAATGTTGAGTGATGTGGGGGGTCGAAGAGAAATAAAATGTTAGTGGAATATTTTGAAAAAGTAGAGGAGAAATAGATTAGAATAGTTAGAATGAGAGAATAGGCATATGGTTTATATAATAGTGCTAACAAGGGAAATACAAGAGATGGGGGGTTTCATTATACAGATAACTGGGAGTGTATATAATGAGGCTTCATATAGATGTTAGATTTATTATTAGTATAATGTAGTATGTATAAATGGTTTTAAACATTTTGGTTAATATTGCTTTTGATATTTTTAAAATTTTTGGACATTTTATGTGTTTATTTAGGAGTAATTGAGTAACTTATAATTATTGGTATTATTAGCATAGAAATTGCAGTTAATTGGTTAAAATAATTGTTTATGTATAAATAATTTATAGTTTTTTTTATATCAGAGCCTGGTCCTCTGGATATTCCAGTACGTAGCTGCTGATGAGCCAGGGACTAGGGAGGGAGCTGAGCTAATGAAATTGAAATATTTGGATTAAAATATTAAGAATTAAACATATTGTAATACATTCATAATGTTATAAAGATACTACTAATTACATTATTAAATTTTAATTGGAGTTAATGCCTTTTGGAATTACCAAAGGTACTGATCATTTTTGTTATATATATATATATATTTTTTTTAACCTTTTGTATGTTTATTTTGTTATAAATATTTTGTATATTGATGTATGAGAAATAAATTCATTCATGAAAATGGGACAACCTGGGAAGAAAAAAAGGAAAAAACAAAGCTAATAATTTAGTCTGCTTTTATCTACATAGATATCATAGAAGAGGATAACTTATAATTGCAAGAAATAGCTAATGTTAATTGTTTCTCACTCTTTTAAGTAATGTGATTAATTTTATTTTAAATTCATGCCAATTTTATATATATATATATATATATATATATATATATATATATATATATATAATAGTTAAAATAACCACTGATAATACAAAAATAAGAACTAAAAGAATAAAACTATATGCATATATATAATATAATTGAAAAATAAAAATAAAGTAACACTATTAACAATATAACAAATTAACAGTAATAATAAAAGTAGATAAGGATAAAACACTAAGATAAAGTCACACTTGAAATTGCTATTATTTCGAACTACTGGAGTTCTTCTATGGAAAGTTCTTCTTGCCATAGAAGAACTCCAGTAGTTCGAAATATAGTAATTTCAAGTGTGACTTTGTCTAAGTGTTTTATCCTTATCTACTTTTGTTATTTATTTATATATATATATATGCAAAAGTTCTATATGTTCTCAGAAGTATATTTATTATTAATTATTTATGTTATTTGATTCATGGAGGAAAATTAAAAGGAAAATGCAATGAATTAAAGGTTCCAAACAGCTAACAAAGACTCTCAGAAACTAAAATACATGAATATGAAATCATCATTATTATCATAAAATCAAGCTCCAGTGCCTACTCCAATTTCAGACCAGTATTTTCAAGATGGTTTTTAATTGCTCATTAAGTTTTTGAAGCAAGAGAGAAGTAACTTACAAATAAATGTAGTATATTATAATTTGCTTTCCTTATTTAAAAAGAAAGTGGATGATACATTTTTTTATTTTTATTTATTTTGTTTATTTACGGATGCTCTTTAACATCTCAGGTCATCAGCACCCCATTCAATTCAGGGCGTGAAACAGGAAACAAATTTTTCTCAGAGGCCTCTTCTTTCAGGCTTGAGGTTCTTTTTCGGGCTGTAAATGTACGACATGGGACCCATGGCTTTACTTTCCTTCTGAAGAAAGTCATACTTAGGATTTTTATGCCGAAAAAAATTCATCGATCCTGGCCAGGTTTGAACCTGCGATCTTGGGCTTAGAAGACAAGTATGGTTACCACTTCACCACCAGGACCAACTGCATGATACAAATTATTAATATTTGTGCAATAGCTGTTTTCAATCTTATTTGCGCAGAAACAAAACTCTTTTCCAGATTTTTATCTGTGGCAGTCATAACATTTCAGTTTAACAGTAGCTACTACAACAATGGTTCATAAAGTACTTCCAAGGTCACTAATAACCTAATGCAATTTTGTGCATCAGGTTTGTTCAGGTTATGAAATAAATTTATACTTACGCAAGAGTAGAAGTTTTGAAATTAGCACCAACATATGGTACTGTATCAAATGGAGTAGTAGTGTTCAACATTCCATGCATGTTGTAAAGGCTTTTGTAGTCAACATGACCTCCAATAATGAATTTGCTTGCAGGGCATAAGATGTTACCTCTGTGAGATAAAACACATGTACACATACAATCTGTAGTAAAACATTTTTTCATCTATTCTAATATTCACATCACTAATTATATTTTTCAGACATAAAAGAAAGAATATTGTAACAAATTGTTCAAAAGGATATAAATAATGAATGATAAAAGCTAAGAAAAACTGAAATTTAGAGACAAACTATTGTAATAATACTATGAAATGAATCTATTTTTATAACTAATGGAAATCAACACAGTTTTAGAAAGGAACATTGAGAATTAATAACATTTTCTTCATTTATTATTTTTTCCTTCACATTTTATAATCCATCACCTGTGCATTTAAAATTTATCTAATAGAAATCAAACAAAATTGCCAACCTGAAAGTTGATTAAAATATGTAGCAATAATAAAAGTCATCAAATTATTTAATACAACCATCACACCTACATCAAAATAGAATTTCAGAAAATAAAATGACTCTGATTATGATTTAGTTTTTCAGTAGCTCAGTTTATAAATCTTATATATCCCATTGATGCTTATCTTATGGTGCTTATACAGCAGACTTGTGGCTCAATGAAATACAAAACACTTAAAATTTACTAATGGCCACCAAGAAGAGTGGAAATTTTTCTACAATTTTCCATCGTTCCATAAAAAGTGAATTTTGAACATTTCTGCTCATGTCATATTCTAATTGCTCAGTGCTTTTAATTTAGAACTATAAATAGGGAAGATGTGAATACTAATATGGTAAGTTTGATTTTCTATAGATTTCATTTTTACTTTGAGAATCATGAGGTACTGTGCACTCCTGTTTTAAGATAAGTATCATAGACATTTAATTAGGACTGAACATAAAGAACAGCCATTGAATGGATCATAAGTATGCATTTTTACTTTTACTTTAAGTATAATAGTTTTCAAGAAAGATTCTTGGAATGAAAACTCATAATAGCAGTCATTGTTGCTCCAAAAGGGTGCAAGATAGTTTGACTTTAAAGCATTCTCAAGTTGCTTTCTAGCAACATTGTACAAGCAATGCCAAGCTAACCATTATAATAAATAAATTAATTGATATCAGTGTATGATTCAGTTGAACTACACACTCTTAATGATATCTTAATTAATTAATTATATTTTAATTATTTAATGATATCAATTAATATCATTAGCTTCACTAAGCAAGTTCCAATTTACATTTAAGAAATAAATAAATGTTTATCCATGCCAAACCAATAACTTGGAAAGAACATTGGTTATCCATATTCTGCATTTCACAGAGTTGCAATTGCAAACTTGACAACAACAGATTAAGATAATAAGATTTTGAATTAGTATAATAAATGGGAACTTCTGGTCCTTAAAATATAGAAAAAGTTCACAACTTACTGAGTTTTAAAAAATAAAAATCATATAATAAGTCTGCCTTCTATAGGTCTCACACATAAGTTTTGTTCGCTGCAGACCTGAACCTTAGAAAAATATATTTGGGCAGAGACCAGAAAAAGTTGTTGATTTAAGCTGGAACTAACATGTTGCCTTCCTTACAAATGCTGTGTACGGTCTTCATAACACATCACTAGCCTGTGTGGATCCTAATGAAAAATTATTTTCCTTGGGTTTCATTTTACTATAGAATAAATTTAACTTTATGTTGTAAAGTGAAGCACCACCAAATATTCTGCATCTGTACAATAAGAAGTGAGTACACAACTCTTCATAAAGCCTCTGAAACATTTTATTTTTTCAGTTTTGACGTATCAGTGGCTATAAAGTGTTTCATGTTGGTTGAGCACATTGTAACTACATGAACATTCTGATTATTGAACTGTCAAGACTATGGAATTGTAGTGCTTCCTTTTCCACCATACTGCACATGTAGGCTTTTGAAGACTTTAATGAGTAGACAAGCTTGTAGGATAATCTCCTTTTACCAACAGTCTCTGAAGCATTTTAGCCACAATTTCAAAATCACTGTCTGACTTTAAAGAATTTCAAATTTTCATTTGAATCTAAATGCATTTTCAAATCATATGGCCATCCAAATAGAATAGAACAATCCTTCAATGAAGTTAACAGTGATGCCAATGAGGATGAAGTCAGGTCAGCAATCAGTCTCCAAGAAAAGAAGTGAGATACTAATATAAACAATGTAATACTGTTTTTTCACACTGTTTCGGGAGTTATCCCTCCCGAAACATATGTCCAACTTTTATGTAAGTGAATGGAATTAGTGTGAAAAAAACTGTATTACATTGTTTATATATATATACCACTCCATTGTCAACAGCTTCGTAAGTACATTTAATTGTGAGATACTAATGCTTAGAAATCCCAGTGACTGTAACAAGAAATGGCCAAGACAGTAAGGAAATTTACTTCTACTCCAAATATACAGAAGTTAAATAAGAAAGAAATTTTGAAGAATATTGAAGAAGTAAGGAGATCAATAAAAAACTTGCAAAAATAGTCATTTCATGCTTTAATACAGCAAGAAGAAAGCATATTGTAGCTGATTACAATGCTAGCAGATAAGTATTATGTATATAATGCTGTCTTTTATTTAGTTGCCCAAAGGAAAGGAAGTATAGTTATGATTTTGCTTGTCCCAAATTAGCCATTGCAGATTGTGCAGGTTGTGCCAAACTGTACAGTTACTCAAATAATAAATGGCTACTTGTTGCGAATAAAAACCACTTCATTCTTCCAAACATAACCAATGCCACAGGTAGGCTCCTACTTTGGTTTTATTTGGTTTATTTACAGGTGCTCAATTTTTATATATGCCATAAATCTATGATATGGGATCCACAGCTTTGCTTTACTTCCCTTCCAAAGAAAGTCATACTTAGGATTTTTACACTCAAAAATCCATTGATCCTGGCCAGGTTTGAACCCCCAATCTTGGGTTCATGAGGGAAGTATGATACAATTGTTGCTTTATGAAAATTGCAGAAATTTACCACTTCATTAAAACCAGAAATGTAAAGTAGCATTGGATTTTCATTAAATGGAATACAGCCAGCAGCTGTTTTCTAATATGAAAGCACATCAAAAAGAACAACTTTGACTTTACAACCTCAAAGTGTGTGAGTAGTTTAAATCATTACTTGAGAGATTATATGCATGAGATAATGTGGGTTTGAATCTCTCACAATTTCTACACCTTTTATTTTTAATTTTTAATTTTTATAAGGGGAAGTTTTAATGCTTATAGCTTTAAAATGTATCTTGCTGCCTTAAGACCTTTCCACTGTGGCCTTAAAAATAAATGTTTACATTCAAGACACTGTTCAATCTCTACTGAAAATTAAAAATAATAAATACAAAACACAATACTCAGTTCAATATTCATATGCTTGAAAAGTTTTGTTAATTCTTAGTTCAAATCACTCCCACTATTTTCACTGTAAAACCATAAAACAGATAACAAAATAGTAATAATTCTATTTTTATAAACACAATTAAAGAAAGTGAAATACAAACAGTAATCAATGAGATGAAAGGCAAATATGCATTTGGAATACATGAAATACCAGACTATGTGAATAAACAATGTATAGGACAGGTGAAAGTCCCTTTGGTTAAAATATATGATTCTTCGCTTGACTTGGGGTTCTTCCATGATAAGCTTAAATTGCAAAATTTATCCTGCTACACAACAAAGGAGAAAAGACAAAGAAAGAAAACTATAGACCAATAAGTGTGCTATCAGTACTTTCAAAACTTTTTGAAAAATTAGTGCACAATAGATTAATATTGTTCTTGGAAAAAAATATAACATCCTTTCTGAGTTCAATTTGGTTTCAGAAAAAACAGGTCTATAGAAACAGCTATAGCTAAATTACTGAATCAAATTCAGCAAACAGGGGACAAAAATATGCCTACAATAGGAATTTTTTTAGACATTATTGAAGCATATGATGTATTAGAGCACAAAATCCTAATATCTAAGAATATAAATATGGAATTAGAGGAAACATGAATAGGTGGATTGAATCCTTCTCACCAATAGAAACAACTAGTGGATCTGCAATATGAAAAACAACTGAGAATAAGTAATTATCGATTAAATACAAAAGAAATTATGAGAGGTGTTCCTCAAGATTCAGTACTAGGGCCTCTGTTATTTTTAGTGTATATAAATGACTTATAATAATATTCAAAAAGTTGATATGGTTCTTTTTGCAGATGATACAAACCTCTTGTAAAAGGAGATAATGATACTGTATTGCAAAATAAAGTAAACACGATCATGAATAGCCTCAGTAACTGGTTTAAAATAAATGAACTAATCATAAATAATGAAAAAACTATTGCAGTGACATTTCATACATGGCAATGTAAAAACAGTATTAAACTTCAAATTATATATAATGGAAACAATATTGAGCACAAGAGAGAAACACAATTCTTGGGTGCACATGTGAATGAAAACCTTAAATTGGAAACTCACATTCATCATTTAGCAACTAAACATAGTTCTGTTTGTTATATGCTTAAAAGTCAAAAAAGGACACTGAATTTATTAGGATTGAAAAACGTATATTTTGCTCATTTTCATAATCGATTAAAACATGGAATAAAATTTTGGGGAGAAAAATTTGAGAGAATATTTAAAATCCAGAAGAGATCAATAAGAATTTTAGGTGGAATAGATAGTATAACGTCCTGTTGACCCTATTTTAGGAAACATAATATCTACCATTAGCCTACCTCTTTATAATAGAGGTTGTAAACCATTTAAGAGACATCAGGGGAATTACGTACAAATATAGATATTCATTCTCATAATACAAGAAGGAAAAATGACCATGTTCAGAGATGCATAACAAATATTTTAAAAAAGTAATCTCACAAATGTAGGCATTAAAATGTATAGCAAACTACCAATAAATATTAAAGAAATAACCAATATAAAACAATTTAATAAAGAACCAATATAAAACAATTTAATAAATAAGTTAAAGCCTTTCTACTACAACATTCCTTTTATTCAGTAAGTGAATATATGAACTTTAAATAAGGCATATTGCAAATCTAGTATAATTACTAAACTCGCATATTGCTTACATTATATTCTGGATGAAGACTATATCATGTAAATGATCTAAGTGGTGAATTCCTCTTCCTCTTCCTCTTCCTCTTCCTCTTCCTCTTCCTCTTCCTCTTCCTCTTCCTCTTCCTCTTCCTCTTCCTCTTCCTCTTCCTCTTCCTCTTCCTCTTCCTCTTCCTCTCCCTCTCCCCCTCCCCCTCCCCCTCTCCCCCTCTCCCTCTTCCTCTTCCTCCTCTTCCTCCTCCTCATTGAATCTTACAATCCAGGGAAAATAATGTGGTCTTTCTGGGAGGGAATTCCATCCATCTTCAATCCTGCATCATAGCTGGATATAGAAGTCCTGAAAGGTGAGTTGAGAATTTTTAAGCATCTTCTTTATTTCTGGCCAAACATTCCCAATAGGGTTTAGATCAGGTGATTTGGGAGGGTAAGGTATCAGTGAGATATCCTCTTGCCTATCAAAGCAGCACTGAATCCTTGAATTATAAATGCATGGTTATCCTGCAGAAACTTTGTTGGATTATTCCATCAGGATACATTTTCCTGGCATAGGATTAAAATGAATTCCAGAAAGTTGCAGCAGGCAAAACTATAAAACTTCCTCACATTCATTCAAGCTGTCCAGAACCTAAATGAAATCCAGCCCCAACATGAGATGCTTATGCAAATACTGTTAGCATAACATTTAACATTGATCATAACAGTAACAACATGGTAACTACATGCAAACTGACTTATAATATGACATTACAACTTTGTCCATAAAAATTATTCTCCACCAATTGATGTTCCTAGTGTCTATGGCATATGCAAGATTGTCCACAGCGTGTTCATCATACAGGACCTCCTTACATGCAGATAATTGCCTAAACCAAACTTTCTATAATGACTCCTTATGGTCTGCAAAGAACCAGAGAGTGACAAGCCACCTTCAATTGGGCAGCAGATGAAAAGGATTTTCTTTCTATCTCTGCTAGAAGATGTTCATCACATTCTCAATTAGTCTGTCTTATATAACCTGTGCTATGTCACTTTTCTATCTGTTGGTCTTTCTTACATTGCTGAGTCCAATGCCTTTCAGTATGTTTTGGTATGACATGTCTATGAACAGGCATTAATCAAAGCTAATACAGGTGTAAGTCTGTCCACCAATCAATTAAAAAAAAACATTATTTAAAATATTGATATAGGAACTATCACAGTGAAGCCAATCATATTCAAATCATACAATGTTAATAGTAAGCTGTCATAAGAGTTGAAATAATATCCTTTGGTTCAGCCAATTGCTGAGAAGGGTAGTAGTATGCCATAGCACATGGATTGAGTGGTTCCTTTAGAATAGAATAAAAGAAATAATACAAGTACTCATACCACTGAACCAAACCTAACATTTTTGTTGTTTAAATACTATGATGGAAAGTATTATAATTATACAGAATAAATTTATTATACAACAAAACATGCATATTTATTAAATGACTACATAGAAATATTTTTTATTTTCATGAAATAAACTACATATATTTTCTTTCTTAATCAGCGGAGGGAGGTTAGCACTGAAAGAAAGATCATGATGATTTATATATAATTTATTTTAAAATTATATTATATACTTCATTTTTGGCAAATCATACTGTTCATAATAATAGAAAGATTGGAAAAATATATAAAAATTGAGTTTCAAATGTAAAAAGCTCATGTGAAATTTGAACTTGCAGTTTAACATCACATTCCATTTGAGTATTCTAAACCAAAATAATCTACAGGTGCAATCTACATGTAGGAAGTACCTAGTGTCCTTATTTAAACATGTAATTTCATTCTATCTCAGAAACACATTAGCATTTGTAGGAGCCTTGATTCAAAGGGGACTTAGTCATATTTTGCCATCCAAGAAAGTGGCCATTCTTTATTTGAGTAAGTGACCAATTGATTTATTTTTTTCAATCTATCAATAAACTTGTATATACAAACTGTAACCTATAACCACATATGCAACAGACCAAATACCCTGATTTAATATTATGATAGCTAAACAAAATTTGGCTTTAAATTTTTATAGTTTTATTGCATAAGAACATGAAAAATTAATTTCTTTTTTAACAAGTATTTTTAATATGCTTTATTAAATGCTTATTTCATGCCATAATTATGCAGTATTTTGTCTGTCTTGCATTTCTAGATAACTCATACTACAAAAATTTATCATGCCCTAATACACATATGAATGAATGAATAGTGTTTAACACCCATTTTTGCTACAGAGGCACCACAGGTGATGGACACTGATGATACATGAGATGAAATGACATATTGGGAAAGGATTTATTTTTAAGGAAGGAATCGTTCCAGGTCTAAGTTTAGGGTACCTCCCCGACATTTGCCATTTATGAGGACTGAGGAAAACCTGGAAAAAACCTCAGTCAGGGAGGATGGTCCTGGCGGTATTCGAACCCAGACCTCTCACTCACGAGTCTGTGCCTTAACGACCTTGGCCACCCATGGCGGTAAACACACAAATGATGTAACATTTATGCTCTTCCATAAGGCCTAACATGGCAGAGTAGATCCACTTCACAAAATGTGGATTTCTGTAAATCTAAATTATATGTTGGACAATTCTTACAGGGTACACATAACCTCAGGTATTACACAGATATATATATAGCAAAACTATTCTGCTACCTCTCAATTTCCTATGGACACTATAAGTTCTAACTTTAAAAAATTTGAATCATTTTAGGCTATTTTCCTCTAGAATATTAAAAACTTTTAAAATGCAGGGTATTTATACACCGTGCTCTTAAATTTTTTTATTATTTTTGCTAAATCCAAGTTTTTTCCCCCACTCCTGCATTAAAATAAATCTTATTTCCAGTAATATAGTAATTTTTCAGCCAATTAAGTAAACTTATTTAGCATAGTAGCATATAATCTTTGATTGTATTATTTTCCTGCTGATCATTATAATTTTGTTTTCATTACAGCCAAAGATGACAGTGCTACTAGGTGATGTGGTGCTAGAATAGCCTAAATTTTGAATCACAAATTAAGCATACAACTCACTTTACTTTATAAATATCATTCTCTTTCTCAAATGCTGCTTTAGCAACAAAGGTTTCTTCTTCCAAATATTTAGGTGTAGCCAGTGTATATAGGAAATCTACATGTTTATCTTCATTCACTACTTTTAAAACATTTATAATAGATTTGTATTTCTCCTTTCCCCATATAAGTTTCACATCTCCATCTAGGGTTCCTTGGCTCTTATGCAACTGCAAAAAGTAAAGCCAGATGATAAAAAATTTACCATGAAATTTTAAGTATATTTTGCAATATAAAAATTGTAATCTTAAAACTGCATTTTTTAATATACTACTGGACATTTACAAATTTTTCTAACATTTCCCTTGCCCAAAATTAAATACATAAATTAAATATGTTAAGTTTATTAAATAAATTAAATATTCAGTGAAAACATTCCAAATATATTATGGTATGATACTTGGCCATACATTTTAAAACCAACTGAAATATAATTATGCACCTCTAATACAACAAAAGTCCTGAATACAAACCTTGCCAAATGTTCCATATAATCTTTTTGAGTAGAAAGTGGAATATCTGAGTACTTTATTCACAAAACTCAGGTCTTTCTTATACTCTAGTTTTCCAAAAATTGTATGTATCTCAGCATGTGGTGGAGGGAGCTTTATATTGTATTCCAATGTAACATTATTAAATGCTGGAAATAATATGCTAAAATTTGTGCCAAACCTGTAATTTGAAATTATAATTAATTTTCAGATTTATAATTTTCAGAAATTCACAGAAAAAAATGAGAGACAAATTTTGTAATATTATCTGCAATGCTAGTCTTAAATTAACATGAATCTATAATTAAAAAAGAAATAAATATTGTATACACACATTGAATATATCAATATCAAAACAATGTGAATCAAAATTTGCTTATAAGAAATAATTAAGTTCTTTACACAACAGAAAACAAATTATATTACAGTATACTGGACTCTCACAACTGTTAAGGCACACAAAATATAATCCAAAAATTTTATATTCTAGAATTTCAATTAATATTATATCCACTTTACTTACTTTGAAGAAAGATATGTAATTATCCTCAACATCATACATTTTATGTGCCAGATGTCAACATTTCAATTTTAGTAGGTATATTTGAACATTTTATTCTTTTTAACTAGTTTGTGTTTGTGTGTGCGAGAGAGACAGACAGACAGAGAGAGAGGAGAGAGAGAGAGAGAGAGAGAGAGAGAGAGAGAAGAGATGGGTCTGTATCATTCCATTTAAGGGCCCACCATTAAGACATTCATTTGCACTAATACCAAATCTCTTTATTTATTTTTAACCTGAGCAATATCTGTCCACTATCATGAATACACAGTTTTATACATAATTTCATTAATACTCATACATATATTTATGGATGCAAATGTTGATATCAAAACATGTTTATGACTCTCCACTGTTTTTGCATATTTAAAAAATCTCTATTACCACTCTTCTTCATAATCTCTTTGTAATAGCTTGTATATAGAGTTTCAATTTAATTTTAAACCTATGTATTTCTTGGTTTGCAATTGTTCTGAATCTCAGCAGTTAGATTGATCACAGCTGCTGATGCCACAATGCCACTGTTGCCACCACCCTTTACTATTATATTCAATATCAACTGTCACATTATCTTGCACTAGAAAGGTATCTTTGTATCTAAACTGTTTTAAATTATTTAAAGTTTTAAAACAAGAATGATTATCTTAATGAATTTAGTAATATAACTTATCTGATTGACAATTCTTGTACCAAACTTCTTGTTCAAATAGTTAATCATTAAACTAGCACAGAAAATGTATTCAACTTTTTCCTTAATGATATATCCCTATTACAGTCTTAAAAGTGCGTAATAATTTTATTATGTTAGGAACAAGGGATATTGACTTGTGGAAGAACAACATTTAAGATAGTTGCAGCTTCTCATAAGATCTTGTGAGGTTAGTAAATATCACATACAATGGAAGGATATTCTTTTATATAGTACAAAATTTTTAATTTTAAAATTTAAGCATTGGTCAGTAACATTATCTGTGAGTCACTGTTCTATGAAATATTTTTAAGAAAAGGGTCATAGTTACTGTGTAATTCATGTCTGAAATTAATGCAATTTCATGAGCATAACAATGCTTATGGAATGCATGGGAACTGCCACATTGTTATGAAATCCATAGTACCCTCAAAAGTTTGTGTGTTTTTTATTTGTTTATTTATTTTTTGCGCAATTGTTCTAGTCTGAGAGTGACCAGTTGAATCCAATATATATGTTCTAGTATGACAATTATAATTCAAATTGCAATAACACAAAGACACAAAAGAGGAGAAAAAGACATATTATCAAGAAAAAAAAGTAAAGGGAGAGACCCACATAAATCATGTCAGCAATTAAGTTCCTGCTAGGTAAATGGTTAATTATAATTGCAAGTAATTATTCAGTTGTTTTCCTAAATGCCAACACCACATTGCTGATGCAGAGGCTTCATTAAGCAGCCAAAAGAATAATTAAATTTATAATCCAAATTATGACATTCAACATATTCTAGAATTTAATTATTGGCAAGTTTTGATGTTATTTTAAACATTTGAATACTTTTGAGTTGCAGTTGCTTGAAATGTTTCATGAATGTTAATTAATAACTTAAAAGTCACATTCTTGAGCATTTAAATATTTTTAAACTAAAGGAGAGCAGGATTTCAACTTGCTAAGCTGAATTCTTTCCATGCTTCTGAGAGGCTGAGAGATAAAGATCCATTTAATAACCATAACATATTTAATCTATCAAATTCAGGTGAAGAAAATGCTAAATGTAGTGTTGGGTCTCATCCTAATATTTCCTGATATTCATATAATGTAAAAAATAGGATTAGAAAACTCTTGTATGCTTTCAAGCATTCTTGATCATTCATGGCAGTAAAGGGAGCAGATTAAGAACCATTAAACAAATAATGATCAATGAGGGTTCTCACCTAATGATTTAAGAAGAAAACATGGAAATTACTATAAACCAATTCCTATACACATCAAAAACTTAATAGTCAATCATATTTAATTCTTTAAGTCATGCTTCTCTTGACGAAACAATTCTAATAAATGCTCTCTACCAGGACAACTAACTGCTAAGAGATATGTACAAAATATTGGAGTTTATCACATAAATGTGTCCTACATTGACTTACTTCCCAGTAATACCCATACAGTGTATGATGTTTTAAAGCTGAAATTTAATTCTTGTGAGAACTAGACTTTAAAAAACGAAAGCTCAACAAGGGAAAATCACGTGTCCTTTTTATTTAGTGCAGAACTTACCTCTGTCTCACATCAGAACCAATTATATACTTTATGCAAGACAAATGTGGTACTATATTTGGTATTCATGATTTTGGAAAAAAACTGTATCACTATGAATGTTTAAAGTAAACTGTTTGCTAAAAGGGGGGAAATGAATAAATTTCAATGCTTTTAGCATAATTCAACTGTCATAGGGTAGATTCAGAAAGCCTTGTTCTTTTCAGTGATGGATGTCCTCGACATAAGAATTACACGATGACATAATTCCCATCTTTTTGTGATAATGTGTTTATTATGTGCAAGAAAATCATTGATTATACCTCCAGGATGTATAGAGACTAGGTGACTTTCTATAAAACCTTGTAAATAGGAAATATTAACTCAACCCGTTCTCTGGAACCAAAGAAGAGGAATATAAAACAAAAAATTATGACAACTGTGAAGATTGATAAAGTGTTAACCCTTAAGGATTAACACCTAAATAACAATTGCAAGAACTTGTGTGTACTGCCATGGGTGGCCGGGGTTGTTAAGGTGCAGACTCGTGAGCAGGAGGTTTGGGGTTCCATTCCAGCCAGGACTATCCTTCCAGACTGAGGTTTTTTCCAGGTTTTCCTCAGTTCTCATAAATGTCAAATGCGAGGGAGGTACCCCAAAACTTAGGCCTGGAACGTTCCCTTTCTTTAAAAAAAATCCTTTCCCAGTTTATCATTTCATCTTATGTATCATTAGTGTGCAGTGCCTTGGTAGTAAAAATGGGTGTTAAACACTTATTTACAAAAAAAAAAACTTGTGTAGGATAATTTTTTTCCTTTTCATTTATTCATGAGTAACAATCATTTTTTTTTTACTTAATTTAAATTTTTATTTTTAACAAAATTACAAATTAAATTTTCCTTTACACTATGTGACAATCTGGACATGCCTTCATCACATAGTTCTGCAGATCAGCTTCACACAGTTAATATAGCATTCTGTGGTCTTAAAGTCCTTGTGGTCCTTGACCCTTGAACAAACGCAACATCTCTCTCCTTTCTGAGGTCACACCTTTGGCTGCTTCTGCATATCCTGTCAGATGTTTTATTTCTACAGGTTTTTGCAAGGTGTTGGTAGTTTGATAGTTGCCCTTATCTTCAAGTAGTTATCTAGTAGGCTCCATATAAGTTTTTTTAGGTTATTTTCCAATATTTTCCTGCATAATTACTTATGCATTCAGACCACTCACATGAACAAGAAGTAAAAAAGTGCCAGTGGCCAATGATTAGACTACACTCGCTGAGTAGTTTTGACACATCTGATCTGAGATGACAGATCAGTCCAGAAGAAACTCATAACATGTTGGTAAAATGTCATTAACTACCACATTGAAGATGTAGCCTTCTCTGGAAGTTCAAGACAATTATGATGCAGGCTATAAAAAGCCTATGCACCTAAGTCATTTTGTCCTTTCTGAGGCCCAATATTCATGAACAAACAGGGTAATGCTTTGCTCTGATTAATTCTTTGGCAATCCCCTTTTTTTCCTTCCTGACAGTCCCAAACAAGGCTATTTTACAGTGTAGTACATCTTGTGGTAAGGGCATACTGGTAAAACTATTATCAATAGTGATATTTCTTCCAATATGTGATATGGAAAACTACTAGTCTTTTAACAACATAATTTGCAGCATTGCTGATTTTATGAGAACCTTTAGGTTGTGTTCTACAGTAAATTTTCACATTAGCTGTGAAAAATGGTTTAGAGTATGTAAGAAAGAATATTTTCAGTTTGTATTTTGCAGGCTGAACTTAAGTATATTGAACCCACAGAAACCATAAAATTCTTCAAAATGTTTGTCTGTTGTTTCATTTTCAGATACTTTGTATGCTGACTGGTGGTAGGTTACAAATGCTTCAAATAGTTATCACTCATTTGTAATTTTGTTTAATTCTTTTCTATTATTATGAATAGATTTGTCATCAAATTTGGGATGGTTCATAGAAAATGGAAGTGTTTCTGCACCATGAAGCAAATTACTAACTGTGTACCATTGCCATCTGTAGATCAGATAATGCTTGGTATTCAAATGTCCAGATTCATAACACTACAATCTTGGATCTTTTGCCTTGATCTCTGCTGCATTAGTAACTGTAGCACCATGTTCCCTAGAATACTGCAATCTCTACTTATCTATCTCAATGTTTGTATACTTCACTATCTGGTCTGTCATATCATTTGCATATAAACTCAATGCATCAATAGAAGCTTTTGTAATTTGCTTTAATCCAGGTTGCGCTATTAATATGTTTCAAACAGGCATCCCTCCTGTAACTGTGGGTGGATTTTAGTAACAGATACAATCAATTTTGCTTTATAGCATGAAGTCTCATTATAAGGAGAATGTTGACCTCAGATAGACTTGTTGAAACTGAATTGTCTTCATCTTCTGACATAATCTCCTGATAACTTTCTACACTATTTATTGATTTAAAATTATGATTATTTTCCTCCTCCTCCTCCTCCTCTTCTGATGATGAAAATCTGCCAATAGTTACATCTGAGGCATCATACGAATTTTCTCTTTGGTAAAATTTATTTTCATTTTTAATTTATGTCGTACAAACAGTATAAGAACATGGCCAACACTATAAATGCAAGGTGCACATATGGTAAAAACTTTACTCAGCAGCAACAATTCTGTCAAACAATAGAATTATTCATTGCAAGAAAATGATATGTAGAAAAAAGGTGATGGACAAGCTCAAATGCAAAAGCTCATGCTCTCCTCAGAAAAAACTTATGATGTAAAACATGCAAAAAACTCTGCCAAAAAAGTTACTCTAGGTGCGTCATTTAAAATTAATATGGAAATTATAACTATATGTACTGATAGTAATAATATGTAGAAATCCTTCAATTGTAAAATATA